>JARHVA010003045.1:612500-832500 GCA_037957365.1 Torreya grandis
TTTTGTAGATTGTATTATGGATCCATGGAGATGGCTAGTGGGATTTCTAAATTCATTTTGGCTCCTCATTGAACCCCCTATTTGATCGACATCAATAATATGCCTCTTCCCTCCCTCCTTGTATTGTATACAATCTCAACAAAAATGAAAAGCACTTGGATCTGATATTTCTTCTCCACAAATCACAATAGGGGTTTACAAAGGTTTAAAATTCAAGTGCATGAAAGTAAAAGGTAGAATCCCAATTGATATAATGTGCGTGAAAGTAGCTAGTAGTAATCCAAAATGCTTTTAGGTACATGGAAAATATACTATGGAAGGAAATAATAGTTTTTGTGTTGAGAGATGCAAATCACCCAGAGGTGTCAAAATGTGAAAAAATGGTAGTAATTACCATTTAGGCCATAAAATTCATAGTGGATGTATTATTCAATCTTTATCTATGGATGTATGCCAATTAGATTTTTTTTGGTGTGGCCTCGACTTGCAGTTATGGCTTTGGGAATTTCCACTCTCTTTCTTGCCTACAATAAAATCCAAGGAAAGTCCAAAAATTGGGATGAAATTTTTCTTATTGCATGTGCACTCACATTGATTATCATAGTTGGGAATTTCCACCCTTATTCTTATCACACTTTGTGTTTTAAATCCCCTCATGTTCCCCTCTTTCCATAATTTAGGTCTAATTCCTTGGAAGTTAGTATGAGTGTTAGTAATTTTTAATTTGAATTCAAATGTAATCTATAAGTAGACAAGTGTTGTAGCTCATTTAGGTAGACATAATATATAACATTTATTTTCATAAAATATATGACCACTCTCAAGTGTTATAGAGAACTAAAAAAATTATTAAACAATTTATCATTGAAGGAGTCAATGATGATGAAGGAGATGATGAGGCTTCAACTGAGGGTATGGAAGATCCAAAGGAGGAATATGAAGATTCTTAGCATACTATCTCCTGTCATGCCCTTTTATGGTATTAGTAGCCCTCAAACTCTTAAGGTGGTGGACTTCTTCAAGAAATAAAAGGTGACAGTGTTGATTGACTCAGTAAGTACACATAATTTCATCAAGAGTAAGTTTGTTATTCGTTTGAAATGTTTTATTTATCCAACTCCATAATTTTAATTCACAATTGTAGATGGTGGCACAGTTAACTATTCTAGAAAATTCCATAGTATTAGTATTATTATGGGGTACTAACTATTTAATTATATTATGTTTTATATTTTCATGGGTGGGGCTAACATTATTTTGAGATTTCAATGGATCACAAATTTGGACACAATAAATATGAATTTCTAGGAATTGTTCATGCACTTTAATTATGAAGGTAGGATATTTGAAATATAGGGACTGCAAGAAAAGTCTCTCCAATTGGTTAATTCACATCATATGATAAAGATTATTAAAAAGGGGGTTGAATGATTTGTAGCATGAATTTTTTCCATAGAAGTTTAGTAAAAAAATGTGTCTACACGTCCTAATTTAAAAATGATTATTAATCAAAACCCAATAGTTTTTGGCACAATGCTAAAATTACTACCAACAAGCAGATTACATGATCATACCATAAAACTAATTCTATGTGGTACACCACTGAACATCAGACCATAAAGGTATCAATTTACCTAGGAAAGTAAAATTGAAAATATGGTACATGAGATGACAGTGGAATGTATTATCTGACATAGCTGAAGTGAATATTCATCCACTGTGGTCATGGTGAAAAATAAGGAAAACACTTGGATGATGTACCCTAACTTTAAAGAAATTAATAAGTACACCATCAAAGATAAGTTCCCCATTCTAGTAATTGATGGTTTTTTAGATGAATCACATGGTGATATTTATTTTACCTAACTATATCTTCATTCTGGATATCATCAAATTCAGATAAAAATGAGGATATCTCTAAAATAACTTTCAAAAATCATAAATACCATTATGTGTTTATGGTCATGTCGTTTGGTCTCAAAAATGCACCATCTACATTTCAGAATTTGATGAATACTTTTTTAGGCCTTTTTTAAGGAAGTTTGTTTTGATAAATTTTTATGACATCCTAACCTACAATAAAAATTGGGAAAAACATTTGAAGCATTTGAAAAACATAGTGTTAGTTCTGAAAAATATCAATTTAATGTCAAACCTTTCATATGTGTTTTTAGAGATCGTGTAGTGGAGTACTTGGGTCATATTGTTTCACATGAAGGAGCCCAATTCGACCCTAAGAAGATCAAAGATTTGATGGAGTGGTAAGTGTAAAGTGTTAAAGACCCTCAAGAACCTTTGTGTATTTTTGGGGCTAACATGTTACTATCGCATAATTTTTAAAAATTATGACAACATAACAACTCCACTCATAGCCTTGTTGAAGAAATATTTATTCCATTGGACTAAATCAACTACCAATGCATTTGAGAAGTTGAAAGAGGCTATGTGCACCACTTTAATTTTTGTGACCCCTAATTTTTAACAATCATTTATTGTTGAATGTGATGCATCATGATATGGCATGGGGGGCAGTAATCATGAAAGAATGAAGACCTATTTAATTTGAGAGTCATCAACTCAAGGGAAAAACCAAGATCAAGCCAATCTATGAGAAATATATGATGGATAGTCTTCCTTCAGTCAAGAAATTGAGACATTATCCAACGGGTGGACACTTTAGGTAAAGACTAATCATGATAGTCTAAAATATTATTTAGATCAATGATTGTCATCATAAGAACAAAAAAAGTGGGTGATAAATTGTCATGATATGAATTTAAAATGATTTATAATAAAGGAAAAAAGAATGTGGTAGTAGATGCACTTCAAGAGTGATGTATCAATTGAGGTATTTTTGTTCGCAATGAACATTTGAAAAGCAGATTTATCAAAATAAGTAAGATTAGAATGGGAGAATGACATGGATACATAGGTCTTGATTTAGAATCTTTAGCATGGTTTGCGTGTTTCTAAAAAAATGAGTGGAAAGAAAACACATTATGGTATAAAGGTAGATTATACTCATGTAAGTATTTTATCCTCAAACAAAATATCATTTAGAAGCTTTGTACATCTCTAATATGGGGGAATCATGATTTTTATAGGCATATCATCAAATTAAGTAATATTTATTTAGGGAAGGACTTAAGGGGGATATACATAAATTTGTGGTAGAATGCATGATTTGTCAACAAAACCAAGGATAAACAATTAAGGCACCAGGTCTACTATATCCGTTATCCATCCTTAGCTAGAAGTGGGAGGTGGTCTCCATGGATTTCATTATAGGGTTGCCTAGGTCTGAAGGTAAAATTATCATCATGGTATAACTATGAATAGGCTCACAAAATATTTTCTTTTTGTTCCTTATCATGGTAATTTGTAACCAGTAAAATAGTTGTTATTTTTCTGAATACAAGTCAAAAATTACATGGTACTCCCAAATCATTGTAAGTAATCATGTTCCTATATTCACTAGTAACTTTTGGACTGAGTTATTTATATGTTTAGGTACTTATTTGACTCATAACTCATCATATCATACTCAATCTGATGGGCAAACATAGCTTGTCAACAAATGTCTAAAAGGGTATCTTCATTATTTTACATTAGATAAGGTTAAAAAAATTATCCATTAATTAATTTTTTTGATAGATTTCAGGGTTGGTAGGACCCCTACCCAGAGCTACAAACTAGATCTCGAGCACAATCATGGGGCCCAATCCTTGAGAATTATTAAACCAATAAACGACCACCATTGACCACTAAAAACCACTAAGTCAACTCAAATGACCATATCTAACCTATTAACACCCTGTGAAATTTGAACCTGGGTGGGCCTTGACACAACCAACTCACTTAACCAACCCTTCTACATCTCATTGGCTATTACCCAATAATTAATTACTTATGTGAATTTACCACTATTTATTTTGATAAGGGATCAAGGGGGAATATATAAATTTGTGGTAGAATGCATGGTTTGGAAACAAAACAAATGAGAAACAATTAAGACACAAGATCTTCTATAGCCTTTATCCATCCTTAACCAGAGGTGAGATGATGTTTCCATGGATTTAATTACATGGTTGCCAAGGTCTGAAGGTAAACATGTCATCATGGTAGAACTGTGGATAGGCTCACAAAATGTGTTCATTTTTTCCCCTTATCATGGTCATTTATAGCAAGTACAATAGTTGTTGTTTTTTCTCAATATAATTCAAAATTTACATTGTACTCCCAAAATCATTTTAAGCAATCGTGATCCTATCTTCACTGATAAATTTTGGACTAAGTTATTTGCATGTTTGGGTACTCAATTGGCTCCCAACTCATCATATCATCCTTAATTTAATGGGTAAACATAACTTGTCAACAAATATCTAGAAGAGTATCTCCATTATTTTACATTAGATAAATAAGAATGTTGGGTCTATTAGTTGCCACTAGAAGAATGGTGGTACAAAATTTCCTTCCATACCTCTTCTAAAATGTATTCCTTTGTGGCACTTTATGGCTATCATCTCCATCCATCACTTTGTCCTTGAAGGTGTAACCTAAGTAATATTTAAACCTAATTATGATCTAAATTAAATTTAGAATCGATGAGAGAAAACGTGAAACTGAGCTCAAAAGATACTTAAATATGATGTCAATATCCTCATCATATATCAAGGAATTTGATTTTGATCTTCATGAAAACAAGAATAAAATTAGAAATAATGGAGAATTTTTGGTTTCAAAGGCTCTTTGGGATTAAACCATGTAACTTTCAAGTAAGATTTATAGATCTCTTCATGATTACCTTAGTTGACTTCATGTTTAGTGAGTTGAGGAGCATTAATAAAAAACCCAAGTGGGATATATAGAAATTTTTGGCAGAATGCATCGTTTGTTGACAGAACAAAGGAGAAATAATTAATACACTAGGTCATTTTTAGCCTTTATCCATCCTTATCTAGAAGTGGGAGGAGGTTTATTAGGATTTAATTATATGGATATCGAGGTCTGAAGGTAAAAATGTCATCATGATATAAATATGGATAGGCTCAAAAAATATGCTCATTTTTGTTCCTTATCATAGTTACTTGTAGCCATTACAATAGTTGTTTTTCTCAATACAGTTCAAAATCTGCATTTTACTCACAAAATCATTGTAAGTGATCGTGATCCTATCTTCACCAATAAATTTTTGACTAGTTTATTTCCATGTTTTGGTACTCAATTGGCTCATAGCTTGTCATATCATCCTCAATCTGATGGGTAAACATAGCTTGTCAACAAATGTCTAGTAGTGTATGTCTTTTATTTTACAATTAGCTAAACAAAAACATTGGGTCTATTGGTTTCTATTAGAAGAGTGGTGGTACGACACTCCATTCCACACCTCTTATAAAATATCTCCCTTTATGTCACTTTGTGGCTATCATCTCCCATCCATCACTTTATCCTTCAAGGTGCAACCCAAGTAAGATTTAAACCAGATTATGATTCGATTCCATTCGGAGTCGATGTGAGCAAAAGTGAAAATGAGCTAAAGGGATACTTAAACATGATGTCAATGTCCTCATGATGTCAATGTCCTCATCATGTATCAGAGAATCTGATTTTGATCTTCATGAAAAAAAAGAATAAAATGGTAAATAATGGCGAAGTTTTAGTTTCAAAGGTTCTTCGAGATTAAATCATGTAACTTTCAATTAAGGTTTATTTATCTCTTCATGAATACCTTTGTTGACTTCATGTTTAGTGAGTTGAGGAGTATTAATAGAAAACCCAAGAGGAGGTAGTCTTTCTATATCAGTATCAATAGCTTCTAGAAGAGATCCATAACTCTTGCATACCAACAAGATTTACATCCATGTTTGGCAAGTTGCATAGAAGATTGAAGTGGCAAGAATGGATATCTATTCTAAACAGAGAAAGAATCTATTATGCATTGAAGCCTATGCAACATCGTGATAACATGAAAAATTAAGGTGATAAGGAGTGTACATACTCTAGGCAAACTCTACAAGAACAATTCAGTGACGAATCAGTATTATGGCTAGAAAGTTCTTTGATAACATGGAGATGAAAATGCTTTCCAGACATTTGAAATAATTTTGTGTCAAGTATGGGCCCCAAGCCTCGCAACCATGCAACAACATGGGATTAACTAATGTATGGAAATCAAATCTTTGTTCATATATCTGAAAATTAGAGATAAAATGATTGTCTTTTGAAAGATGTCAAAACTGCATATCTTTTGTTGAGTCTTGTTTCTATTGTAGGTACAAGGTTAAAAGGCAGTCCAGATAAAACCACACCGAAGTAGATAAAATTAGGTTGGAGCATAGCGCGTAAATGGTCTTCATCCAACAATACAAGTCAATGGTCAAGTAATAAATTCAGACAAAGCGAAGTGCTTGATGATGTAATGCAGGCTCACCACTAATTTAAACTTTTCAATCCAATCAAAATTCCCACGGCTGAGTTGTCAGAAATACCTTACCACAAATACAAAAACGTGTGGGAGTGCAAATTGCCAAGTGCCGATTTGTAACAAATAATATATATTGACAAATATTTTGACTCACAACTGTTTTCACTTGGACCCATTCGATTCGTCAACTGTGTGATAAATTTCGACCAAGTCAAAATTTCTGACTACCCACCCATCCACCTACCCCTCAACACTGCTCACTACTCACCCCGCCTTGGCATCTTCCAACTCTATAAAACAATTTCCCTGTGATCGTTGTAAATATCTCAGCCAAGTCTCTACTTCCACCAAAATTTGAGGTTCTTCATCAACAATCTGTTTCCCGAGAAAACATGGAAGTGATTCGATTGTTATTTTTGTGCTCCTTATTTAACATTTTGTTGAAGACAAGTGCGCTGGACAGGAGCGATTTTCCCCCGAATTTCATGTTTGGAACAGCTCCCTCAGCATATCAGGTATATTTTATGAAAAAATGTCCTGTGATTGTTATGGTGAATTTCATTATAACAAAGAAATTCTTGTGAAATACTTGTAACAGTATGAAGGTGCATGGAGCGAAGACGGTAAAGGTCCTAGCACATGGGATGCCTTCACTCATTCACCAGGTTCCGCTCCGCTCTCTATGCTCTCTCTCTCTCTGCTTTCTGCTCAATAAAATATAAGTACATACATTTATTTTCTAGTTGGATATTTACAGGAAGAGTAGAAGATGGAAGCAACGGGAACGTCGCAGATGATCAATATCACAAATATCAGGTACACCCTATTCAATTTATTTATTTGTTTTCATCAATTTTCACGATATCCCTGGGGACTAAGTTTGCTAACCATGATTACAAAAACAGGAAGATATCAAGCTGATGGCTTCGCTTGGAATGGATACTTATAGATTCTCCATATCCTGGTCTCGCATCTTCCCAGGTGAATTGGGTGCCCTACTTCTCTAATTTACTAGAATATATAAACAGAGGCTTTTGGATAAAAATTGTGTGTAATTGATGTTTTCAATCATAATCCAGGATCCATTATTTTTTCCATTCCAACCATGAATCACAGAATGTGAAATACTTGGACACAATTATTATCTGAAAACGTCTATTTATAATTATCATAAGCTATAAAAACATAAAATTTCGGATTTTCTAGACTATAATTTCCCTTAAAAAATTTCTAAAATTGATTGCCATGTTTACAGATGGCACGGGAAAAATCAACATGGCTGGAATTGAATATTACAATAACTTCATCAACGCCCTTCTTCGAAATGGTATATCCCACGTCTCTGAAAGCAGTTAAATGCATTAATGTGAAGACAATTTTTGGTAAAAATAAGTGAATTGAGTGTTGCAACCCAACATGCAGGCATTCAACCATTCGTTACCTTGTTCCATTTCGACCTTCCAGAAGCCCTTCAAGACTCATACGACGGATGGCTCAGTCCAAAGATAATGTATGCAATCTTAACATTTCTACCTATCCCAAGTCCCAAGTCCAACAAAGGTGTGAATTTACTTACTTGTTTGTATACTGCAGAAAGGACTTTGAAAGCTACGCAGACATTTGCTTCGAGGCCTTCGGGGACCGTGTCCGATACTGGGCTACAATGAATGAGCCGAACCTGTTTGTGCCGTTGGGTTACACCACCGGATTTTTTCCACCTGCAAGGTGTTCTGTCCCTTATGGAAAATGCGTCGCTGGAAATTCCCTGTCTGAGCCATATGTTGTTGCGCACCACGTTTTGCTCGCCCACGCAGCCGCAGTGAATACATACAGGAAAAAATATCAGGTTTAATTTTTTCCTTTACACTATGTACTTATGATTTTTAATTGTACAATCATTTACTCTTATACATCTGTAATTATCAGAAAATTCTAAGGAGGACCTATTGGATTCGTGTTTAACTCACCATGGTATGAACCCTTAGAAGATACACCCGATGACAGAGCGGCTGTTGACAGAATACTAGCTTTCAATATTCGATGGTGGATACTCGAAACAATGCGTTTTATTCAAATTAGGATTCTCATATATGAAAATGTTAATGATAACTTTATAAACATGGCAAGCAGGTTTCTGGACCCAATTGTTTTCGGCAATTACCCAGATGCAATGCGGGAACGGCTGGGATCGCGCCTCCCATTTATTGATTCCGAAATGTCAAAGAAACTTGCAGGATCATTTGATTTCATTGGCATAAACCAGTATACAACTGTATATGCAAGCAACACCCATCCTGCTTCCCTCGATCCCAATACACACCTTTACCCAGACTCCATGGTTTATTTGACCGGGGAAAGACATGGAATTCCCATTGGAGAACCGGTAAGAAGCACATATTTCTATTATTGAGATTCTCCTGTCTACATTTAGCCGATGTGCAATATGTTTACATTATTTCTTCCTTTTACAGACAGGAATGAAGGGCTTATATGTGGTTCCTCGGGGAATTCAGAAAATGGTGGAATATGTAACAAAAATCTACAACAAGCCTCCTATTATCATCACAGAAAACGGTAAACAATTCAATCTATCCATCTTTTCCAAAGTTTGAATGTGTGTAAAAGAATATGATCCTCTAATCTTATCCTATTGGTTGAACAGGCTATCCGGAATCAAAGGATTCTTCCGCCACATTACAAGAAACTCTAGAAGACGTGAGGAGAATAAATTTTCACAGTGATTACTTGAATTGCTTGGCAAAAGCAATCAGGAATGGATCAGATGTGCGTGGATACTTCATCTGGTCTCTTCTGGACAACTTTGAGTGGGCATATGGCTACACAATCAAATTTGGCCTTTATCACGTCGATACCCTTTCTCAGATTAGATATCCCAAGCTATCATCTCAATGGGTAAGACAATTTCTTCAGGAGGACCAGTGTCATGAGATGAGAAGCAGCACAATTTAAGCACAACTATGTGGGAGGGTGTACAAAATACTCATGGTCGATTGGTACCTGAGTTTGTCTTCCAACAATCAATAGTTGAACATTCGATAAGCATTTATTAAACTTTGGACAAATATGGGTTTTAGCTTCGCGAAAATACATCCCTCCAAAGAAATTCTTTGTTGTATTCTTTTGTATATTTGATTGAATAATTGGGTGGTCATTTATGTGATCAAGGAATACAAAAATATGTTATAAGCTTCCTCTATTGCGCAGTTTTTATCTTATTTTTCTGATCATTCAATTATGCTAGTATAACAATCCTTCATTTTATTTATTTATTTTTTATTGAAAAGGATTTTCCCTTGTATTAATATAACATTATGTTATAAGGTTATTCAAATAAAAAAGAGTGAACAGATTGCACTATAATATTATATCAGTGAATATTGAGAAACTTAATACGAGTTTAATTTTTTAAAAGTTTTTTCGATAAAAAAATAGGTGAAAACAAGTTAATAAAAGGCCACACAAAAGTATATCAATATTTTGTATTTGTTTGTCTTCTTAACTTAATTTAATGTGTATGTGTGCATACACACGTATATTAGAATGGGAAAAAAATATCCAATGAAATTAATAAATATTAAACGATTTAACAATTAATTTAGTATACTTATTTATGTTAGTTAATTTAGTTTAAATTGAAAAATATGTCCCTCTTGTTAACTTTCACTTTCTTAAATATCCCTTAACCATAATAGCTTGCATCCATTTATAGAAAATCTATGAGCACGAAGATTATAGAGAGATAGTATAATTATTAAAACATTTATCATTATTGAAGCTAGTATTTATCAAGTAGCACATTTGGTGCATGAATTGAGTTTTGATGTATATTGATGATGTTGTTTTATTTATACAACTTGATGTTTATTTATCATGGTTTGAGAAGATAGACATCTATTTGTACTACTTTTGCCTAGAATTGTGTCATCAACTTTGCAGTGGATAACATGCAATGAGCCATCTCCATGACTGAGCGATTGCATCATTCTACTATTCCATTTTGTTGAGGCATGTTGGGAGCAGTCAGTTGCTGCTTGATGTCGTGTTGCTTTAGAAATGCCGAGAACTCTTTTGATGTGAATTCCCCCCTCGACCTGAGTGGAAGGTTGAAGTTTCTTCTTGGACTGTGTAACAACACGCTGATAGAAGGTCTTGAAATGTGCAAGAGCTTCACTCTTATTTTTGAGAAAGAACACCCAAATCTTGTGAGAAAAGTCATCAACAAACAACTAAAAGTACTTGAATCCTCGATGAGATGCTGGAATGGGTCTATATATATATATATATATATATAATTAATGGAAAATTATATTATTTTTAGAGAGACAAGAAAGATTAGAATGAATTTATGGAAAACATAGAAATCATATATATGATCCTATAAATATTTTTTAAAGCTTAACATAGTAAAACTTTACTAATATAGTTCTACATTGGTTGTCATGATTAGTTAATAGTCCAAGAAGCTTTACAGGGGGTGGGTGGTGATTCTATGTATTTTTTCACTGACATGTCACTACTGGCACAAAATGGCAGGGGATATCACAAGGTTGTTGGTTGCTAGCACTAATTGCAACCACCAAGTGTCCTCTGATTCATTCATCTATGCTAAGTTACCTATACCTACTTGATCTATACCCAACTTTAGCAAAGCCAAAAAATTTCTCTAGAAATAGTCTCACATTTTTTGTTATGATCTTTAGAACATCTGTCAATTCACAACAACACAGCTCAAAGTCTTTATATGTTATGGCAAATTCCTCCTTTGATCCTTGATATATTTTTACTATCTATATGTTTGAACAAGTTTTTGATGGTGTAGTTGTGTACAATGGGCATTACACTCAACCAAGGATAACTCAAATTCTAAGTACTTACTTCTATCCTCTGTATTTTTTAATGGCAAGATGGTTTAAGTCATAAACATATTGTAGTATAGTGTGATTCTTATATCCTCTCTCTACATATGTTAGTATATATACATTGTGTATCTATTTAAACCATACCCATATTGTGTCTTATTGTTTTTCTAAAACATCCTTACTTTGAACCATGTTAGCATATGTGTATATCATAATATGAAATTGTTTTTTGTCATAGTTTTTTAGCCAAACTTATTCTAATGTGGAATTGTCCTATGGAAAAATTTGAGATATAATTATCAATGTGCAATATAGAAGGGATGTTTATAGTTTAAATATATCCCTCACAAACTTTTTTTGTTTTAACTTATTAGACAACAAGGGCGGTATTACTTTAGCATTTTCCTTTTTGTTGAAAAAACCCTAATTACCTAACTATAAACTCTCATTTCTAGGATTTAGTGCTTATAATGACAGTATCATCATTTCAAATGCTTGATATTTTGACTTTTTTGGCTAAATTTATATACACAATGTCAAAATGATGGCCTATGTTAATTTTTTTTGAGAAAGTAGATATCTCTACAATCAATCATTTCATTCCATAACCCTATAGTGTTTGTTATAGTAGTGTTGTGTGCATTCCTTCCCTTGTAGCAATTCACAACATGCTGGTTGTATGGAACTCCTGCAAGTAAGTCCACGATGGAGGGATCCTTCCTACAACAATGAGAAACATTGCTCTTAAAACAACAAAAATCACCCTGGTCTATAGCTTGAGCCTCCACCATGGACCATATGACCCTTCATAGCCCATGTTCATGCGAGCGTGTCATTATTTTAATTTTTATATAAAATTAGGTTGCAATTTTAATTTAATCTGTCATAATTTTATTTTTAATTTTAATTTTTGTCATTCTGTTATTTCTTTGTCATTATTTTAATTTAAGTTTATTTTAATTCAAGTGTTAATTTTTTAGCATTATTTCAATTTCAATTTTGGTTTTAATTTTAGTTTAATCTAAGTCATGATTTTATTTTAGTTTAAATATCATATTTTTCTATTTTTAAGTGTTGTATAACAAGTCATTATTTTATTTTAATCTCTGTTAGATCCATTTTTAATGTTCATTTTAATTAGATCCATCTTCTGCCACCAATTTGTGTGTGTTTTTATAAACTTAGATTTATTTTTATGTATTTATGTATTACATAAACTCAATTTTGTTTAAAATGTGTATTATATATATATGTGTGTGTGTGTGTGTGTGTGTGTGTGTGTGTGTGTGTGTGTGTGTGTGTGTTTAAAATGTGTGTTTTAATAAACTCAAATTTATTTAAATTTGTATGGAAAAGTATTATAGAAAATTATGTCTTAATTTTAATGTTTTATAAAATTAGATCCATCTTTCACCCCTGATTTTTGTGTTATATAAACTCAGATTTATTTCTGTATATATTGAATAAATTATAAATTCAAATTTATTTAAACTCCAAGATTTATGGTATAATTGTTCTCTACAATTTCAAGAATGGAAGGAATTCAAACGTGTCCTTGGTCTTTTAACATATTTAGTTTGAGAAGTGATATTGGATGTCTCTTGAAAAAAAAAATTACATCGTCTTTCAACACACATCCAATCTTGCTTCTCAAACTGAGTATATGTTTCCAAATAATGTACACAGTACTAAAAAAGTCAACACTAAGAGACACGTGAAATCTCTATATGCAACAGATGTTAGAACATAACTATATGCATACATGGCTAGGAAAACAAATACATAGCTAGAATTATCATGTTCCTGATCCATTATATAATGAGGTATTATTTATTTTTCTTATAAAAGGCATATGTATTATATTGTTAATCTCAAATTATAGAGGCTTGTTGAAGATCCTTATTCAATCTTGACTTATGGTGTTGTGTCATAACAACTAGTTCACTCTCTTTTCTGCATTTCTCACCCTGATCTATAGATCCTTCAAGTTTACCTAGAATCATTGATTATGCTTTGTCAGTTCACATCCTATGTTTCTTGGTTCTTTATTTAACCATTGTTTTTCCTTATATATTTGGTCAATTTTTGCCTATATATTATTTTTGCCCTCTATAATATTTTTCCATCACAAATTTTTTCAAAGCAACTCCTTGTTTATTCAATTTAACTTTAAGTGATATTTTGATCCAATGTATAAAATATGTTTTACTTGGCACAAGAAACCAAATACCACGTAGAAGGTGAGTTACCCTTGAGTGCCTTTGTTTGAGAAAATTTTCAAAATATTGGTCATTACTTCTTCAAGAATTTGCCTAGTCTTCTTAGATTCGCCACCCTTTTGAGAATTTATCATAACTTGGCATTCAAGACATTTTATATTATGGTTATATTTATATTTTCATTTGGTTCTTGCATCCTCCCCTGGTGAATTGCATGAAGTCCATCCAATGTTCTTAATTTCTCTCATAGTTCATGGTGAACATCCTCTAGTTTGGTTATGGTAGATGCAGAATGTTGATGAGCTCTTAGCATTTTAAAATTGTAATCTAAATAGCCAATACAGATACGGGTATGAATCCTTACATCCTGCATTCACTGGATCGATATCATTCATGAAAGCTATTTCCCTGAAAGGACTTGGCACTTCTTGTTAATGATGTTCCCTTAGAATAAAATTAGGAAAAATCATTGTCATAGGAAGAACAATACTTCAAAGGTACCCCTAATTGTAAAAAGTTATTTTAATGGAACTCAAGTAATAAAATAAGTATTAAAAATTGAGGATTAGGTATTGTAAAAATATAAATATTCATTATGAACCTTCACATGTACCTGATGTATTAAAAATTAACTAATTAAATGCCTCATTGTCATGTACATAATTGCCATTAGAGGTTTTATAATTGTCAGTGCTTGTATAAATACAATTGAATGTTATAAAACCACCACCTTATCTTTACCAATGGTTTCATCAGAGAAGAATAAATATTCACTTATAAAACATGTTCTCACTTAATTTTTAATTAATGATGGAGAGATTTTTTTTTAAGCCTTATGTATCTATTTTCACTCAAACATTTATTTATTTAAAACTGATTTATCCTCATAAATCACTACCTTACCAAGTTAAACAAAATTTATTTTATCTTTCATAAATTTTTTATTATATATTTTTTATGATATTTCTAGGAATATGCTGTGGCAACCTTTAGCCCCTACTAAATGTTTTACCACTCTTATTTTTGCAGAAGAAGAACCAACAACCATTGAGAACAATGAAGAACATTTGTTTACCCTTGGCATGATCTGTCAGTTCATAAGATTTTGGCCGAGTCTACCCCAACTCCTTGAATGGATTTTGAAAGAATGGTAGGATATGGTTACAGGCGAGATTCAAATCCATCCCTATGTAAAAGGCAGATTCATTGTGATTTTTGATAATGTTGAAGATAAACAGGCAGTTTTTAGTGATGAACATTGTTGGGAATAGGGACATCATATGCTTATGGCTCAGCCATGACACTCAAATTTTAACTCTTATACTAATATTTTCAATTTAAAACCTCTTTGGATTAGTCTTCCCAATCTACCTCTTCAATTTTAGGGCGTTCTATTTTAGAAACCATGGCTAAATCTATTGGAGAATTTTTGGCTATTGATCCCAAATCCTTGGAAGGGATTCATTCAACATATTCCCATATTTCATTTAATGTTGATATTACTAAATATTTTATAGCTCAAATAGAATTGAAATTCAAGTATATAACCTAGACATAACCATTAGATTATGAAGGGCTTCCCTTTAGATATTGTAGATGCTTCCAAACTGGCCATTTGGTAAATGATTATCCTTCTTTGATATTTAAGAATAAAAATACATGGTTGAAAGAAGATGGCCCTCAATACATTATTATAAAATCTCTAGCTGATAGAGAAGAAAATTGCACTTCCCCTATTATGTTTCCAAAAATACAAATGGATCAGAGCGTACAATGAGAGTAAGGGCAGAAACCAGACTTAGGAAATTTCATATTTGATGTTGAGGATAATTTGATGGCTCGTACCCCTTCAAATAAAATTGAATCAACCATTTTAGAAAAGGAAGGACTATCTTATGACTCACTGGATTTCTCTATTCTAATTCTACAAATATCTGAGGGAGGTAGAGATTGGAATGTTGTGTGTAACAAAAATAAAACTAAAGGTAAGAAATAAATAAATACTTTGACAATGACCCTTAGATCTCAAATATAAAATGTGTAGCATGGGTCACATTTTTTTTTGTTTCTTTATTCTTCAGTCATGGATTGGCGGTCATTGTTTGTTTGTTATATTTGACATATTTTGATCTTCTTCTATTTGTTGTTCCCTCTAGATGGGTTTTTTAGGTTTGTTTTTTATATTGGGGTAGGTCCCTTTTGAAAACCCTCTTTTACCATTAATGAAGAAATACTCATTGGTCCAATATTTCTCACACTGGAACATTTAATTGCTATGAACATCCTCCATAAATGATAACTTAACTTCATTGTTTTAATTTTTATTTAGCTATAAGAAGAAAAGAGAAGTTGAACTATTACCATTTTAGAAATCAACATCATCTATATATACTAATTATTTTATCACTCAAGGTTTGTACATGTACTTAACTAATAAGGAATAAAATTGGCATGATGATGTTCATCAAAAAGGTTTTGAAGGCTATATTAAAAAAATTCGTTAGTTTGAACGTATATTAGGTTGAATATTATAAGCATGAAGTTCTTTGATTTATCCTAATAAGTACGTTTAGTGCATTTCAATTTTTTTTCCTAGGTTATGTTCTTTAAGTTTTTTATTTAAACACATTATCTTATTGTTTTATCTTTTTTAATATTTTGGAAAATTACTTAATTACAATATTCTACTTGACAATTTAATAAACCCATTTAATAAAGTTAATAATTAAGGATAGAATTTGAAGGTCATCTTATTTTTAGATGGAAATTTGATAACAGTTTATTTGTTTATTTATTTTTAATGTAAGTTTTCATAGTATTATAAATTATTTTATTTTTTTAAATTTAAACTTAAAAATAATAAATTTTATCCTTCTAAATAAATAAAATTATAATAATATAATAAAAATAAAAATAAACATCTGATAATTTTTTAATAAATTTAATTAATTATACAAATAAATATATAAAAATAAAATATTATATCTTTGCTAAAATATTTCTATTAAAATAGGTATCATAAATTTTTTATTGGGGTAAATAATGGGTTTTGACAAGTAATCAAAACATGGAATAATCATTAAAAGGCACTCACAACTACTAAGCATGAAACATACCAAAAAAAAAAAAAAAAAATAGATCCCCACACAAAAATAGGGGAGCTTATTAGCAAAACATCTCTCACTCATCAACATACAATATAGCTTGGCTTCCAAATAAAAACAAACAATTGTTCACCAAAAATGGGTAGCGATCATTTAGCACCCAAACTGCTAACCATCTTACTCCAACCTAAAAAAAGGCTATGTACCTCCTCCCTCATTTCTATTTTGGGAACGAAGAATCATGTTTGTTGGTTCAAGGACTTTTTTGTCAGGCCCTTTTATTTTATTTCACACTAGAGTTCAATCCTCCCTATCTCATAAATTTTATTATGAATAGAAAAGGATAGAAATTTCAATTGAATCAATGCAATAGGCCCTTAAGATGATATAATAAATCTAATTGGGGTCAATTAAAATATAATCCTTGTTAAACAAACCCAATTATTGAAACAAATAATGAAATTCAACAACCAATAGAGGATGAAAATGAGGATGCTATCCATAAAACCCAACTAGACATGAGTTGAATTGTAAATGTATGAATGAATAGGTGGTATGCATCATGTATATATACAAAGGAATAACAAGATATATTACTAGTGTTGAATGATACCCAACAATTGAATAAAAAATACATGAATGAATAGTTTGTAAGCATAACACGCTCATATGTGTGTACAAACATCTCTCTCTATGTATGTATAAGGGTGATTATAATTTTAGTTGGAGTTGCATTAAAAAAAAAAATACTTGTGCAATTATTGAATTGGACCATCTCACATGTAAATAATTTAGGGGTTACAATTCCTAGTTTTTAGATAGTGCTTTGAACGTATCCAAGTGAACCATTGTCAATCCCTAATTTTGTCCATAATTTTTTAGTGAGCATCACCATTTAACTATCAACGATCACTAGTTCAACTTCTAATTGTTCATCATCTAATCTTACAACATTATTATTATTTTATTTTAGTTGTTATGTTTTAGGCAACACAGTGATTCAATGTTTACAATTTTATCTTATTATTTTGATGCACATTTTCATTTGTCACTAAAAAATGTATAAGCTCATTAAAATCCTCATTTTTGACATGCCAGATTTATTATTGAAATCTTGTTAACCTTAATATTTCAAATTATAAATAAGTATCCACAAAGTTGTATTAATTATTAACATGATAATTTTAAATGATACAAATTTAGTTGGAATAAGTATTAGAAGGGGAAAACATTGTGGTTGTGATAACTCTAGAAGTGATAGCTTAATCTCTTTAATTGGATAAAGTTTCCCATTCTGATAATTATTTGGATTATTATATGCAATTGAGGTGTAGTCTATCATTGATTATAATGTTAAATAATTTATCAAAATCTATTTTTTAATTCCTCACTAATGGTTTCATAAAGAAAATGAGACTCCATTTATTCCATAGCAAGTAATCCATTTTATTTTTCCATGTTTATGAGTTTAAGAGTTTTTTTTTTTAAATTGTTATTTACCCAAGTTGTTTACATTCCAAGATGATTTCTTAACAATATCCCTTCTACCCAACATATCAATCTTAGAAACATGAAGAAATTTTCATTGTCATATGGCTCATATGATATCCCACTCAAGTCCAGTTGTGTTTTATGGATAGCATCCTCATTTTCATCCTCTTTTGGTTGTTTAATTTCATTATTTGTTTCAATAATTGGGTCTGTTTGACAAGGACTATATTATAATTGACCCCAATTGGATTTATTATATGTGTATTTCTCTCTTCCAAACTCACCCAATAAGATCTTTAGCCAAATTTCCTCATTATTATGATAGGTAGACACATAATCTACCTCGGTAGTTAATGCAACAACATTCTTTAAAAGCTTCAACATCTAACTAATAGGTCCACCTACAAATGTAAAAATGTAACCAAACATTGATATTATTTTGTCCAGATCTCTTACAAAATTAGAATCAACATATCCATAAATAGAATCACTAGATATATTGTTGTAAGTGATGCAAGTAGTGAAATACCCACTTCACTACTGATAGATTTCTTTACCTAAATTTTCCATATATATATTGACAACTCCAACTACATGGGAAATGTCTGGCCTTGTACATAACATAGCATACATTAAACTTCTTACTACACTAGCATATGGTACATGAGATATATACTACTTTTCTTCATCTCTACTAAGACATAAACTTGAAGAAAGCATGAAATGTGAAGCAAATGTGGTACTAAATGGTTTCACATTGTTCATACTAAATCTATTTAGTATCTTTTCCAAATACCTCGGCTGTGATAACCAAAGCTTACCATTTTTATTATCTCTATGTATCTCTATTCCTAAGATTAGTTTTATTTCTCTTAGATCCTTCATATCAAATGTCCTAGCCAGACAAGCCCTTATATTATTGATTTATACCATGATATTTCTTGCTACAAGCATATCATCAACATACAATGCTAATATAATGAATAAACCACTATCCAAAAACATGAAGTAAACACAATGATCATACTCACTCTTAACAAAATTTTGGCATGTCAAGAAGGAATCAAACTTCTTGTACCATTTTTTGGGTGACTGTTTCAGGCCATAAAATGATTTATTGAGCTTACAAACAAATCCCTTTTTCTATCCTATACAAAACCTTCAGTTTGTTCCATATTTATATCCTCTTCTAAATCCCCATGCAAGAATGTTGTTTTAATAGCTAACCACTCCAACTCCAAATCAAGTAAACATACTAATGCTAAGATAACTCGAGTTTAAATAAGTTTAAAAACTAGTGAAAATATTTCATGGTAACCAATATATTATTTTTGTGCAAATACTTTTACCACCAACCTAGCCTTGTACCTTTCAACTTTATCATCAACACCTATCTTTCATTTTTAAACCCATTTTCAGCCAACTAGTTTTCTACCTTTCGAAAGTTCTAATAGGTCTCATGACTTTTTCTTATCCAAGACATCCATTTCCTCTTGCATTGCCTTTTTCCATTTGGCACTATCCTTATATTCTAATGCTTCCTAATAGAAACTAGGTTACCCATCATTATAAAACTAAGCAATTGAAATATTGGGACTGTACTTACTAAGAGGATGCCTGACCTGTGAAGATATCCATACTAGATAACTCTTGAGGTGTTTTCTCAAGTTATAAATCTTTAACAACTTCACCATTAAAAAATGGCTAAATTTCATCATTTTTAGAATCTAAAGATGGCTTGATTTCAACATTGACATGTTGATGTTTTGGTTCTTGTTTTTTATTTCATTTTTACATCTAATTTTAGAAAAGGCAATTCATCAAATTGTCTTTCTCTACCAATGATGAAATTATGGATAATAGGATCCAAAATTATGTATCACTTAACACCATATCCTTCACCATACCCAAAAAGGATGTAATTATTGGATCTTGGGTCTAACTTTGAACGTTGATTCTTATTAGTAAGAGCATAAGCATTGCAAGCGAAAAAATTAAAATCTAAATAATCAAATGGATGCCCTATCCATACCTCTTCAATAATCTTCTAGTAGAGTGAGCACACAAGAATTCTTTAGTGATGACTTTACTTATATTAAAAAAAATTTAGAGGATGTGTAGTAATTTCCTTTGTATTAAACTACCTTACTAATTATTTTGTCTATTACAATAGCCTAGTGAAGAGTAATATAAATAAGGAGTAGGGGGAGTTAACTCAAAGGATAAATCATAGTTAAATTGAGTATAACTCACTGTGTAACTCATATGTGAACTCACAGTGGCACTCAGTTCAACTCCAAGTGGAACTCACCCTCTCACCCACTTAACCTCGTATCACACCTAAGTTAAAGCTACATGTGTAGGAATTATCCATTTAATAAGTAAATGGATTAATTAATATCTTACACCAACACTGCCTCTTAAGTGTAGCTTAGGTGGGAAAGAAAAAGATGGGTCCTGACAACAAGGCCTGAGGAGGTACCCACATACAATGAAAATACCAATAAGTGCAGTAAAAAGAGAAAACCTAGTGGGAAAAAACTCCCCCCAAATGATATACAAGAAAAGAAGGTAGGACTAGAAATCCCCACTCCAACACCCCGCCTTAAGCATAGCTTAGGTGGTTGTAAAATTGGGTCCCAAAAATGAGGCCTAATGAGGTACCCAATTAAATAATAATGATCTTATTATCTTACAAAATATAAAAGATGAGTGCCTACATAAAGAAGAGAGAGGAGGTATGCACAAAATGTCACATGGTGAATGCTATAGTATGTCCCTTTGTAGCACATGTTTTATCTTCCTTTTGGAATAAATAATCCATGAGCTATCAAACTTATGAATTCCCACTCAAGTGGAATGTATATAGGAACCATGATGTATATCTTTAGAAAATGCTCAAACGTCTCCTTAATAATGATCAAATGTGCCAAAGTATGATCGTGTATCATAGGACTAATTGTAGAAGATGGCAATGAAGAAGAAAATAATGAAAGCGAGAGAACAACTAGAGAAGAAGATAAACATGGAACATTCACTAAAATAATGCCCTTGGGAAGAGGAGAGAAATACTCAACAACTGTTGAAACTAAAGATTGGTCTACAAATAAAGCACTCAAATCTGCAAGATGAATGTCCACAAGAACATATGAGTCATAAATACTCTCAATGTGTGTACTTTCAATTAAATAAAAAAGTCCTATGAAATGTAAGTCTGTAAAGTCTCTGGGAGAGAAACAATCTACACGGGAATGGATGTAAAATGTATAATAAGATAACTAAGGTCTGGCAAAATCTCATCCTATACTATGGGCTTGACAAATTTAAGAGCACTGGCCACCATTTATGTATCATCATAAGAAATTTTTAAAAAATGAAGAGAGATTATGATAGTCTCAAAAGATGTAATAGGAAGCAAAGGAGGTGTGACATAAATCTTAGTAAGATCACTGAAAAGACTCTGTAGTATACTTCAAATAGTGTATGGACACTATATATTCCACATGGCAATGAAGATCCATGTAAGAATATGGTAAAAGAGAGGAAAAAAACTTGTCACAAGTATTATCCCACTTATCAAACTGAATAGGATTAGTGGATGTAGGAATATATCCATATTTTAATGGAATACAATTCTTATGTGTGAGAAAGTGTTCTATGTAAGCATGCCATGAAGCATAATTTTCCTTCCCAAGAAGGATAAATAGATATGAAATAAATATCCTCATATGGAGTCTCTTAAATGGGGTCGACATGACCAAGAGAAGACACCATGGAAGTGCACAACTACACAAAATAATCTACAATAAACCCCTAAATCATGCTCATGAATGGAATGTCAGACACAACTAAGAATGTGTCAAAGTGAGAAATTAGTGAGAGTAAGGGAAAACAATAGTGGATGCTCTAAATATGGAATTTAGATTGGGATAAAAATGAGTCCATACAGATGAGAACAATCATTACACAAAGTATGCTATAGAAAGTAATAGGGCCCATAACCCCCCTAAATATGACACTTTATAAATTTAGTACATTTTACAAAAAAGTATACCAATAGAAAAAAGATGAAATGACATGTACTTTTGAAAAAATTGGGAATCAATTCTGATTTACTACTCAAAAGTTATAGCAAAATACATTTTCTATGATTAATGGCCTATTTAATTAAATTGCACTTAAGAGTTTAAAGGTAAACAGGTTCAAATATCAATTATGCTATGTAACCACTCATTGGAATTGAAACATAACCATGGTCCTCTTCAAATCAAATAAATTCAAAAAATACCCATTCTACTTACCCCTTTGTGCTCTTAGACAAGAAACAAGCCACTTAAGGCAAAATAAAATAGCTATTTAAAAATAATAATTAAAAAATGACTAATTTTAAAACGATTTTAGGGAATATTTTTAGGTTTTTGACTAAAGCTATGAGAAAAGAAGATAATTAGTCTCCACCATTAAGAGAGGTAAGTGACCAAAAGGAAAAACTACTGCTCAGGCGTTGTAGACCACAAATTTGAGCTATACAGTGTTGTTATGCATGTGTAGGTCTACATTAAATTTTTATGTCTTTAACAAAATAGAGGTAGTAGTTGAAGGATCAGAGTGATAGCATATGCATGCATGAATAGTGGTTTTAATAGGTAGTGGATTATTGGAGGAAGAACAAGATCAGGCAGTAAGAGGCCATAAAATGTCGACACCAGGAGTTGATTTAGACATGGGGAAGGAGGATGAAGGTCTATGACTGACACGTGGCCATTGAGGAGGTTGAAGAAGCAAACATAATAACATTATGAGAGGGTGTTGACCAATAGTAGGCTTGGTGAAATGTGTGGAGGCATCTTCAAATGATGGTGAGGTGGAGAAGATAAGCCATATGAAGACAACAATAGGACAACTATAGGTAAGGGCAGGTCATGGTTGTATAGAAGGCATTGAGGTAGTGTAAATGGTGGTAGACTATAGTTTAATCAATCTATGTAGTTTGACAACAATGGTATAACTAAAAACTTCTATCTAATGCCATTCAAAGTATACGTCACCCTCATTGAGTCATTCAAAACTTGCATGGTATAAACCCCTTATGCCACCACTTTCATACATGCTGATGCCTAGGGTAGTGAAAAAATGCCATTAGGATTATTTTTTTAAAAATAGAATCCTCCTATGAAAATGTTGGTGGCAGAGGAAGTGTTACCCCCACGCACCCCCTTATCGAAGAATGGTCTATAAACTGCACTACAAAAGGATCCAAAATTTAACTTTATTGTCATATATCTAATAGTTGAGGAATCACACCCACCAACAATTATATGTATGAATTATCACTCTAATTAGAGAAACCACCACATGAAAGACAAGTCATTATGAGTTTATAACTCCTTTGGTTGTTAATCCATATTCAATAATTAATGTTTATATTGGTGATATTGATGACGAAGACTCGATCCAATGAACACATTTAATCCTAGGTAGATGTATTCTATCAAGTCATCAACAACCCAAATTCCTTACAATAATGGATATATCCATAGTAACCACACTCTCTTATGGACGTATTTTTGGATTTATGTACCCTCTCATATTCATCATTTTTTTATGCAAACATTTTTATCTAATACATCCATAACAACCATGCTTTCTTATGGACCCTTTTTCAGCCTTATGTATCCTCTCATAAGCATCATTTTTTATGCAAACATTTCCATCCAATACATCCATTCACTTTATATATTCTATGAGTATTTCCTATGAATAATTTATGGGATCTCATTATTATAAATTCCAATCTAATTTTGAATGAATATTAAAGATTTGACTTAACTTGCTCGACTCAATTTATCATTATAGGGATATATCTTATTTTATTCTCTTAAAAAAATATTTTATCTTTATTTATTTCATATTCTATCTAGATAATTTTGTTTCACATAATAAAGTCCCCTCTTTTGTTATTACTATCTATTAGAAACATCTTAGGCACTATGAAAAATCTTTGCACAAATAAGGCACGATGAAATTGTTTCTAGAATCCAAGAAAATATTGCTAATTATGTTGAATTGTGATGAGAAATCCTACTCACATAATATGGTTAATTTATATTTAGCCAATATTCACATTTTCCATCAAGTCAAAAATGTTTTCTCTTGAACCAGGTTTATGCATGAATTATTTTATGCCATTTTCATTGGTAAGCCTTGAATCTACCACAAAATTTATGCTTCCTATGGAGAATTATATACATCAATTGTGAGGCATGCATAATAATTTAGGAATACAATTTCCCTTCTTGATGACACACATGTTTGGGCTTCATATCATATCATAGCTAAACACCTACATTACTGCAAACCACCAAATGACTCTATAAATAGTAATACTACTTACTTAGCATTACTATAAATGAATTAGAAATATGAAGAAGGATTTTATAGTAATGGCAATAGGTTGGATGTTAGTATTATGTAGTGGAGTTTCTTTCATAGCTGGTGAGAGTGAGGAGGAAGGGTGGCAGGCCGGTATTGCTACATGTTATGGCCTTCACCTTCCATATGGGGATAGAAGTGAAGGTAAAGTAATATAATACTAAAACATCTCTCTATAGTTTCAAAAAAAATTCATATATAGTTATTCAAGGTGTTTAGAATATGTTTAGCTAATATCTAATGATCTAAATAAGGCTCTTGCATAAATCTAAAAGCAACACTAACAACATATCAAATATTTGGTCTAGTAATGGTTAGATAAATCAAACTTTCAATAAGTTGTCTATACAAAGTAGGGTTAGATTTTTCACAAGCATTTTTAGGATCAATTTTAATACCAACTTAAATAAGAGTAGTGGTAGATTTAAAATCAAGCATGTTAAACTTAATAATAAGATTATATACATACTAAGATTGTGATACAATAATTAAATTTTTATATTGAAACATAGTCATTCCTAAAAAATGATGAAAAATGCTTAAATCAGTCATTTTAAATATTTAACTTAGTTTATCCTTATATTTATGAACTAAACTAGTTAGATAACCAGTAATCAATAAATCATCAACATATAATACAATTAAAATTAAATGACCATTTTTAACTTTAACAGAGATCATTATTCGAATAATAATTAGAAAAAATTAATTCTTTAAAAAAATAAGTAATTTTAGAATACCAAGCTCGGGGAGCTTGTTTTAAGCCCTAAAAAGATTTCTATAACTTGCATACATACTATTCTTTGTTAGAGTCAGTGAGACCTTTAGGTTGCGTCATGAATATTTTTTCTTCTAAATCACCATTTAGAAATTTATTTTTGACATCCATTTGGTGGACAACCCAACAATTTTGGGCTCAAATAGAAATAAGAAGTCTAACAGTACTCATTTTTGCTACAGGAGCAAAGATTTCAACATAGTCAATCCTAGATTTTTGAGTAAACCCATGAGCAACTAATCTAGTTTTAAAATTGTTGATTTTACCAATTAAATTATATTTGATCTTATAAAACCAACTACAACTAAAAATATACCTTTTAGGTGGAGGAGGGACAAGATCCCAAGTTTGAATTTTATTTATGGCATTATATTTAGCTTGCATAGAAACATTCCATATATCATCTTGAGTGGCTTCCTCAGAGGATTGAAGTTCACATTCATACATAGTCATTAATGCATGATAAGAATGTTGAATTCTAGTTAATTTATTAAGATTATCATCATTAAAAGATTGAATTAGGGATTTTGTCCATTTAGGTCTTTTAGATTGAACATAAAACTCAAGGGGTTCTTCATACCCTAAGTTATCTATAACTAGATCAAATTACTCAAGGATATCTATTTTATCACAAGGAGAAATATGAGAGTCAGGTTTATCAATAGAAGAACATTGAAGAGGATCCACAGAGGGCTCACAAAAATATTTTTCAAGAACAAGAACATTCCTATTCTAAAAAATATATCATTTAGAGGGATCATATACTCTTAAACCTTTTGTCTTACCTCCATATCCTATAAAAATTCATGAATAGGAAGTGGGATCAAGATTTTTCCTCTTAACTTTAGGGACAAAGATAGAAGCAGGACTACCAAAAATATTGAGATGAGTCACACTAGGTTTTTTTTTAGTCCACATTTCTAAAGGGGTAGAAATATTGAAGGATTTGGTAGGGACTCTATTCAAAATATGAACAATAGTGTTCATGGATTCAGTCCATAATAACTTGGGAACAATTACAGATTGTAATATTATTCTAACCATTTCTATGATGGTGCAATTTTTCCTTTTAATAATACCATTTTGCTGAAAATAATGAGTTGTTAATTATCTTTTAATACCATAACTAATACAAAAATTTCTCATACTCTTAGGGAGTAGGGAAAGCATCTATGGGAAGGAGGCAATATTCCCATGGTGAAAGGTGTTGGAATGTGGATTCGAAGTGATCTATGGTGGGGATTTGATCTAAGGGGATTGATGAGCTAGTATATGCCTCATTGGTGGAAGGAGATATAGATTCATCCTTCATGGTTGAGGGTTTGCCTTTGGTTGAGGGTGTGTTAGATGGAGGTAGGAATACATCATTGGGTCGATAAGTCATGTTACATGATGAAAAGGGACTTGGGTAAGCTTGTATAGTGAAAACCTAGCCTTTGTATTCAAATTTGATGCAACGATAAAGGTTATAAGGTACACAACCCATGGAGTAAATCCAAGGTCATCCCAGTAAGACATTATACTAGAATTTTCCTTACACTACATAAAAGATCTTTGGGAGCATGTGAGGTCCTAAATAGATATGAAGGATAATAGTTCCCAAAGTAGTGGCCATGGTGTTATTGAAGGATCATAGGATGATTGAGGTTTTGGACATGACATTGTTTGGTAGTTTGATTTAAACATAGGCATGGGAGGAGATGATGTTAATACTAGCTCTTCTAACAATCATCACCATTTGATGTGAATTTGGTAGATGTAGGCAGTGATGAAAAGAGGTGGATCTAGGTCATCCAAATGGATAGAATGTATTTTTGAATCCTTGAAAGTGACAAGGTTAGAAATTTAGAGAGCACCAACAAAAGATACTAGAAGTTGAGGGTCTTCTAATTATACCTACACTAATTTCAATGCCTCTATTATTAGTTGGTGATGATGAGGTGAAGTAGAAATCAACTCATATAAGCTCATCTTTACCAAGGTCAGGTGAAGCTATTTGAGCACCACTCTTCTAAATGATTTAAAGGGGTTGAATCGAGAGGTACCTAGGATAGATACCTTGGGTTTGGTGGAAGGTGAAGGTGCTTGATTTTGACTTGGTTGGGAGGTGAAAGATAGGTATGTCCATGGGATGGACACTTTAGCCTTCACCTTATCTTTCTATTGAGAATGTGATTGAGTGACCACATGGAAGGTATGGGTAGAGGGAAGAGTTGGGGTAGGAGATTGGTTTGGTTTCTCATCATTCTAAAGTGAGAGTGGGGGAGTAAATAGGCATTGGGTAGTGGTTGTTGTATGTTGGATTAGTAGTGAGATTATGGGAGGTTCATTTTTTAATAGATTATTTTCATCATAGATCTTTGTGTCATGCCATGGTGTCCTATGATAAGAGCACACTTGGTGGTCATTATACTAGACTAGTTTTGGATTGAGAGGGTCAAATGGCTTGATAGGGGGTAAGGTCAAACAAGAAGCTTGCAGTAACCTTTAAAAAATGGTTGAGTAAGGCCCAACTAAAGTTGGAGAGGTTTAGAGGTTTTAGTCTTGGTTGGTGAGATTGAATTCTTTTTGGAAGTGGGCTTGGTGATATAAGGTTTGGGTAAGGTGGTGTTCTTAGTTGATGGTTTTGATTTTGGTAAGGTATAAGTTGATAAAGTGAAGGTAGGAGGTTTTAGGGTAGGTATTTTAATTATTAATGGCTCGATGAAGATGGATGTGTCAAAAATCAAGTGTGATGGTGTAACCAACAGTGGAAGTTGGGTTTTGGTTGGGATAGTTAGCTTCCCAATCAAAGTAGAGGGATGAGGTCCCAAAATAGAGGGCAAGGTCAAGGGAGGTAGAAGTTTTTCCTTCTAGCCTTTTGTTAGTTTTACCTCCTTTGTTGATTTGGTTTGGTTTTTAGTTGTTGGGTTTGGTGAGGTTTTGGTTAGAGAAGATGATTTGTTAGTTTAGGGCTTGGTTGCATGGGATGGTTGAGAAAAGTTTGGGTTGGTAGGGTTTTTTATTAGGATAATAAAAGTGGTGGGTTGGATTGCCAAAAGTGTGGTTGGAGGTTCTTGTTTGGTGATGTAATGGTGCCCCAATTATTGCCAAAATGTGGCTCGATCCACATCAGGTTTGGAAACAAATTCCAACCTCTGAACTAGTTTAGAAAAGGGTTTATAGATTGGTCTTGTTCCTTAGGTAGTGGATTCAAAGGATAAGCCCATAGGTTTAGAAGGGGGAATGGTGATTTCATACTTTTCCTCAATCAAAGGATGCAAGGTTTGGATGGATGGTTCCTTTGTGGGAGGTACAGGTGTGGTGGTTTCTTCCTTAGAAATGCTCTCTAAAGGGGAAGGGATTTGTTTGGTAGTTGAGGGAGAGGGTATAGTTCTGATGGTTGCTTGCTTTGGTATGTTATTTAAATAAGGGGTTGATGGCTCCACTAATTCAATAAGTGGAGGAGGAAAAAGGGGTGATTCTTTGGTTTGGGCCTCTAAAATAGGAGAAGGTAACTCCACAACCTCAATAAGTGGAGGGGGTGAAGAACATGTAGATTGGGTGGTAGGTTCTTCAACAATGATCACGCCAAGAACCATATTGATGGTATAGGCATCATGAGAATACTTAGATTTGTTACTCTCATTTTTTGTAGGTGCATGATTTGGAAAAGGTTATCTAAAAATGTCAAGGTCTTGGTTTGTATGTGCATTAGGGTTGTCTAACATAAGCTCTACCTTGTCAATGAGAGATTGGGCAACACTTTTGAAGGTTTTACACCTACTAACATCTTGCCCCACTACTCGATGGAAATCACATAGGTCATTCTTGTTATACCAACTAGGTGTAGGATGAGAAGAATCAAATTATTGAAGACACTTGATAGGAGCAATTTTTAAGATATTAGCCTTCAACAACTTCTCTAAGATCAAAGTGTAATATTCTTCAATCAGAGTAAATTGCTTTTGATTATTTTAGTTTTGGTTTCTCATGTTTTATGTAGAGCAGTTAGAGGAGTTTGGTTGATTGACAAATAGTGGAGGAGCAATCTTAAGGACAACCATATTTACAATTCCTTTTCTCTTGATCTTACTCTTGCTCTTGCTCTTGCTCTTGGTTTGGTTGCTTGGTTTAGAAGAAGAAGCCTCATTGGTTTTGTAGGTAGATTTTTTATTTTTCAACTTTAACTTTCCTTCATTGATGGATTTTTTTCTAGCTTACATACCATGGTAAAATCTTCATCAAAGGTTCTAAAGATCTAAACATGCAATATAGAGGAGATGTGCTTAGCACATGCCTGAGCAAAAGGTTCTATTAGTTTGATTGGGGTAAAGAGAAATAAATTTGATTGATTAGACTTCTCCAATGAGCTACAAAATAAATATTAGATTCATCATCAAATTGTTGGATAGAGTAAATATCAATGATAGAGACTTTCTTGGATATGTTTATTGAAAAGTGATCCCAAAAAGTTTACCAAGATAATTATACCTTTCCCTAAACCATGGAGATCACAGGGAAATGGTTCAATTATGGTGTCATCTAATTTCCCTCTCACCAATTCCATTCTATCACCCCTCCAAAGGTTACATTGAACCAACCCGATATCTCTAATAATGTTCCATGAAATAGTGTACCAATGGCTAAAATTAAAAATAAGATTCAATGTTTAAATGAACCTCTTAATGAAGTTAATATAAATTCTCAAGAGGTAATCTCCTTGATGCATGTTGTGGGTACGTTATAACATAAAGTACATCTACTCATCTTTGAAAGTAAAGCATATTACTCTTAAGTTGATTCCAATGGTATCCATGACAATCTTGTCTTGCACATAACTGTAAATGTAACACTACCAAATAAGTTTCAAATACCAACATTACCTAAGTTTAATGGATATGGAGATCCATACCTACATCTTAAAGCTTATAGAAATGCTATGGCACATACCATAGGCAATTTGATTCTCCTACCATTATTTCCTAGGAGCCTAGAGGATGAGGCATTAAATTAGTTCCATCATTCACTTACTAGTGGTTCACTACATACATACGATGAGTTAGAAGACACCTTTATCATGAATTATATCTAGAATAAGGGACCTCAAGTCATATATGAGAGGTTGCATTCACTACACCAGGGTAAGTTAGAATTAGTAAGCGAATACATTTTATGATTTAAATCATGTATGTGATAGTTGATAAATAAACCAACAAATTTAGAGTTATATTACATCTTTTATAGAGGCCTCATTTTCCCTCTTAACGAAAAATTGTTATACGAGACATCCAAATCACTTTAGCATCTATGTCATACAACTATGACATTATAGAAGAAGTTGGGACTAGTTGAGATACATTTAGAGGTATATTTTGATTTAGATCTCTCATAGTCATAGTCATCAAATATGGTCCAAGCACCTAATCCACTTATGTCTAAGGAAAAAGTGGAACAAAAACCACTAATCAAAGTACTCAATAAAGGAAAATGGCCACTTCATAGAGCATCTCCCATAGTGATTAGATCACAGGACACTAGCAAAGGGCCTATACTGTTTGATTCAGATAGAGATAGGCCACATGATACAATATTTACATTATTAGATAGGAGGATGATCATGTATACACATAATATTTTCAAACTTTATCAATTACTGATGCTTTCTCTCTTGTAGGAACACGTGGAGTCTCAATCTCTCTAAGTGCATGCCTTCAGGGGTGCACCAAGAAAGGGGTGTGCAGACCATTGGTGTTTTACAAGATTTTTATCCCTTACTACCACTTTCTATCTACAAAATCATCTCCTAAAAACATTTTCCTAAGCTTTGCCTCCTATTTTTCACCTTCATTTAGTCATTTTCTACCTTCATTAACCCTTCCCTAGCCCAAAATCTTTTTTGACAGTTTACAATACACTGTCGAACCCATCAACCCTATACTCTAATTGACAAAACTCATATAGGGTCTAGGTCAAGCCTTGGTTGACATAGATCAAGGCCTAGTTTGTTTTTGTCAATAATGATATAGAGATGATTAGGTCAACCCTATTAGCTAAACTTTAAAAAAGGACTAGGGTTAGATCCAACTATATAAACACATTCATTTTGTTATTTTTAAGAGGAGGAAGAAGAGATATATATTGTGCATCTGCTTATCCACCATTCTGCTTGAGGAACATAGCTCAAGGTTTCATACTTTCTTTAGAGATATTGATATTGTCTTGTGGAGAATTCTTTTAGATGCATTGATAGGTTGTGTATCCTAGAGTTAATTTATCCTTGTCATCCTTATATACCACAATAACCTCTTGCAAAGCATCTTGGCCAAGGGAAAGATTGAGGCTCGATGGGTTCATCTTCAAAGGTAAGTATTCTTAACTTTATTCCTCCTTTATAAGAGTAGAAATATATGCATTTATACTTCTCTCCCATGCATTAAATTTTTGTATACATTGATTTGAGTATATATATTTTATGCATGTTTAATTTTTATGTTTAGTACCCCCACTTTATGTCATAAGCTTTGGTGAGCACTAGATTATACTTTATTTTACTTGTTATTAGTTTAGTGAATATAAAAACATAGCACCTAATTAGGGTTATTGCATAGTTTTGTTTGATTGGAGGCTTTAGAACCCTTCGTAGTGATATTATTGTAGTAATATATCCCTTGGCTAGGTCTAGTAGATCCATCTTAGTCATGACCCTGAATATATAATGTATTGATAATCAAAAGTGTAAGTAGTATTTATCTTCTTTGAGCTAGGATTGATTTATAGATTAGTTGCATTTCCCTTTGCATACATTCTAGTGAACCCGACATGAATCTAACCCTTACAGGGTTTTTTTCACGCCATTATTGTTATTATTTTTATTATATTTTTCCATATTTGTAATACTATATCAAACCAATCTATATAGTTCTAACTTTTAGTGCACATCCCATGTATCACACTACGTTGGGGGCATTTACTTCCTTGATCACAATTAATACAAGTTTTAATATTTTATGATCACCTTTCCATTATCATGTTGAAATTGTATAATAATTATTACACATGCCTATATCCATGTTTACATATTTCATAATGTAATCGATATGCTGTGTTACATGACATTTTATACTAATAAATATATAAAGGGACTAGTATGATATACTTATGTTGGTTGCTTATACTTCATATATTCTCATTATTACTTCCTTGAGCATCTTTTTCCTATTTTATGCTATCTTTATTATGGAACATTTGAATATGTTCCTTTATTTTTTTTTCACCTATTCTACTATATGTTATTTCTTTTTTCTCTATGAATAATTTAATATGTCATTCATTTGAATGTGTGACATTCGAATATGCCCCTTGTTTGACATTGAGATATCTTATGTGTGTACTTAAAGAAATTATTGAGTTTGTAATGTTAATTTATATGTGTTCATGATCTATATCTTGAAACTCATGGATTATTCTAATCACTATACTATGAGCTTCATTTATATATATATATATACTTAGACATGCTAAAATTATATGCTACATTATTAATACCTAGATTATATAGTTATCTTATCCTTTTGAAGTAAGATAACTACCACACTCCATTCTACTCAACTCTGTCAGGACTTTACTCTACCAATTAGAGCACATATGATTACTTCTCGTATTAGCAACTAAACACGGAATTTAACCAGAATCAATAAGTAACTAAAAATATGAAACAACACAGGAATTGAGAGACAATACACAATTGTATTAACAATCACTCAGAAGAATATACAATAAAGAAGATGCCACTTCTTCTTCCACCTCAAAGGTTCGCCACACCTCAAGACCTTCTTCCCTCTCTCTCTTGGTCACAACAATCAACTCCAATATAGAATTGATGTTCACCTCTCCAACTAGTCAGTAACACGCTGCCAATTCACCAAGTACACAATTATACTTCAAGTAGATCACCTGCTCTCTATTGCTACCTGCAAATAACTAGATCATACTCACCATGTAGATGTCTTTCTACACCCCTAAAGAACCCTTGTCCTTGCCTCACCAAGTCCTTATGATTCTTCAACCAGTACCCCAGTGGATCTTCTCCAAGAACTTGCATAACCTGCAACTCTCTCTGATCATACACTCTCAGTACCCCTATTTGGTAACTAGGAGGAACTACACTAGCTCTCTCTACAAGCCCAATGGCTTTCTAGCACACATTTACAATATAGCCCATGAGTCCATATATAGATCTCATGCTTACATTAATTAGACTAACCTAATTACAATAATTAGACTCGCAACTCAAGACTACAACTAGCCCTTAACATGCAAACAAATAGTCTCAAAATAGACTCTCCGAACTCAACATGCAAACTGCATGTTCTCGCACAGGCTATCGATGTCGGGTCCTCCATGACCAATGTCGGCCGACTGGTGACCGATGCCGGTTACTTCCTCTTCGCTATCTGACTGACGTCGGTTGATCAGACTGATGCCGGTTTCCCTGCAACTGATTCTGCAACTCCCCGTAACTTTGCATCCTCCGTAACTTCTCCTGTTTGCATCCTGGTGAAGCTTTTAGCTCCACAACCTAACAATCTCCCACTTGGAGATAAATATTTACACCTGTACCTGTACCTATACACCATCTAAATTATTCCCTGGCTTGTATTCCTCTTCAAGATCAATCTTGAAGACCAACCACCACACAACTCGTGATGCTACACCTGTCATTCAAGTACCCTGCCACATCCGAACCTACATATCCATGTAGTGAAGAACTTGACCCTGCATAACAAGAATCCCTGCTGCTAGTCCCACTGAACTGCCCTCCAGTACTCCTTCCCCAAATTGGCTCCATACTTTCTGACAACCCCCACTGATTGGGAAAACATAGGTCTACACTAGACCTCATGTGATTTTGAACCATGTTCCAAGCTAAGCTTGAACTGTCCAGCCCTTGGTGTGCTTTCTAATTTTGTATCCTGCATCATGAACCCCACCAACACCATCTTCACATCAACTCCCACTGGAGATAAAATCTCCATGTCTCTTATGCCAAAGAATTTCACTGCTCCAAATTCTTCATGACACGCCACTGAACTAACCTTACCTTTAGCTCAGCAAATCCCTGTATGTACAAACTTGCTAGCAAATAACCCACATACAGTAACTAGATAATGTTGCAATCATCATCCACCTGGTAAGATAAAACACAATAGTTACACTGACATTGACTGAAGCCATGCTTAGTCATCCACTTGTCAAATCTGTACCACTGTCCTGCATCTTCCTCAAGACCATATGCCTTGGCCTTCTGTCTCTTGTGTCCATCCACTCTCTTCTTTAACTTGGGAATCCATTCCGTCTCTCAGTGCTTACTTCCAGCTAACAACTCTACCAACAAATACATGTTTGGTTCTTCTCCAAGGACTCACACTCCTCATCCATGCCAAGCTCCCACTGTATCTGGATTCTACCTGCATTGCCTCTTCCATCTTCCTGGTTCTTGACCATCAATAAGCAATATAAAGAAGGTGAACAATGAATATGAGGTTCACTTACCCTTTCTGACCTCAACATGAGCGTTTGAGACTTGTTGATAGCTTGTTGTCCACCCACCATCCGTACCAGTGACCGATCTTGGCCATCTCCCAGTCTGTTTCCGATCGATGTCGGCTCCCTGTACTAAACCTGACTGCCGACATCATTTCTCTGGCCGACGTTGGTGTCCCTTCTGCTGATGTCGGTCCTTATGATCGATGTCGGTCGTTATTCTACTGACGTTAGTTATTGTATGATCGACGTTGGTACCTGTGTTTGTCTGTGAGTGATAACTTTTTACCCGCGAGCTCTCCATGGATCAAAATCCTAATCAAATCAACCCTGCTCTGCTTAGAATAATTCAGTTTCCTCACCTGATCTCTGTCCGTCATCTCCTCCATGAACACCAAGGCTTTCCAATTCTTTAGCTTGTCAAAAACATCTGACTTTCGCTTCAAAACCTGCATTCTCCTTCTACATATGTGACTAAGCCTATGAAGCCACATCTCTACAACAGAAGGTGAATCAGCAATATAAGTAGATAGATAAAGGATACCTACTTTCTTACCACCATCTAATTCAAGTGTATCCATTGTGAGAGTTACAGTGCATCTCCCAACACCTAAATTTCTTGAAGAAATTAGACTCATCTTCAAGACTGGTACCTACATGACTTCCTTCAACCACTGTGTGTCATCCGCCTACAATTTCAACTTCACTTCCCCTTCGTCAATCATCTGACAAGGCTCTCCAACCCCTAAATAAATCTCTCCAAGGTCTCCAAAGACATACCCATGAAAAGATGCTCTATTTCGAGCTACATGGAAAGAGGCAAAAGAATCTGTAAACAAAGATTCCACTTTATCCAAAACATCCTGTGCAATATTACCTGCAACATATGCTTCCACACGCTGATCTTCTACTGACCAACAATCTCTTTTTACCTGCTCCTTTCCATCAATCAGACCATTCGTGCTATTCAGTTTCTCCATTCTTAGCTTACTTTCTTCTACCGTTGCTATACTCCCACTCAATCTAAAACACTTGTGAGTGACCTGTAATCAAAAACACTACCAAATCTGAAACCACCTGTTAGTCAACCCAACCAAAAGCTCTGATACCACTTGTTGGTATCAGCTCTTGAACCTACAACCAAGGCTCTGATCCACTTGTCAGGATCTTGCTCTACCAATTAGAGCACATATGATTACTTCTCGTATTAGTAACTAAACACAAAATTTAACTAGAATCAATAAGTAACTAGAAATATGAAACAACACAGGAATTGAGAGACAATACACAATTGTATTAATAATCACTCAGAAGAATATACAATAAAGAAGATGCCACTTCTTCTTCCACCTCAAAGGTTCGCCACACCTCAAGACCTTCTTCCCTCTCTCTCTTGGTCACAACAATCAACTCCAATACAGAATTGATGTTCACCTCTCCAACCAGTCAGTAACACGCTGCCAATTCACCAAGTACACAATTGTACTTCAAGTAGATCACCTGCTCTCTACTGCTACCTGCAAATAACTAGATCATACTCACCATGTAGATGTCTTTCTACACCCCTGAAGAACCCTTGTCCTTGCCTCACCAAGTCCTTATGATTCTTCAATCAGTACCCCAGTGGATCTTCTCCAAGAACTTGCACAACCTGCAACTCTCTCTGATCATACACTCTCAGTACCCCTATTTGGTAACTAGGAGGAACTACACTAGCTCTCTCTACAAGCCCAATGGCTTTCTAGCACACATTTACAATACAGCCCATGAGTCCATATATAGATCTCATGCTTACAATAATTAGACTAACCTAATTACAATAATTAGACTCGCAACTCAAGACTACAACTAGCCCTTGACATGCAAACAAACAGTCTCAAAATAGACTCTCTGGACTCAACATGCAAACTACCTGTTCTCGTACAGGCTGCCGACATCGGGTCCTCCATGACCGATGTCGACCAACTGGTGACCGACGCCGGTTGCTTCCTCTTTGCTATCTAACCGATGTCGGTTGATCAGACCGATGCCGATTTCCCTGCAACTGATTTTGCAACTCCCCGCAACTCTGCATCCTCCGTAACTTCTCTTGTTTGCATCCTGGTGAAGCTTTTAGCTCCACAACCTAACAAAATCAAAATACGAGGGAATTATTAATGGTTTAAATTCATGGAGACATGAATCCACACATACATAGTTTACAATATTTGATATAGTTTACAATATTTAGATATACACTTGGTTCAGAATCCTATACACATTATGCTAATTTTTACAGATTTAAGACAATTTTTTTCATATTTTTGATAAATATTATACACAAATATATATATATATATATATATATTAAAAATTAAATTTTGATAAATAATTCATATTGAGACACATTATATGTGCATATGCCATGTAATTTCACTAAAAGTTTCAAACACATATTCAAACTTATTTATCAAATAGCACCATTTTCACCAGGAAGCACCGTTTTGAGAATTGTCTTTCTTTATCAATTAGACTATACTAGTAGTGTGGTTGAGATATAATTAACTGAATTATGTAACAATACTTACCTATTTTATGTTGTGTTGGTTATACCACTTAACTTGTATTTTATTGTACTACCACTTGAGTTATGTGATTGAGATTCAATGATCTCAATGGTTGTGTCACAATTAAATATTGATATGGATTATGGGAATAATTACATTACAATATCCCTTTTAATATCTCAAGGTTTCATTTTTGAACCTATCTAAACTCTAATTCTTCAGAAGGAATAATCTTTAACAAGTCAAAATACCAAGTTGAAACATGACTACATAGACACACATGTGTACTCCTCCTTTGCTCTATTTATTTTCAAGAATTTCAATTATTTAAAATTTAATATTATATGCGCTAATTTATAATATAATATGATCTTGGTTACACTTAGTATTCAAATAAAACATTCAAAGTGGGATCCATTAAAGGCAAGTTGTGATATAGACAAATTTGTATACATTTTATTTCCTTTAAAAGAATAATTTCATCCTTATGCATTAATATATTAAGGGGGGAGTGGTGGGTGTGATAATTTTGATAATAAAATATGATTTATATAACATTTTGGTATCGTATACTTGACAAATACCTATCATATCTCAACACTTCAATTGTAGACATTCCTACTATTGAAAGGATTGCTTTTTCCATCTCAATGGGCCTAATTTTTTTCTTATTATTTGATCATATCATTTATAATGATGTAGATCTCCTACATAGTAAAAAAACATAAAACCTAATATATATCCTTAAGTTTTAGTTTTATATATTCAACATATTCCTATCATGTTGGAAAATTATGTCCCACAAAGGGACACTTGCATCAACTCATCTATCTAAATTATTACCAAGTGTTCATTCCTCAAAATTCATTCGAATTTAAAATGTTTTAAAACATATGGGTTAGCTTATTTATCTTATTTAACCTTACCATGAGATATTTTGAAAATGTTTGGTATAAATATAAATCTAAGCCTTCTCATTACCCATCTAAAAAATACTAATCATGTACCTATTCAAGCTCATTGAATTAATTTCATAACTACATTATATTTCTCTATTCTTCCACATTTTTATACTAATCATAGGATCTATCATATTACAAGTTTGAAGCTCTCAAATAGAAATTGATTGTAATATTTTTCAAGTTTTAAGATATATCATTACATGCAATTTCATAGAGCATTTTCACCTTTATGCACACACAAGCCAACAAGTAGGGGAGAATTATATTAATAGTAGTAAGTAAAATAATATACATTATTCTCTAATTTATCAATATCTAATGACAATAACAAGCCAAGAAGAAAATAAACAATAGAATAAATCTATTGCACTACTAAAGTATGACACAGAGTTTTCTCTTACTTAAGGCACATTGACATACTTCCTAGAGAATTTGTAGACTCTTGGGTCACTTCATTAGCACGATGAATAACTATTAGTTAAAACCACCATGCCAACACTTCATAATTCACATGATATTTTTGACTTTAGTTTACACAAATGTAACACCTTAAGGAGTATCGTACACATGTATGAAATTGGCATGGCAAGTAATAAAGACTATTGCAGAGTTTCTAATAATGTCATAGATGTGTCCTAGTGAATGGATAAAGTGTCTTGGTAGTATAAGTGACAATGACAAAGTGTGCAATGAGCTTGTCTTAGTATACTTGAAGAAGGATTGGTTGATCCTCAAATTTTTCATGGTTAAGGATGATTAGGGATTAATATGATGATTTAAGGATGTGAAAGAAGTCCCTAAGGTGTTTTCTAATATTTGAGTGCTTGTTTGCATGAGTGGATTTCATCTGGTTAATCATTATTTTCATCTAGATGTTTTGGGTCTAGTGGCAAAAAATTTGAGTAGTTAATTTGTTGACATCACCATTGTCATGTGTGGATGAGTCAAGGGGAATTGGTCATATTTGGTATGATCACATTTTCATCTAGTTATTTTGAATTAAATCTCAAGTTGTGCAACTAAGTGCAATAAAATATATGCAAGTGCAAAGTTGGGCTCTTAGGAAGTTTGATAGTGTTTTCCCATACTTAGCCAAATTTTATTGAGGCAAGAAATAGCCAAGAAGTAGTTTGGTAGTGGCATATCTCACACATGTGGACATTTCAAGAAAATTTGATCATATAGGTTTATTTATTTTTGTGCTTAGTTGATATGAATTACATTTTAGGTCATGTGATGAAGTGTACCAAAAGATATGGATGTCCATAGTTGGCCTTCTAGACATGTTCTTGACATAGTTGGCTCAATGGTAGAAAACTCTGAGTGAATAGATTAATGGCCTTATATCTTAAACATGTAAAGGTTTCAAGCACTGATCAATACATGGTTGAATTCTCATATGTGAAGAGATCATATGGTATACATTTTAGGTCATACATCTAAGCGTAGAAAAATTTATTGAGGTCTAAAGTTCACATTCTAATGAAATAAGAAATGGTCCCCATACTTAGTCAATTTTGCATGTTGTTAAAGATCAGGATAAGATGGAGATATAATGGTTCACAGGAGTTCATACATATAGATCTATGGTGTGCACTAATTCAAATGGGTCAAAGTGTTTGATGTTTAAACTAAGTCAAGATCGAGCTCCTTATAAAAGGATAGATGGAGTGTGTTTTTTCTAAGATGTCAGATGTAGTGCGATGGTGTCAAGTGTTTGATATTCAATGTTGAGTAGTGATAAATATTGAGCTTCTTATAAGGATTAATGGTGAGTAGGTATTCATACTGATCAAGATCAATGGTTTGCATTAAAGTCAATAATTCAAAGTGACAATTGTTTAGCATTTTAAAAAATTGGACTACATATAGGAGATCAACAGTACACGTTGAGTCAAAGTTACAAGATTACATAAGATGAGGTCAACTATTCAAAGTTTAACATTTGGTTATTGGTACACTATAAATTAAAGTTTGGAGAATATTTATGGTCCACATTGAATCTAAATATGTAGAACACAAGGTGTGAGTAAAGTGACTAAGGTTTAACTATGATTGTTTGAATTCAAATATTTGAATTTAGCAAAGGAAAGACTAGTGTTTGATTTTTATGCCAAATCTATCTATCTATGTAGAATTTGACCATGGTGTTAAAATAAATTTTGTAGAGGATTCTAAGGCACATTTGGTAATATAAATTTAAAGATCTGAAAGCATGTATAATCAAAGTTATGAAGGTTCAAAGTTGACTATGTTTTCATATATGTTCTACAAATGACCCGAGAAGGATGTTCAAATTTTTGTTTGATATTGGTTCGATATCTCTTGATAAATTAGCTATCTATGAGAGTTATGAAGGTTTCACCAACTATATTCATCATTAACAAAGGTTTAAAATTTGACTGTGTATTCAATCATGGTGACTATGTGCATAGAATGTTGTTTGAGCAAATTATACGTTAGCAGAAGAGTATATTAGTGACTATGATCATTTGAGGATGTCAAAGGGGACATGTGGAATGGGTCCATGCATTTTTAAGTGGTATTATATTCTTATTTTTCTTAGAGAAGTGTTAAATATTTGAATGGGTCTTCATAGGACCTAAAAGGTGACTTAAGCCTATTGAGTGAGAGTTGTGGTTAAGTATGACCCATGTTAGATACCTTAAGGGTAAAGGCATGTATTATGGTTGACATGGAAATATTGTAAACTTGATAATTCAATAATGATCTATAAATAGTGAAAAAAAATGTGATAGTTTCTAGATTTGAGAGACTTTGAAGACTTGTGCAAGGTTTGTGTGTGATGAGTGAGTGTTGAAGAAAAGAACAAAGAAGAGTATGTGTGCCCAATGGATGGGTTGATAAGCATAGTAGATTGAATACTATGTGTATAACTTGTAGGTCATATTTTTGATGTCAAAATAGTGCTATTATAGATTTAGGATATATGAAGAGGTCTGAGTATGCATATGAGGATAGTTTAAGTGAACAAGGAGAGAGATTCTAACATGCCTATGTGAGAGGCATTTATGAGAATGAGAGGGAGTTTGTGTAGAATTTAGATAATAATATATCCATCATTAGGTGTTGAATATATCAATAATAAAATAGAGGTGTTCACTTTAAGGAGAGTTTAAAGGACTTGATCTTCCTTAGGGGTAGTTTCTCATTGTGAATCAGGGGTTTCACTAAAGGCCTTTGGTCAAGAGGACTTGATCAAGGTTTCAAGTCTAAAGGAGTTGACCAGTCTCTTGTTTGTAATTTTTGATAGAACAAGTAGTCCATGTGTTACATGATTCAGAGTGGGTTTTATTCCCCATGAGGGTTTCCTATAAGAACTATGTGTTGTATGTTTTATCTTGTATATGCATTGAATGAATGAGCTCTCTCTTGTTAATGTTACTTAATCAATTTGATAAATGTTGATTGTCTAATAGTTTGAAAGGATTGGATTTGAAATTGAAATATATGGTCTCTCTGATTCATCCCCCTCTTAGTGATTTTAATTTTAATAATTGGTATTAGAGCAAGTCCTTTGGTAAAGGCTTGATAGCTTGAAGGAGATCCAAGGTACAATATGGGTAGTCATCAATGAGGTTTATCTAATAAGCAATCATTGATATTCAATAGATCTAATTATTCTTTTTAGAGTGCAAGGATGAGGAGATATATTATGTCCCTATGGTTTGATATATGGCAATCCTTTGTGGATGGTTATGTTTTTCCTAATATTCGTCCATCTATTGCTTCAAATAATATGCTATTTTAGAATAATTATAAGGCAATGAAATCCATCACCTATGGTCTTATAGATACCAAGTTCACTAAGGTAATCACTTGTAAATACACTAAAGATATATGGGACAAAATTTAGATCACTTATGAATGATATTCAAAGGTAAATATTGATAAGTTGTAAACTCACAGAAGGTAAATTGAAAGTCTTAAGATGAAGGAAGAAGATTATGTGGCATCCTTTATATAGAGAGTTGATGAGATTGTGAACATAATTAGAGGTCTTGGAGAGAACTTTAAAGAGGCTAATATATTTCAAAAGGTATTAATGTCTCTATCCCTCATGTTTTATCCAAAAGTATCTTATATATAATAAATTCATGATGTTAGTCAGTTGAAGATGGATCAATTTCATGACACTCTTACTACCTATGAGATGAGGATTAACAATGATATACCACCAAAGAAGGAAGCAAAATTCAAGATAGATATGAAGCTAAAGAAGAAGTTCTAAGGCAATAAACCCAAGGATGAAATTTTTGATATATATGAGGATGAAGTAATTGCCTTGATTTCAAGGAAATTAAAAATAGGTTCAGGCAAGTATAAGGGTAAACTACTCAAATGCTTTAATTATGGAGAGGTAGGACATTTTGTTAGTAAATATCCTCATAAGTATAATAAAGATGATTATGAATAGGATGATCAAGGTCAAGATTATGGAAAGAAATCATTTAGGGTTGATAAAAGAAAAAGGGGATTCAGAAGGTTTGATAATAAGAAGTACTTCAAGGATAAGAAGAGTCTCTACACTAAAGAAGATTGCAACTCATCAGATGAGAGTGAACTCAATGACTTGGAGTATGATCATGAAGGTGATGGTCCTATTGAAGATGAATCCTTATTCATGGCTGAGGAAGATAGCTTCTTGCATCAAAAATATTCTACTTTCATTTATTCAAATGATGATGAATATGAGGTGGACTTTGAGACTGCATTAAAAAATGCTTTTGAAGAACTAAATATTGAGAATAAGATCAATAAGAAGATGAAATATAAACTCCAAGACTATGATGATAAATTTAGTGTGTTTGAGGAAATATTAGTTGAAGACTCTAGAGAGCATGAAGGTGTTGCCATGTTTCTTAATTCTAAGTTGGAGTCTATGTCTGCAAGTCTAAAAGCCAAAGAAGAAGAATGCTCAAATTATGCTTCTAAGATTGTCTTTGAAATATGAGTTAGAGAAGTCTACAAACAAAGTGAAATCATTTTTCAAGTTTGATAAAATTTATAATAATCTAGATGATCTCATAAATAGTCAAAAGTCTAACAATAATATTAAGTAATTAACATTTGTACAGGTGAACTTATCTGATACTTCAAGAATTTAAGTGATTCAGATGCTAACCATTATGAGATAATGAAGATGGCATTCTATCTTGATAAACCAATAGAAAACCATTTTATCCCTAGAATCGGTGATGGGCAAATGGAACTCTCCACCAAGAATCACATTTTTTGTGCACTCCTTTTGGTTCTCTCCTCTTTCTCCATGGCAAGGCATGATCTTTAATCTAAAAACCATAACTCTTTGATCTCTCTGTGAAGAGTTCATTTTGCTAACTTTGGAGTACAGTAGTATGGTCCACTACCATAGCTTGCTATTTTGTTGGTTCAGTCCAGCACATTTTTTGATTGTCAGCATCAAAATCTTGATAAACCATCATCTCAGCATCTCCTTTGGTCTGAAGGAGTTTGACATCTTGGTCTTAAGTAGCCTTCAATCTGAGCAACAGAGATTCACATCCATCTATGTTGTTGGTGTTGTTGAACTACAACTTACATTAAAGAAAAATATCTCCTTGAGGAGATATTAACACAGTCCTGTCTCTAACATTGGTAAAAGAATTGCTGCCATCAGATTCTAGTATCCAAACATCATTAGAAACTAATCTTCTATCAAATTTCTCTTCATTAGAAGTGGAAGATGTTTTTTCATCTATACTGCACCCTACCAATTCTTTTGATGTCTTATTTGAATCATTTTTTAGATTTCCACCTACAGGACTTTCATTTGCAAAAACATGAACACCCTCTATGGTCAAGAAGTAATTACCCCTACTTGAAGACTCAAATAGAATTTGAGCTACAGGGGCTGACATTTGGGTGACAAAATATTTTGCCTCCTTTTTAGGGAGCAGCCTCTTCATGATGCCTTTAATAGGGATCCTTGCTTTAGATAGGTCCATGCTTAACTCGCCACCTACATCCTTGTAAAAATTTGGTCCAAGAAAAATTCCATAGGATGCTGGGACGTCGGCCACCAGAACTGTCATCTTGATTCTTTTGTCTAGGAACGTTGTAAATGCAAATTGGGCATCCTTGATCTACCTAGTAGTGGCACTTGTTTGTTCTTCATGGAGAAACATCTACCAAATGTTTTGTTCAGTGTAAGACCAAGAGATTTTTCCACTTTGGTAGGCATGACATTTTTAGATGCACCAAAATCAATGATGCAGTTGCTCAGCTTGTGACCATTTATCAACAGGGAAACATAGAAAGGCTCTATTTTCCTAGGGGAAGCAAGAGGATTGATGACAAGATTATTTGGGATGGGCATGTTCCTTGGGGGATCATGAGTTACCTTTCTAATCTCTTGTCCTATAGGTATGGCTTTATTCTTCACATACTCCACCAACCTATCCAATTACTTAGGGTTGGCTTGTAGGAATCCAAATTTAGTCATTTGAATTTTGGTTTTCTTGACATGGTCAATTATGTCAAATGACTAAAATGGACTAGGAAGAGAGGATGGGAGTTCATCCTTTTGGTTTTTAGGGGGGAAGACTGATTTGTGAATTTGAAGTAGAAGGTGCAGGGATGTTTGATGTACTTACCTTCTTAGCAATCACTGGGTCCTTTGGCTAGAAAGGCAGAGTGGTTCCATGTTTAGTAATTGAAATTGTTGGTTGAGGTCGCTCCTCTATCTTTTCTTTATCAGCTTGCTGGGCTGACTGGTTCTTGGACCAGGTGAACACTGCATATGATCCCTTGACTGCTTCACATTTACTTCTGGGTTCATCCTGGTAATTCAAGAAACTAATGTGGGAGTCGCCAGCTAATTATTCTTCTTCCTCAGTAAAGAGATTAACGTCATCTTCAGGATTTAACTTAGGATAATTGAAATCAAATCACTTAATGAATTTCATGAAGAAGTATGTGGATCCCATACTAATGGGTCAATCCTATCCAAAAATCTCTTATGTATTATATATTATTAGCCTATAATAGATGTAGATGTAGTTTTATATGTCAAAATATATGACAAATGTCAATGGCATGCCAATTTGATTCTTACCTCAGCCAAGACTTTGAAACTAATTCTTACACCATAGCCATTTGCTACATGGGGTCTTGATCTCATTGAGAAGATAAACCCCACCTAATATGATGGCCATAAACACATCCTTATTATGATAAAATATTTTGCTAAGTGGGATAAAGCTATACCCCTCATTTACGTGATTGGAAAGCAAATTTACAAATTCATCTTTAAACATCTCATTTTCCATTATGGTATCTCATCCAAAATTATATCTGATAATGGTGGATCATTCAAGAACATGTCAAATTGCTATGTGCCAAGTACAAGATCAAAAATATTTTTCTATTGAATATTACCTTCAAGGTAATGTCTAAGATGAAGCATCTAATAAAACCATTGACAACATCCTTAAAAAGATTGTCAATAATGCCAATCATGATTATCACCTTCAAATATTTCATGCCCTCTGGGCATACTACACTAATCACTACACTCTAATTGACAATAATTCATATTCACTTGTTTATGGTACTAAATCCATTTTTCCCATTGAGGTTACCTTCATTATACATCTCATTGAAGCATGTCCTAGATAATGATGACTATCAAGTAGCTCACTTGTAAGAGATGGAGTTACTTGATGAGAAATGTGTGGATATAGTGAATAATATGTAAGCATATCAGAACTAACTCTGTGGCTACTATAATTCGTGTGTGAAACATAGAGAATTTGAGCTTGGTGATTTTATCCTTAAATAAAACCAAAAGGATACCATAGTTTGAAAAGAAACATAAAGGAAAGTTTACACATAACTAGATAGGTCCTTTTATCATTATTATAGACTATAAAACTAGAGCATACAAGCTCACCACACCAGACATGGACAAAATTGATGAGATAATGAAAATTATACACCACAATAATTAGTTTGCTTAAGTAACTTGGTGTATTGTTTATGAAGACCATTTCAAGTTTTACAATATTATCAACATACTTCTTTGTACCATTCTATCACTTTGTCATTTTACCATTCCATTCTACCATACCTTTTTTCTCAACCAAGATATTTTGATCCTCCCTACCTAGCCCATTTGACCTTGGTTCCACTTCATTTGTTTTTCTTTTAGCATTGGATCTATAACCACTCATATAAATAAACACAAGCTCAAACCTTATACAAATGTTGAATAAACTAAGACCACTACTATAATAGATATTTTTGAAGCTTACCAATAATGTCCCTATTTGCTTTTCAGTTTTATGACACCTTATACCACAATATATACCCTTGTATATGGCTCATGTGTGTGTTATTTCCTTTCATCCTGTGTTGGTCCCAACTTTCATTCTCTTTCCTTTCAAATTCTAGTCTCACTTTGGATCATAAGATGACACTTAAAAAATGGGTTAGTATGTTAGTTTAGACAAGCCAAATCACTCCCCACTAAGTGACTAAGTATTTATATGTTCTAAAACTCTTAATAAGTTTTGAAATTCAATTATTTCTACAAACTTTTAATTTTATTGTGTGTGTGTGTGTGTGTGAGTGTGTGTGCGCACACACACATGCATATGCATGGACATGTGTGCATGTGTGCATGCATGCAACACCATGATAAATTTAGAGTGCAATATAATGTCTCACTTTTTAGAATTGGCACCATACAAATTTGACCTACATTTGTATGTAGAATAGGTTATGAAAATACTCTTTTGAGGAATATTTATATGTTTATTCCTTTTTTATAATGCCTCAAGAAAGTTCTACTGTATTTATCAAGCTTTCAATTGATTTTTAATGTAATGGCTAAGTTACATAGTGAGTGATAACCTTAGGATTGATTTGTATTTATAGTTGACTCTATGATTTTTCCCACTACTAATAACACATTAAATGTGTCTATTCTAACCTAATGGAGACTTTTTTATTTCAAAAGTATTTTTTAAGTATTCATGGACACTACCAATTGATAAAACCATTTGTATAAAACTAAAACTATCCAACTATTATCAGTATTGTCTTGGGAGTGAAGAACAATGACTTAAGATATGGTGACAATTTGGTTAGGACTTTGGAAGGTTATTGTAGAGACTAAGGTAATCCTAAATATGTGAATTTGGTAAATTTTGATTGCCAATACAATAGTTTGGTAGATATATAGGTCAAACTGTATTTAAGATTCAAATATACACCCAAATTTCAAGTATATCAAAGTGTTCCAAAGATGATGTTTCAAAAAAAAATCCAAATTTAGGAGTCTATAGGTCTCTAGTATGCATATATTTTGGAAAATATTGAATTTTATTTAAATTATTTTATATTTTCCACATTGGGGTATACTACTTCTTGATCCTTCATTGATTCCATCTTATTCTCATTAGAGCATATAAGATGCACCATCCTTGCTTATCTATTTATTATTTAGGGGAATCATGTTTCTTACCTTTGATTATATAGATTTGATCCCTAATGATCATCATATCTTGAGTCATATATGTTTTTTCATAATAATTATTTTCTATATTTATACATAGACATTTGATAGATGAAATGTACATGATTACATTAGTTTTGATGTGTGTGTGTGTGTGTGTGTGCGCGCGCGCGCGCGTGTGTGTGTGTGTTATAAAAAGAGTACGAGTAATCCATCTCTTTTGAGATGAGTTATATGTATGTAATATGATCCACTTATTCATTAGACACAATATGAGGTGCACACAAAAGAATTATAGTAAAATTTTACTCACATGATTAGAAGCAATCATTATACATTATTATATCTCATTGGAGGTGATATTAATGACATAATATAGTTTTTTCTTCAACTAAGAGGTAAAGAATAATAAGTAACATTGTGCATAATAGAGATTCATAACTCATCTTCCACACAAATTATAGATTATATAGAGATGGAAAAAAATTCACATACCAATATGTGTATTCACTCTTACTACTTTGGTTTACTCATTTATTTCATCAATTTATTTTAAATTATTGAGTTATATATAAATTGATTTATTTTAGTTTCAATTTTATTACTAGTAAACTAGACATAAGAGTATTGATTCCTAGTCATGGACCCTTAGTGGTGGTCCATACATTCATGAAAAAATCAACAAGATAGGGTTTTTTTTTAAAGGTCGAAGGAGATGGACTATGTGATAAGGTAGCATCTCTCATCCTTTTAAATTTTAGAAAATTATTATATCCAATATTAACCTAAAGAAATATATATAGGTTTCAACTTCAATTTTTTATTTAAGCCTTATAGTTGAACTTGTTTATTTTACTTTGATATACATGCACACACATCAAAGTCATGCATTATGTATAAACCTAATTTTGGTACATGAATAGCTATTTACTATGGTGTTTATGTGTGTGTGTGTGTGTGTGTGTGTGTGTGTGTGTGTGTGTGTGTGTGTGTGTGTGTGTGTGTGTGTGTGTGGTTCACTGGTAAAAATTAAGATCTTATTGGCACATTTTCCCTTTATGTTAAACATCATTTACCTTTACTTACTTTTTTTATCCTTACAAATTTACTTAGCAAAAAAAAGTCAATAAAATGTTTTACATGGTATGTAATTATTATTATCTAAGTTAATACTTCTGATTGTCACATATTATTATATATGAATTCATCATAAAATATTAGAATTAGTAGACTTCATATAATCAATTTATAAACTAAACAAGAAACCTTGATAGACATATGATGATTAAGCATATTACTTAACTATTAGAGAATGTATTATTGGTCTATCTATAAAAATCATATTATCTCATAAATGTTGTACAAAATAGAGAATGATGAATAAATTTTAAGTAACTCAATGCCTTTAGAATACCTATGTAATGTTTATCTATTTATATTATGTGACTTTAATCTCCTTTTATAGAATTTCATCAAGATATGGTTAAGAAAATAAGTTATAACTAACTTTAATTAGTAATTTATTAAATTTTGACTTTAAGAAAGTCAATTAATTAATTTTATAACTTGAATTAAATTTCAAGAATTTAATAAAGACTTAGATCAATATTAAATAATAATATACCAAATATAACTCTAAACGGGTGGGGACATTTTAGTCATTACAATTATTAAAAATAAACATTCAAAAATGCCAAACCACATAATAACTATAGCAATTTAAATAAAAATAAAATACTATAAATATTAATTCCACATGTATTTAACCATATAATTCAGTAAAATATATAATCAAAATAAATTTTACTATATATGGCTTATGAGATATATTTAGATGAAGAAGAAAATGTTGAATAAGTCAAATAAGATAAAGGAAAGTCCTTAGACCTAATGGTTATTAACACACCTAAAAGGAAAGATGAGATGGCCATTGTTCCAAAGGTAAAGAAACCAAAGGTAATTATTACACCAGCTTTGAGTGAATTCAACTTGTTTAGTGAAGAAAACATATTATATGGTCCACCTATTCCTAAGTGGTTCATTTATGAACCAAGGTTATAAAGCTTCCCACTATTCATCATCCATGGGTTATGGTGAAGGATACTAACATCCTAATACAACAAGAATTGAATCCATGGATCATTTTTCTACAAGAAGAAGAGGTAAGGAGATTGGCTACCCCAAGTTAGTCAACCCAATCACAAGAAGAAATCCTAGTTCCACATGTGACCTAATCTTCAGTTGGGGTCAGATTTCATCTAGGTGATATTGGTTTTCAAAGGGTGACTGAGAAAATAGTCATGCAAGGTGGTAAAGAAACTACATATCAAAAGCTGGAGCCCTAGACTAATTTGGCCCATGAGATGGGATAGACACCTGGTGAGGATCCAATATTTGAGGAGAATGTCTTGGAGATAACTTAAGCACAATTAGAATAGTTTCAAGTTATTATCAAAGGCTTAAATTAGCAAAATAAGAACTTAGAGGAGTAATGTATCCTATAAGTTCTAGGGGATATGGTCAATAAGTTTGAATCAATCATTTATGACACATTCATCTTTTTAAAAGCTATAAATTCCAAGCAAGACATGGTGAATAAGTAGCATTCCATACTTTTGTAATAGATCAATCAATGGTAGGCTTCAATTAATAAGGTAAAGGAATTAATCAATGTATTGATGGATGGTCAAATTGACGAGTTCAAAATAGTTAATTTGGCACATTTAAAGGTGGCTATAATTATCTTGGCAGAGAATATAAAGGATATGAACAAATTTTCCAAGGGCATGGAGGATATTTCTAAGGGCTTCAAGCATTTAGATGTAAAATGGTGCATATAATAGGAGGCTTGATCAAATACCTAGGTACCCTTAGTCTTATGGTTTTGATAATAGATGATGATTTTAAATACAGTTCTAATCAATTCATGTAAGAAGTGAAGAGCAAAAGCTAAGGCACTATAGAGGTAGACAATAAAATAATCTTGTATATGATCCTATCTATAGAGGAGAGAATTGGTGATGCTAGGAGTATTAGAGAAGCCTTAGATAGAGATAAAAAAGACTTCAAAGGTATGTAAATTCAAGAAAAATATTTTTTCATGGAACCCATCTTCAACTTCAAGATGATTAATGAACAACAAGATAAGGCAATGGAGATCATGGATAAAAGGAAAAAGGTTACAATGTGAGGATCTTTGTAAAGTCAAATATGTTTACTTAACATATTACTTTTATAACAAAACATGTATATCATTTGAAAAGAGAATATTATATTTTGTGAAATCATTTGCATCTTATAAAGTGCATTGCTTATAGGTTAGTCCATTTGTAAAGTGTTTGATTCTAGAATGTTTTAGAAGGATAGTTGTCCTTGAGACTTGTCTAATTATGGTTTAATCAACCCTAATTTTATTATAAATGCAAACATGAAGGTAATTAGGTACAATTTGAAACCTTTGAACCTAATTACAAGTTTATGATGTGATTCAAGGGGATCAGTTATCTCTTGTTTCTTGGCATATTTATGGATGTAGTCCATTGCTACAATGATTGTTGCAAGTTAGATGAAATTAACCCCTGTAAATCTAATTTTGATTGTATACAAGTAATTTGGGGGTTAATTGACCCTAATACCATACTAAAATAAAGCATAAAGTCCACTAATTCAATATATGATCACACACACACACACACACACACACACACACACACACACACACACACACACACACACACACATTATAACATGTACATGCTATAACACATACATGTTATAATGCATAAATGTTATTATCTCAATAGACAAGTCATTATCCAACATTTATTTCTTAGAATATTTAGACTGTTCTGACCCCATAGACATTTTATGCATCATTATTTATTTTCCATAGTGAAGAGAAAAGGAACAAAATTATTCTTTGGGTCCCCCACCATAAAAATGAATTAAATTATTCTTTAGGTCCCCACCATCAAAAGGAATCAAATTGTTCTTTGTCAGGGCATGGGTGATGGAGTTCATTTAAAGAAGAAGAAGAAGTTAAAACATAAAACACTAGAGCAATTAGAAGAGTTTAGAGAAAATTAAAAGGTGGTAATACAAGCATTTCCATCAATACAAGGTAAAAACACCACCCCTAGTGAGCCAAATGTTGTAGATAATGATGAAATTGACAATAATGCATCGAATAAAGATTATGAATATTTACCTATAAGTCCAAATTGTGTTTCAATTCCACATTCAAAGTATATAGTTTTTTATTTTGTTAATGATGAATCTATGCATGGTGATCTAACCCTATCAATGAAGACAAGTTCATGAAAACACATAATACTTAAACTAAAAATGAATAAAATATAATGCCATAACTAAAAAATGAAAGTAACAATGAATAAACTAGTAGTGAGCATAAGAATTTTGAAACACCCTCTTAAAAATTTTCACCATTAACAACACCTCCAAGGATTATGTGTAGAAAATAAAAATACTTATGTTGATGAAAAAAATTTAAACCCAATGCATAGAAAAAAGTTTGTCCTCCATGCAAGAAGAATAGATGATTTTTTTTGGGATAATTTCATTGATAAATTAAAATTTTATAGTTTAAAATGTGCAGTGTTTGTTTCATTGATGAAATTGATTAAGATGAGACCTATAATGTATACCCTGGGACTAATAACATCTAACATGGATGATGAAAATAATTAAAATGTTGAAAATATACATGACACATATCATACTATATGCCCAAAGTCATGAAACAAATATTTTAATGTTGTTTGGCATATAATTATAACTTGTGCATTAAGTTTTCAAATAGGTAAAAATGATTTATTTCAAAAACAAGTCAAAAATTGGACATAAATAGGAAAACATTAGTGAAAACAATTAGAATATGCAAAAGACTTAATGATGCCAATACCATTGAGCTCTAATGATTATTTGGTAGAATTCTATGAAAGGACAAGTCTATAGTAGATGCTTTCAAGAATTTACTTGCACAATTTTGGAAAGACAATGTAAGAGTTTCACCCAATACAAGAGATGTAGTGAAAAGAAGAGTTGGTTCTCGTTACTATGCACCATATTTGAAACATTTATTGGATATGACCAAACATAATTGAACTCTAATTTTTTAGAAAAAATCCATAAATCTATATTAGTCAAAGATATTTATATATGGACAAACCATTTTATGTAAAAATAAATCACACATGCACCATTTGTTGTAGATAACAAGTCAAATTTTCAATGCACTATGATGTTTTTCTCCATATATGTTTTACTTTACATAATAACAACATTTTTCATGAGTGTGGCATAGAATATCCCCCAAAATCAGATAGGTAATGTATTTGGACCATTTTTTATGAAAGACTAAATGGATAGTTCTTTTATAATAAATCACATTTGGATGTAAATTGTATAATTTGTGGTAGATTTACAAAATTAAAAAATTATATCCAGGAGTAGAGTACAAGTGAAATTGGATAGGAACTAGTTGGTTTGAACAAATATAAATATATGACTTATAAATTAAAAGATGCCAAAGAATTTAAAATGTGTGAGCTTGTTACAAAATAGATATCTGTTTAAAAATTTATGGTCAAATTTAGGGAGGAAATTCTTTATGATTATGTAAGGTGCACACAGGGCTAGATAGTTGGATGAACATTTCAAGGTAATAAAGGACACATTCCCACTTTGTTCTATTATTTTATTATTTAAATTTGATGATAATTACACATTAAAACTATAAATAGAAGTTTAGTTGTAGTATTATAACTCGATAAAGGTTTCCATATTTATGCATATATCATTCACGCATGCACCAGATAGTACAAAGTAAGATGGAAAAATCTTAAGGGATTAATATTTCTATGTTATTAATGAGCAATTAAATTTTATAGAGTATGTGCAAGGTTATTTTGAGATGTTCTATGAACAATTGAATGATAGGAATATTACTTTCAATCGACATTACATTTGGTTAGACAATTGCACATTGTAATTCAATAATGTAGATAGTTTAACTATTTTATTAGGATACACATTACCAATAGTGTAGAACATACTTGGAGTTTCACTGAGGTTGGTAGTGGAAAAGGGGAACTTGATGTTGCTATAGCATGTGTAAAAAGATTCATTGAAAGAAAAGAGTTGAAGTTTGAAGATGGTCTTATTTTGACTAATTCAACAACCATTATTGAATGGTGTGATAATAAAATGGGTCATGGTGCTAATACAATTATACCATTCATAGATAATTCGGGTTGATGGAGGAAGGAAACTTGGCATAATATGAGGATTGTATGACTATAATAGGATTGAGTGAGCTCGACTATTTCATATCTCAAATACATGTTCTTATATTATTTATATGAGACACTTGGCATGTTTTTATTCTGCATGCATGAACTTTGTTTAGAATCAGTGTGATTCAAAAGAGCGGGTGGATGAATGGAGTTGTAGACCTCTAATTAAAATCAACACATATTAGGTTCCACCAACATTATAACTTATAGATATGACATCGTCACATGACTTTGACCATGTATTCTATTTATGGAAACCAATTTGAAGATTAATCATTATGTACTATGTATTCTCATTGTCTATCTTGAGAACATCATTAAAAGAGAACAAATTAATATTTATTATGATTATCTATGTTGATATAAGGCATGTTTTTGTAGTTATTACTTATGAGGACAATGAATAAGGGAAAAATCACTACTTATGTTGGTATGTAGAGGAAAAGAAAAAAATGAATTCCCAAATCATAGATGGAAAAAACATTGACTATCCCATTGGGCCTATGTTTATCACTGAAACTTGGCTTCAATGATATCCTATAATTTTTTTATATTTATGGTTGTTTGAAGACATTGAAAAACATAGGATAATACTACACTATTCAAATTTGGTTCTTGAAATAAATATTCAATTATTCAAATATCATGGGAGGCCATTAAATAGGAATCTATAGAAATTAATGAGTCGGACCATAAATCTATTTTTTCTCCTACTAATATTAGAGTAGATCCAAGTGGTTGGTTGAATTGAAAATCTAACTTATGTTGACTTGTCAAATGTATAAGTATTTAATTTTACCACACTTCATTGATTTTGTAGGTAGTACATATATATTTAATTTTTAATTATTTATTACAAATATTTTGTAGGTTAGTGGTGCTAAATAATTTGCTACATTCATGTGGTTGGCATTATTAGTAAAGAATTTTATATTATTCAATCTAAGATAAGCTTACTACAAGTACTCAGTTATTAAAAAAATGACATTCTTGAGGTTGGAATGGGTAATGGGTCTCTCAGCGGGGCATAACAGGAGGCCAAAAACCTGGTCCTATATGTTATCCACCACCTCAAATATCTTAGCAGTGCCATTTTTGAGCCATAAAGCACTAGAGGTGGAGTTCTCCAGTTGTCACTTCAACTTCAACAATATTTGTTGTTAGTGTTTCCATGCTCCTGAAAAGTAGTGAAAACATGAATTCAAGTGGTTTTGGAGGTTGAGGTTATGGGATCATGTCATTTTCCTATCCATACATGCTTCAAGTGATGAACTTACACTTGGAAGACTTAGTTTAAATATTTTGATCTCATAATAACATCTAGAAGCTTGTTGGTCACATTAATTTAATGTATTAATTGCTAAATTTGGAGGTAGTTTATTTGGCATAGAGTTTCTATAATGAATAAATGATTTGGTAGCACTGATAAGTTCAAAGGTTAACATAGAATTAGTGGAATCTTTGACCACTGCTATTCTTTGAAACACACTAAACACACTTGGCCATATGGAAATTAATTACACAATCCATATGACCTCAAAATGGATTATATATGGTTGTCTAGTTTCATTTGGTCATTCACATCATTTCAAAAGATTATAAATGGAATTTTAACTCTATTGGTACTTTATAGGTGTTTTATATGAATAATTTTCAATCATTTTAGGTTATTTGCAATCTATACGCTCTTCTTAATCATGTTGGAAAGTTTTTCAAGTTTCTATAGAACATTTTGAGTTCATATAGATGTATGAGTTTGATTTATCTTCAGACTATTAGTATTTTCATTTATTATTTGAAACAATTAAAGGAGATACTACATTATTTTGATCTTCAATTAGAAATCATTGATAAAATGAAATTTTAAATATTATTTTCTCATGCAAACTCAATCTCAAGGTTTTGTATCTCCTACACGTGATAGATACTTTATTAAGACAAACAAATTTATATCATTCTTGATTGAGTTGAAACATGATTGTGTTTCCTTTAAATAAATGCATGAATGGGATTTTAATTATTTTTATTACAACTTACACTTAGTAAATAAGCCATTGTTTTTACCATTTGAATTTATTCTTATTTTTACATGGTGATTGCATTTGATATTAGGTTTTTACATGGATGTTGAAACGGTTTTGTATCAATTTTATTTTAGTATTAAATTTTGATAAGATAATTTATAATCTTGTAGGGATATTTAGCTTTTCCTTTGATAGGTTTTGTTAAAACAAAACATATAACTCAATTATTTCATTAAATATATAAATAAATTATTATTACATGGAGATTTGTTTGGTTTTACAAGGGCTTTAATTATTTTAAATATGGCATTTTTTTCAAATAAAGATTAATATTATAAACATATGGGTTTAAATTTTATGGTGTGTATTATGATTTAGTTTTATGTTTGAGTAAGGCTTACATTGTGAAAAGAAATAAAATTTTGAAATCTCATCCAAGTAATTTCAAACATGATAGACAATTATGAATTTTGTTTCATTAATACTTAGCTATGAAGTTCTAAACTAGTTTACATAAAAATTGCATGCAAATGAATATATACATATAATTTTTTCAAATGAGTTTTGATATTTTTTTGAATCTTCACATTATGCATACATTAAGTTTTGGGTTTTCAATCCAACTAGTAATTGAATAATTCAATTGATTATTGAAGTATGTCTTGTTCTGCATCAATTATTGAAATTTCTATGTCAAATTTTTGAAATTAGGAGTTTAATATGTATAGTAACATAAAATTTCTTATGAAAATTTAAACAAGGTTTTCTAAGCTTTGAAATAATTAAAATGAGAGTGGTATTTTTTATAGTATTTGATTTAGTGATTATCAATGAATGACATAAAATTATCTTACAAAATGTTTTATACTTGATATTCAAGATAGTATTCTATTTTTAAACAATATTCAATCATATAGAATGAATTATTAAAATGTTATGAATATATAGTAACAAAGTAAAATATCTCATATATTTTTATTTTTCAATCTATGGAGAAAATTTCTCATTTCCTAGTTGGAGTCATGGATTTGAATGTTCTGACAAAAAAATGTGTGGGGTAGAGGAAGCTATCAACAAGACAATGAGTTTCCTAGTGGGTATAATTAACAAGGTAAATATTATAGGGTAGAAGGGATGTCAGTGAATTTACATGAAGTTTCAATTTCAACACTCGTGTCTCCCTACACTTCAATGTGCATGACCCTAATTTTTGGATTTGTTTAAATATGTTTATTATAAGTTATTTTACTCTTTTTGGTAGAAGATACTCCCACTAATTTAATTGGTAGTGTCACCCAATTGGACATAGTTCATCAACACATTCTTCCAAAATGTTTTCTATAGGCAATGAAATGAGAGCACATGTTGGTCCTATGCCACCAAATTTTGAGATACCCATTATAATAATACCCAAGATCTTATTTCCATTTATCCTAACAAAATTTATTGACAACATTGATTCTTCATGTATTAAATTCACTAGTTTCCCTTCACCTCTTAAATTCATTAGTTTCCCTTCACCTCTGACTTTAGTAACACATGTTTTCAAGAGGATTAAGCTAAAGGTGGATGATTAATTTGGAGGCTTTAGTAGCGTGTAATTGCCCATGACACCACTTGAGCATATAAAATATCAAACTAAAAACCATGCACCTTTGATTGAAGTAGATTTAGATGATGAATAGTATTTTATGTGTTGACCAATCTTTGAATTTTAGACTATTTATTTCGGTTTCATTTAGACCATTTAAAGTAATAGATACTTTTAATTATTATTTTAGTTTAGATAATGGCTAATTTTATAGTATTTATGTGGATAATTGTAGATGTTTAAATTTAAGATGGTAATTTAATATGAATACTTTTAGAACATGTGTCTTTCCTATATATTTATCAATTTTGGCTTAGTGATCAATAGTCTGCTTACATTAGTAATGAATGGATAAAAGTTAAATTTTATTTTATCATTTATTTTATATATAAATTGATAATTTTTATAATATTTAGGGATAAATTAATTTAGATTAATAATTTATGATTGTTTGACTCTTATAATGATTTGTATTTTATTAATTAAGTTTTTAAATTCCCCCCACCCATTAGAGAGTTGTTTTATCTTATTAATTGTTTTTGTCTTAAGTCTTGATAAAATTTCATTTTGAACTTAAATGCATTCACTTTATGAAGTTATTTATAAAGGTATAGTTAAACAATTTAAATTTAATAATTTCAGTTAACTTCATTTTTTTTCTAACTAAAGGTTATTTATAACTTAAACTTATAACAAACTTTCAAAAGGAAACCTTAAAAGGACTTGAAAACATAATTTCAAAGGAACATACATATGGATGATAAATTTTTCTAGTTCAACTTTCATATTTCATTTTATCTTCAAAGATAAATATATAAGATCAAGTGTTTCTTTTAGGAAGGCCAAACAACACATCCTCTAATGGTGAAGTGTATTGCTTAGTATAGTCAAGTATATCTAAGTTGATTATTTAAACATGGCCAAGAATATTAACTTTTCTATGACTATAGAATAACATAATCATATGTGTGGATTATATTTTACTCTTCCCAAATAATCAAGAATATTTCACATATTGTGCAATTTTTACTAAGTTTGCATTGTTTATTGCATTTACTCTAAAGAATTTTGTAAACCATGTATGAATCTACTATTTCTTAATAAATTCATTCTCTTTCCAAGGAAGTTCACTTATTGTGACCATTATGTCATTCATTTTATAGATTTATTTCATAGTTTAGATTACATTTCTTTATAGTTATTTATTTGTTTAGATTAAATATTATATTTTTGAAGTCCTTTTCAATCTCAACTTTTTAACATGTACTTTGTGTATTATATTTAGTATTTTTTATTTTATTCTATTTATTTTCTTTTCTTTATTATTTTAGATGTAGCTTTAAATTTTTAACTAATCATATTATAATATCCTAATTATTAATATTATTTATCTCTAATTTTATCTTTATTCTTTTTCTTGTTGGCTTAATGTTGTTTCTCAATTAGTTTCTTTATATTATTTCTTTTTTATGTCCTTAATTCCATCTAATTTTATTTACTATGAATCATATACATAAGCATATTTTGAATAATTAAATTTATCACAAAGAGAAATTTTATCACATAAATAAACATGATTCATTTATTATTCAATTTTGTATGAGATTACCTCTTCAATAGGCATTAATTCACTAGATGAAATTGATAATATAAAATAATCTATGAAGTAAAATATCAGGCTATTTGAATCTCTAGTTAATCATTTAACTTTGGTTATCTTGATTTAATTTGATATGTATTTTATCTCTAAATTTTTGGGTATAAAACATTTTACTTGAAGTAATAATGATTCCCAAAATCTAGAAAAGTATTTAATGTTTTTGAGACTACCTTGTGTACTTAACCTTTTAAAATACCCTTTACACCTATTAAACTAATTTTGCTATCTTATATCTATATGATTATACCAGTAGGATTCCAACTCTAACTTATTTATAATATAATGGGAAGATTAGTTGATATTAAATTTTCCACCATACACACAATTCACCCATAATAGTCTCCATTTATTAAAGGTCTTGTTCAAACTCACCCACCTCTCCTAGTTCACCCTTCCTTCTACTTGTTAGAGTAAATAATTTCTTCTTAGTCTCATTGAAAGTTCATTGACTATGACCATTCATTTCCAATATGATTTGGACAAGTGGATTCCATACATCTAGTTTCCTCCTACTTTTGATATGGGGGTGGTAGTAAATGGGGGAGGTGTGACTGATGTGGTTGGTGATGGATGGGATGGGGGAGGCTTGGGAATAGGATTTTTATGGTCTACCATGACAAACATTAGGCAAGTAGTGGTGTAAATAATAACTTGTGTTTAAGGAATGAGAGGTGGTGGAGAAGAAGCTACAATTGGAGGATGAGAGGACACAAATGAGAGAATAGAAGGGGATATTGTAGATAACATATAAAAATTTTGTTGATGGCATTATAATTAATATTGAATGATGAAAATAATGTTATTTTATATCCTTAGGATTTTAAATATAATGTGAAATAATACTTGGGAGTCTAGCCATAATAATGACACTAAAAATTGTGATTGGGTCAACTATTGGCATATGGATTTGTCTACCTAGATTGAAGTGATTATGGTTGAATATATTATGGAAACATTTCCTAGGATGGCTGATGATAATTATTTCATAATATGTGGGAATTGGGTGGTCACATGCAAATTAATGATAGGAAGACTGTCTTATATTCCTCATTGCTAATTGATTTTTTAGACCTTGATCATTGAGGATTTCTTAAGTTGAGTAATAAGTGTTGAAACCTATACATAAGGCGTTGTTTGAGAATTTTCCTATAGGTAATACTCAATTTTAGGTATTAAGGTATAAATATGGGGAGTCATTATATATTTCTCTAATATTTGTGTGGTAGTAGGGGAAGGAATCCATGAATCATAACAAAGGAAGGAAAATGAGAGGAAAGGGAAGCCAATGGGTGAGTTACCTCAAAAATTTGTATAGCCCTTTTGGAGAGTTTTGGTGGAGATAGACCCTATAAAATTTTAATTCTCAAGGTAGAATTTATTCCTTGTGAATCTCAATAGGTTTTAGGGGCTTTTGGTCTTTCCTCTACCTACCTTTGCTACTTTATTTGGATAGGTGTGAGGATAAGGCCTATAGTTTCCATTATTATTTTTAAATCCTTATTATATTATACATTTATGAATACCAATCATTAGGGTGACTTTTATATTTATATATGATGTAAACCTTCCATTCAAAGACCTTTATATGAGCCTTGGCATTTCCCATTAGGTCCTAATGGTCTAGGTTATTATCATTCAAATTGAATGATGATATGTGTATTGTGGATACATGTTAACACGCACAAACCTAAATAATTATTCAAAAAAAAAATAGGTAATTATATTAATCTAATTATATTCAATGATGATTTATTATTGTATTTACAAACTAAGGTGACTCCATTGATAATCTGATAGGCAATCTTTTGCTCTGCCAACTTGTTAGGAACATAGATGGGAAGCATAAGGGGTGAAAAAAGTACTCCATCTATACTAATTACTATATATTTAGGATAATACCTATATTCCCACATGATACTAATATATTTCCTCATTTCATATGATATACTAGTCTTGTATTCCTCAATGATGTCCTAGTATACAAGGGGATAGAAAAAACAACTTACATTTGAAACACATTGCATGAACTAGTGAACTTATAGATTAATGTCTAGTATTTTAGTCAATTTCCAATCTTAAAATTATAAAAACTAAGTATTGACTTGAATGGATTTTGAAAAATTGTCTTCTAAATTATAGCTCTTATAGCTCTAGAATCAATTTTAGAATATGTAGAGTGGCCATAATTTGTTATATTTAATAAAATAAATTTAAAGTATATTCTTATAATTATTAAATTTATTATACTAAATATATACAATACAAAAAAACAATATCAAACACAAACAACATAGAATATCCAAATGGTGTATGCCCTTTACTAAATGTCATGTGCCCTTTATATTGCATATGGCATATACCATTTAGCAAAGGCTATATGCCATTTCCTTAAAAAAAAAATTAAATTTTAACTTCCCTCCAAAACATGTGTTTCAAAGAGTGTACACCATTTGTTAAAGGGCATATGCCCTTTGCTAAAAAGGCTGTATGCTCTTTAGCTTTGGGACCAATCCTATTCAAAATTTCTATGTTTAAAAAAAAAAAGGTGTATACCCTTTTTTAAAGAACATATTCCCTTCAAAAAAGAAGATTCGTGTTTTCCATTTTATAATTTTTTTTGTTCCCCAACTTTATGCATCTACCCACTAAATATAATGAGTAACTTGATGAGCCAATAAACATAATGTATCTCAAGTTATTCCATGCTTAAATAGCTCTAATTCTAATGTATATATGTTAATAAAAAGAGAGATAAATAATTTGTCCAAAAGTGAAAACCATTTTTATGGCACTTTAGGAAAGTATCATTGTGGAAACGAGTTTCTAGCACCATGTGTAAACCATTTTATATTCATACCCTTGTACTTTGGGGGCATCTCAAAATACATTTTATATATATCCCATACGTTTTATATCCCATTATAAATATCCCCTTTCCATTTCATCCTAGTCACCCATGACATTTTATTCTAGGGTTTGATCTTGGTGGTGTTGTGCATAACACTTTGACTCATGTTTTAGAAACATCATGTATATATAACTTATCTCTAACCCATTCATAATAATATCCATCTATAATAAAATAACCCTTCCCTTCCAAATGTCTAGAATTGACTATCCCTTAGGTACATAGCTTAGTTATCCATAAAAAAGCATAAAATAGATAAAAATCACAAGCCACTTCACAAAAAAAACATTTGTCCTTAGGTTAATACCCTTGTATTACCTTATGTAGATTATATTTCACAAGGTTATAATTATCAAAATATCATACACCAAAAGGTTTAAAATTTAATGGACATAACAAAGATATAATTATTTTCCTTATTTGTATAGTTGTTTTACTTAGTTGATTGTATAATTGTTTACTCATTGTTACTTGATTTGATTGTTAACTATTTTTATTGCTCATTTTATCATTTACTTTGAATAGTTGTTCATTTTTTTAATCTTTTTTTCATTATTTTATTTGAGTCACATTTAATATGCACACTAAAAAATGATGTTATTATGATCTTCCATATCATGATGCATTATGTATTTAACTTGTGACTCTATTAGTCCCTATGTGTATAACACAATAAACATCATGGTTTTTGCATATCATTGGTGCATAAGTTGTCAGACACAATGTAAAACCAAGGTTTCTCATTTCATGTTCTCAATTATGTTGTAAATCCTATTTGAAATCCATGTAAAGAATTAAAAATAAGTTATTCCCCCAATCCACATATTTTCATCATCTCCAAACATACATCATATCCATCACACATGTCAACCCATTCAAATACTAATCATCTAACTTAGCCATACATCCCATAATCACCTATATCTACCAACAATAAATCAAATCCATGATATCCAATCATGTGATCAATTGTCATTAATCCATGCAATTGATTAACTTATTAGGTTATGATTTCACATCAATAAACTAAATCAAATTTTCCACTTAATCACTTACCTAATATTTCCATTCAATATCTCACATATGTGAATTAGGAACCAAAAAATCATGACATCCATGTTTTCTCCCATATAAATCAAATCCATACATGAATCAATCAATAAATCCAATTAAAGCTCATAGATTTTCAATGAGATATATCATTCCCACATATTCCCTCTTGAATATATTATTTCTTGGGTCACATTAAAACTTACTATATGTAATCAGAAATGCATATTATTTATAAATCAATCCTAGCTTGAAGAAGATAGATCATACCTACACTTTTGATTGGGAATACATTTGTTAAGTGGGGGCATAACTAAAATGGGGATCTGATAGGCCCGATTAGGGGATGACTTGTCAAAATACACCATGATAGGAAGGATTACAAATCCTACATTCTAACATAATCACATAAAAAACCTAAAAAAATCCTACCTTTAATGTTCACTCTATTCTAATAAACAATAAAGTAAATCTAATCTAGTGCACACCAAAACTTGTGGAACAACATGAAAGGTTAGTAAAGAAATTAAAACATGTATAAGAGAATATAAATTAAGATAAGTATGAGTAAGACCCTAATACATATAATATGAAGATTAATATTATTCAATCCAATACTTATGTTACTTATATCTACTAAAGAGAGGAAAATAAAGTTAGAATATACTTCCCTAAATGTGAACCCATCGAGACTCAATCTCTCCCTTAACCAATGGGGATTTTTAAGAGGTTGATATGGTTAATAAGAATAACTAATAAAGGCCAAAGCATACAAGACTTATCCACAAGACTAGATTTTCCAAGTAAAAACCCTAAGCTAAGACTCCTCAAGTAGAATGGTGGAAGAACAAATTGTGAAGAAGCATAAGAGAATAATAACTCTTGAATGAATATTAAAGTAATGATGAAATGATCTTATATTTATAAGTGGATCTCACCCTAAATCCTTCTAAATATGTCAACTATATGGGGTTAACCCAGTCGACCCTATATGTTTTAAGGGGATAAATCACTAGGTCCTGAGTTAGGTCAACTAAAGGGCTAATGAAAATCAAAGTGAAAAATACCCTAAATAGTATAGGGTCAACATAGTCGACCCTATATAGTAATCATAGGCTGAAAACTATATAAGTTTGACCCAGTTGACCTAGTACAATCCAAAATCTAAAGGGGATCAAGGTGAGGAAAAGAGGGATGGAAAGAGGAAAAAGAATGGAGGAGTGTGCAAGGGAGGAATAATATCTTAGGGAATGTTTTTTAGAGCTGGTTGGATTGGAAATAATGTGCTAATAAGGGACAATAATCCTATGAAGCACCAATGGTATACCTACCCCTCTCTCAATGTACCCTTTAAGATATTCAATCATAGAGATTGAATCTCGATGGGTTCTTGTAAGATGTAAAGCATCAGTATTTGATTAAAGTTGAAAATATTATGTGTATACATTTTCAACATATCTCATGATATATCATTCCAAATATTCTCCTTGAATATATCATTACATGGGGAAAATCATTCCATCATCAAATACAATAAAAATGTAAATCATTAACTTAAGTGAGTCATAACATCCATGGGTTAATCTCATTCAACCATAAAATCCATACCATCATCTATATCACAACCCTCATCATACAACCAAATAATCAAAATTCTTTATCTTTTTATTTTTGGATTGCAAATCACTTGAGTAAAACTTATCATCAAATCCTTGGAAAATATATTTTCTCATTTTACATCTGATAGATTATCAACATGATATATTGTTCCCAAATCTGCTTCCATATAATAAACTTCATGGGATAAAATCCAAGCATGAAACTTTTATTGAGTAATATTATTTCTCCAATCGACTCCAAATCAACAATTTAATTAGGGAAAATTATTTTACATGAACATATAAATCGTACAGGAGTTTTATGTATAGTATTACTTTCATTTAATACTATATCAAATACATTTTTATCTCTTTATCTAACCCTAATTCATTTCGAGTGCTCATATAAAAAAAATTTCCTCGTATGACCACTCAAGGGGGAATCATTCAAGTTTTTCATAGCCAACTAGGGCATCATATTTATACATCTATTTCCACTCTACTTTTATTTATCATTTGAAGAGACATTTCTTATCCTAGTCACAACACCCTTTTAAAGAGGGTGAAATGTAGACACCTAAATTCTTCAACATTTAGTGTCATAATTAACTTTGATTAATATCAACAAACTAACTTGACCATCATTATAAATTTTAATTCTATCATAAAATCGACCAACATAACTTCCCTCTCTTTTTAAAATAATTAATTAATCTATATTAATTAATTATCCATAAACATATATTCCACAAAACTAATTAATAATCCCAAAATTTCAAGTCACCAAACATATTTTGTACTTCTCTCAACCAAATGTGGAATCATCCAACCACTTAATTAACTTATTCAACCAATTTTTAAGTCATCATTAAAATTTTAAACCAATAAGGTTAGTCATCTTGGTTCAAATTTGGATCATAGTATACTAGTCATGTGTACTAAGCTTTCACTATGCCTAATTATATGTAAGTTATGTTATTAATACACTATTTTAAGACATTTAATGTACTCAAAATATCAATATCAGACATGTTTTTGATGAAAATAATTATGAGGGTGATCCAAACATCTTCATGGTGATGAGTCACTAAGTTTCATGCTCTTGGGAAAAAACTATTTTCTATTGCATGGGTTTAAATAGTATATTATTTGTATCAAAATTATATTATGATTCTATATTTTAATTCCTATTTAAAAATATACAAGTTAAAAAAAATGGCACTCAATTTTGAGGTCAGATGAAAATGTTATGACCTTCAAAAATTAAAGTGCTCTAGCTTTAGGATCTCTTGAGAGCTGACTATTCAACTCCAGAACTAGGATCATTAAACTCTAGAGCCAACCATGACCACATGAATTCAAAGTTTTTTTAGACATTTTAACTTATTTCTGGTTTATTTCAATTTCTTTAGGGTTTCTAGGGATGGAAGAGGATAAACACATGCCCTAGAAATTAGAAAACAAGCAAGAAGGGAGATAAGGGAAGTTGGATTCACATCATTTCTCTAGTGAGTTTGAGTCTTGGTCCTTAGTTTCTTATTTTTGTTAATTGCATATGATTAGTTTAGGGGTTTAGTGTAGAGAATTTTTTTGAAAATGAAGAGATTGGTATATGAGTGTTGGATAGAGGAGCAGTGAATATTATGTCTGTAAAATCCACTATTGGTAGTAAGCTTGTGTACTTTTTACATAACATAATGGAAGGGGAATGCAAGTTGCCTTAACCACTAGAGTTTTTCCCACATTGGGTTTTAAAAGATAATTTTTGTGTCTATTATGTGCTTTACTCATTTCTTTATTTCATGTTCATTTTTAACAAGCTATACATTCAATTTTTTGTACTTGTGCATTTATATTTTAGCATGTTTAACATCATACAAGAGTCATAGATCCAATTACTAATGATATAACTATTTATAATCCATATTGATGAATATTAAAGTGAAATATCCACCTATATTATGGATCATATAGGTATTAGATCATGTTAGTGTTCCATAGATTGTGTGGTTTGTTTATTTATCATTTTACAGATATATGCTAGTTATAAGAGGAATAGTTGCTAATGGAAAAGATGATTTGGTCTCTTTACAACAAGATATATCTATAAAAAATTAGATGAGATATTTGAGAATTATGGATTACTAATATGAGAGGTTACCTAAAAGTGATGAAGGAATATTCCATGAATTGGAAGAGGATGTTGCAAGTATATCTCAATCCATGAATGAGCTTGGGAAGATTATGAAGGTGGCCATGTTAAAGATAGGAGTTTCCATGTATAATTTAAAATAGAGTGAGGAGATTAATGCTTCCAACCATTAGAAATATAAGCCTTAATCCAACCAAGATCCACATCCATTCAAATCAGAGGTGAAGATTGACATTCAATGCTATAAAGGTGAGGTAAATGCAAATAATCTTGATCATTGGTTAGTCCAACTAGAAGTATTATTTAATTTACATCAAATTAGTGAAGAGAAACAAATTTATTTTTCAAGGTTGAAGCTAGATAGTCATGATATAATTTGGTTTGAGAGTTATTTTAATTATTTAGTTGTTAAGAAGCTACCATAAATTAGTAAACATGATGAATTTAAAATTTTGATTAAGATTCAATTTTATCCTATTTGTTATGAAGAGGAAAGGTCTACTGAATGGAAATATTTGAGGAAATGAGAAGGCAAAAGTGTGTGGTATATACAATTAAGTTTTTTAAAAAATTGGTCTAAATGGTAAAAGACGCAATTGATCATGATATGCTCATGACATATGTTGGAGGAATGCATAGTCACTTAAAGAGGTTTTTTTTACTTTCCAAGCCAAAGTACATAAATGAGGCTTTTTATCAAGCCAAATATATTGATATGAATGAGAATAAGGGTCCATCTTCCTCTTGAAAATATTCAAATGTTATAAAGAAGAAAGGTGGGGTCAATGTTACTTATACAATTTCCAATAAGGATACTCAATAACATTGTGGGCATTATGATGTTGGTATCTACTTTGAGGATAAATGTTAGAAGTTACATACATAATTACATCCATTTAAAAATGAAAATAATAAGCAAAAGGCCATGTCATCATTTCAAGGAGAAGAGATTCATTATAACATAGATGTGGATGATAAGTTGTGTTGTACCTCTATGAAAAAAAGATATTCTTGGATAGCCATCATGCTCAAGACAAAGGTGAAACTTATAAACTCTTCTAGATCCAAGTTAAAATTAAGGTGGTCATAGTTGATACTCTTTTTTATTCTTATTCTTAATAAAATTTAATTAGCAAAGAGCTATTATAAACACTTGGGTTGGAAGTATATGATCATCCTAATCTTTATGCACTAGGATGGGTGAAAAAAGAAGTAGAGATAAGGGTCTTCAAATAATACAAAGTTGAATTTTCAATAAATGAACATTTAATTGATGAATTTGTTGTATATATTACACTTTTTAACATTTGTGAAATAGTTTTTTGCAACCCCTATATATATGTTAGATATGCCATTTTTAGGAGATGGTCTAATGAGTACCATTTGGTGAAGATGGGCAAAGATACACCATTCACTCCTATAAAAGCAAATCTAAGTTGTCCTTGGTGAGTTCCACCCAAGGTAACTAATTGATTAATGATAGTGGGAAGTTTTCTTTCCTTATTTTGAAATATAAGAAAGAATGTAAGGATACTCATAGTAGGCCTACTAACAAAGATTATCAACATAATAATTCTATAATAGTCCAAGTTATACCTCGTATAAACATAATATATCATTTATGTAACTTATTATACTTTTAGGAGGCTTTATGCATAAATATAATACCCTATCCTCTAGGATTTTGTGAATTATTTTACTAGTCAAAATCTATAATTATAGGCATTCATCTTAATGTATAAATATAAGCTATATATGTATATAAGTATCTATGTTCTTAGATAACTATATTTCATATATTTATGCACCTTACATAATACCTATGTTTTAATACAAATTTACTATTCTGTCATACTAGTAGTATTCTTCATTTTTCTAAAACAAAACTTATGTGCTTCTAAAAACTATTTATCTTTTCATGAAAAAGGCATCAAGATATATGTAGGGTTTTCTTCCTTTATTTTGAATCACTTATACCTACATAAAGGGTATAATTCAAGTATGATCTGATTCATTCTAATTCGATTTACCTTTGTTTTTCAATCGATGTCCTTAAACTATATTACATTTTCTCAAATTGTTGCAAATAGAGTATAATAAGCAAATGTCCATAAATGTACCTAACTCTACCTTTGTCTATCAATTAGAGTTTTATACTCTTTCTTAGTTGCCTTAAGTATTATAAGATCAAATCTAAAACTAATTCATTGAGAACCAAATATTTTTTGACTTTGACACTATTGTATGAGTCTTTGAACAATGCAACCAGTTTTTATATATTCTATCAAATTTGACACAATCATTTTCACCTGTAAAGACTCCAAACATGTTAGAAAAGATGTGTGTGTGTGTGTGTGTGCGTGCACGCGTGCGCACACATGTGTGTGTGCAAGTCTATATTTAGATATCCATATATTTATATACTATCTCCACATGAAAACATTTGTTGGTATAAATTACATCAGTTAATCATGTACATATAGACAACATATAATTTTTAACATTATATACCTAATTTACTTCATCATAAACATTCAAGTTATTCATTATAAACAAATATTATATAGTTGGTTCTAAACTATATATTCCATGCTATTAGTGAATAACATAAATAATATATATGATAATTGATATAATGCTTTAATGTATATTAATATATATATTAGAAAAACATATTATATATTTATGAACATTATTACCCTATACAACTATACACAATAATATAGAAATCATAATGTTTTACTCATTACAATATTTTAGTTAGACATACAAATAATACCACATGTATTTTAGTTAGATATACTATTTTACTTATTATTGTATGTTATTAAAAACTCATTGTAATAATATAGTATGTCTAACTAAAATATTAGCCTAAAAAATTATGTTTAATAATATAGTAAACATTATTATATATGGCATAATATACAGTTTATAGCTCACTGTATACATCTATGTTCTTCTGTCAAACATATATGCAAAAGTGGGACAATGTTAAAAAGGTGAGAAGAGATATGCAAAGTTGAAAAATTGTATTTTCCAATTTCAAAAAAGGTACTTAATGATGCAGAGAGGGAGGAAAGAGATTCATCCCTCCATCAGCATAGTGAGAATTTGGTGATTGCATTTGGATTGCTAATGCATCTCCTAGGAAGAGACAACTTGTTAAGATTCACTAGCATTTAGAAAAATTTGATTGTATAGTAAACATCATCACAAGTAAAAGAAATAATCAGCAGAACAAATGTATGTAGGCACTTTATTTAGGTGTAAATTCTACTTGTATATATATATATATATATATATATATATATATATATATATATATATATATATATATATATATATATATATATATATATATATATATATATATATATATATATATATATATATATATATATATATATATGTCATCATACCTATTAATCAAGCTTGTTGTACACATATATTATTACTTGTTGTGTATATATATTTTAGCTTGCTACTCATATATATTATATCTCAAAACATCAAGATAAGTTGTATTCATGTTGACTTATCTAATAATATATTTAATATACACAAACCACTATGTTATATAGGTTGTTAACTTCACAAGTTTAATATACACACAACTCATATACTAACAAAGGCACACAGATAATTCATAGAATTTTTTAGATTTCACAAAACTAAAACCATAATGCCTACCTCTCAAAAGGTCCCACTTGGAATCACTTGGTTCAGAGGAGTCTCCTTCCTTCACTTGGATTTTCCTTCTCCTCCACACTCCATTATCATTTCTCTTCTTCTTCAATTTCTTCTTCTCTTTTGTGCCTCCTCTCCCTTCTACACCATGCCCCACTTACCTTTCCTTTGCAGGAATATATTCCTTTTTTCCTAAAACTCGCTCCTTTTCTTCTTTTATGATTTTTATTTCTTTCCTTATGAGTATCATGCTTTCTTTTAAAGTTGCCCCCCTTTTTTTTTATTCATGGTTTTTCTCTGTTTATGTTTTGTGTTTTGTTTTTACTCTAATTATAATATAATATAATTACTAATAATATAATTATTTTATTCGAGTTTCCTTTTTATTTTCTAATTATCTATTAATAATATGACTTAATAATAGATAATCAATAATAATCATAATGACCTACTTAACAATATGGCTAACATAAGGTCAATAATATTCTTTTATCCAAAAATGGTAAATCACATTGCGTAGACTATCTATGTCTTTTCAATAGTAATTAGCATTCCTGGAGTGTCGTAAAGATAACCTACCAACATTATCACAAAAACATTAATGATCATGAATACAATATTAACATGACATAACATAGAGTACCACAATTCAATCACATGAGATTAATTATACATAAGTATTAAATTATACTAACACATAATTAGTATGCATAAACAATTATCTAAATACAAACAATCATAAAAATGTACTAACACTAACCGTTCAAATTATGCATTTAATATGTACTACTTACCATGGTGTTTTCAGGTTCTAATCATTCCTTTATCATTCTCTAATACCTCCATCTATGTCACCCTCTTTAATGATGCTCTCCCTCTATCATGCTCTGAGGGATGAGTCTCTCCTATGTTAATCACAACAAGTAGGTAGTTAGTTCATAACATCATTACATATCTCGTAAAATACTATTGAAAGAACAAATAAACATGATCACATTATAAATAATATACAAGACATCTAACTCATAGTAATACAATCATCAAATCATAACAACATACATTTATCCCATAACAACATATAACTTATATCATAATCAAATCACTAAATATAAATATCCATGGATAATCAACTAAGTTTGCTTAGTGAAGAATCAAGATGTGATAAAAAAAAAAGAGAAGGGGCCATGTCCTTGGTTAGTAAGCTATGTTATGTGTAATGAAAAGGGTGACCATGGCCTCAGGCAACAACCTCTAATGTTGGTTACAAAGGGTTGGGCTTTGTCAGGGGATGCAAAGCCATTAAGAACCAAGATCCTCAACTTATTTGTAAAAATAAAAGAAGTGGGTAATTGGGTCAAAGGACTCCATCTCATGCATATAGGTAAGGTTTTCTATTTTTCATAGTGAGGTCGAAGGTTTGTTATTTTTTATAAAAGGATGGAAAGGCCTAAATTTCCTTAAGGTCATAAAGATAGAATTTTATTTGAATTCTATAATATTTTTGACCATGGTAAGGTTATGAGGTCTTTGTAGGAAGTTTTAGGCTTTCATGCATAGGAGAGACCTTGGTTTTAACCTAAGAAAAATTAAGGGTGTGAAATTATGTCTTGAAATCCATCAAGAATGTTTGTGTTTTAAGGTTTTGGTAGACCAATTTTATGCATTCTAGGTCGTTTGGATTTGGATGTATGTGGGGATGGAGAGAGGTAGATGTAGGGTTTTCATTCATCTCCACAAGGCAACCCCACCATTTCTTTAAACCTATAACAAAACATATTCAAATAAATAATATTGATAAATAAAATAAGAGATTATATAAGGTTTAGACACTCAACTTTAATCATTAAGTGTTTGACAATATTTAATATTGAAATCCTTACCTAGCTTAGCCTATTTTACATTATGTTAACTTTCAATATCTATGAGGAACTTCACTATTCTAATAACTACTTTAAAACTATCAAGAACCTCATTTAGGCATCCCTATTTTGATTAAAGACTCATGTTATATAAATCCCAATAATCTCTATCCTTTTATGGGGTAGATGTACAAATTTGAGGGACAAAAAAAGTGATACAATGAAAAATACAAAGCATTTTCTATAAATGACATACACCCTTTTCAAAAGGGTGTACGCCTTTTTTTAAATAACCAATACAAACATATATAAGGGTCGGTACCGACCATAAAGGGTATACTCCCTTTGGAAAGGATGCACACCCTTTGTAATCAGGCATGTTTGGGTGTATAAAGAAGGATTCAAGAGGTTTTGACTAGGTACCATTCAATCTACTACGGATTTGAAGTCTAAGCAAATAGAAGGAGTATCTAGACAAGGAGTTAGGTGATAGAACTTCTTGGGAAGTAGTAACAAGATAGAAGGTGCCCAAATCTGGGCTTAGATCTTTTTGAGTTATAGAATGTTCAATGGAAGGAGATTTATGAAAAAAAAGCTACAAGCAAGTAGGCTTATTATTGAGCTTGAGGTGTGTCAATGAATGATGTGGAGTGAGTGAGAGGTTCAAAGGGGTTGATGCAAGTATGTGATGCATAGAAGAGATCATCCATGATAACAAGTTGTGTTCATAAGATCAATACCAAGAATGGTGTTTTAAGCCTTGATAATATTAACTAGTGTGAAGTTAGTGAGTAAGTTAGTGAAAGGAGTTGAATCAATGAAAGGAATGAGTTGAGGGGATAAGAGAGAGAATTATGAAAGGTTTTATAACATTAAGGAATGACTCTACTGCTTAGTCAACAAGGACTTAGTAGAAGATGTTAACAAGCCTGGAGAAAGATGAAAGACTATTGTTTGAAATTGAACCTTTTGAATAGAATAAGGCATATGCAAGTTGATTCAAGCCAAGGTCAGAGCCACTGAAGGTGAAATTAGACTTTTCTCATAACTCTCTGCATCAATTTGGTATCAGAGCAAGGTAAGCTCTTGGTTTAATTATGTTTTGAGTTCTTAAAAGCTTATTAATTTGAAATTGGCAAAGATGCTATAAAGAGTGCATGAGATGAAATTGCAGATGTATTGTGGGAAAAGAGTGTCATGTAGGTATGACCTATGGAGGGCAACATAGATAAATTGAAGATTGGTGAAGAGAGAAGCTAATCCCCTAAGTCCAATGTAAAGGACTTGAAACTAGTCAAGAGACATCTAAAGAAGGTACAATGAAAAGAGCATTAAAGCTCAAGAGAGAGAGGAGGAAGGATCCAAGAGAGAGTCAAGGGAGATAAGAAGTCCTAGACAAAGGACTAGAGAAAGACAAGAATACTCAAGAGAGGTCTAAGAGACAAGTAGGTAAGCTTGCTAAGAGATTGGTTTAAGTAGGCCTAGAAAGTGAAAGAAAAGAGAGAAGATGGATGTAGAAGTAAAAGAGATAAGATGAGAATTGAGGCAAAGTTTTAAAAAGATAGCTCATGGTGAAGCTCATGAAGGATCAAGGAAGCTAATGGATTGGTTGTAATGTGAGGAAGAAAGTGAAGTGGACACTAGAGCTAGTCATGAGAGAGAGAAGGCATAAGATGAATGCATTGGGAAATAAAAGAAAAAATAAAGCATATCATATAGAGGTATGAAGGATGAAGAGTTGCAAAGAGAGAAACATGATAGATAAGTTGAGAAAAGAGTTCAAATTGAGGAGAACATGGAGAGAGAAGTGCATAGAGAAGAACTTGAGGGAGAAGATAAGAAAAAGAGGTGAATGTCTATGAAAGAGACATTCATAGAGACTTGTTGGTCTCTTGTTTTATATTCTAATATTATCTTAAAGTTTGTGCATGTAGGTGTAAAGCAAAGATGGATGAAGGTCATGAATGAGACCTTAAAGTTTGTGACAAAGTGGTCAAGTGAATCACCCATCAAGATGAATGAAGATGATAAGGTAAGAGGACAGGGTGTATAACACAACATGATAAACATTGAAGATTCTCAGCATGCTAAGGATGAGATAGAAGAAGAGTTTCATGATGTTTTGACAAGCATTGTAGCTGAAACAAGAGAGGAAGCTTAAAAGGAAGACATGAGTGTAAACCATGAAGACATGAGAGAAGAAATAACCTTGCAATAGTCCTTCAATGAGGTAAATGAGTGATTAGGACTTGAATTTGATTGTGCTTATGAGAAGGAAGAATTTAATATGCAGATTGGAAAAATGAAGAGTAAAGTACAGCCAGCAAGGAGAGTACAATAGCATGGGTATGTAGTGTCTAAGTGGCTCAAAGCATCAATTGGTGAGGTGATGAAGGATAACCTCAAACAAAGAGTCATTCAAGGCAAGAACACAGGTGAAAAACAAGAGCAAACAAGGAGAAAAGAAAGAAAGGGCAATATACATCAAAGTTGACATGATAGACTATCAAGCAAATAAGTATGAAGAAGGTGAGACAAGAAGCAAATTTCAGTCCAATAATGTACAAGGTATAAAATGGGTCATGAAGAGCATGGAAAGAGTATAGAAAGATAGTATTGAAGATCCACTCCATGAAAGCATGAAGATAGAAGAAAATTACAAGTCTAAGAAGCAAATAGAAGACATAGTGGAACCAATCAAGGACAAAAGGATAATGTTGCAACTGAATAACCCAATGAGGAAGCAAGATGAAAGGTAAGCAAGTCATTTATGATAAGTATGATGATGAATTATTTGAATCAATGAGTGTGATTATGGAAAGAGACTACAAAGCATGAAAATTAATGTCAATGAGCACAAATGGGCAAAAAGGTGATAGTTCAAATGTAAATAAAGGTGAAGCATTGATGAAGAATGAAGAAGCAATGACTGCACATGTTGGTATAGGACAAAATTTTGAAGAAGATGGACAACATGGTCTTAAATTTGATAAAGATTATGGAGAGATAAATGCTTTCACATTGAAGGAGGAATTGGAGATTCTAGAAAAGATTTTCAGTCCATGAAAGGGTTGCATGCATGTGAAGAATAGTAGGAGAAGCTCATGTGTGAGCTCAAAGAAAAATTAGGTAAGATTGAGAAAGAGATGGATGGCATAGGTGCTAACAACCATGAAGATACAAACAAAACTCTTGAACAAGGATTATCAAGCATGGGTGATATGAATAATGTAGGAATGGAGTAGCATAGTCAAGCACAAGGATTTATAGAAGCAAAATTACAAGCAAGTAAACTAAAAAGTAAGTAATTGAAGCATGAGCAAGTTAAAAAGGTAATTTATTCAATGGATGAAGTTACAACTGAGTTACTTGTTGATATACATGATGATGGCAAGACAAGAAGATGCCAAACAATATTGTACCATGAGGAAGGTGAACTAGATACGTTGTTCTTGCAAGATGAGCAAAATTATGTGAAGAAACATCAAGAGATGGAGAAGTGTAATGAAGAGGCAACAAAAAAGAGCCTTCTTGAACAAGTGACAAAGGATGAGATGTCTATGAGGCCATTATAACACAAGGAAGAATGAACCAGCATTGCCAAGGAGCAAAGACACCTAAGGAAACAGGAACCAAATGAGATCAATGAAGAAAGAAACCATGGAGCAAGAGTAAGAATGAAGGTGAGAACCATTTGTTAGGAGCAGAGTATGATAGACAGATTGAGTTGGAAAAGTTAGAAAATGCAAACAAAAAGGAGTTGCAGCAGGTTATACACCTCATAGAGGTAGAGGATGAGTTGTCAAGGAGAATAGACAAGGCAAGGAAGTATAGATACAAGAGTTTAATGAGGAGAAAAGAGTAATAAAGGAGGATGAGCAGTAAGATGAGCATGGAAGATCTTCAAATAATGAATTGGAAGGCAAGAAAGAATATGTTAGCAATCAATTTTATCCCTCCTAGGGAGTATGATGTAGGAGCATGTAGTACACAAACATCATTTCAGTTATTAATGACTCATATGCTAGTTAGGGGTCATAGTTGATCTATTTTAGGATGTAAATGTGTGTGAAGGATCCTCTAGGGTCCATTTGTTGTCTTAGTAATCATCATGAGTCATAGGGAGTGTGTTTTGAATGTATTGGAGTTTTCCTACCAAAAATAATAATTTGAATATTTGAAATTGTAAAGGACCTAGTGAGGGTGGTAATTGGTGTTTTAAGTAATGTAAGGAGGTAAAATGAATAAGTAAGGTCCTAGGGGTCATAAAATTCTAATGGGATGTCAAAAATATAGATAAGTTGTGAGGTGGTCTAAGAATGTGATGTATGGTAACTACATGTAAAAAGGTCATGTCATGAGAAAAAGGTGGTGGAAAAGTCTTGATTGTAACCATCCAAAACCAATGTAGATATGAAGGAAAATAGGAGTTGTGTCATGAGAGGAGAGTAGGAGGAGAGGAGAGAGCTCTGAAGGTGAGAGGAGAAGAAACCAAGAAAAGAAGACTATACACTCTCCAAGAAGATGATAGAGTCCATGAATGGACTAAATATGTAATTGTTGGTGATTCATATTAATAAAGAAGAGACTATTGTGTATGTTTACTCTCCCTTAAAAGTATATGGACTGTTATTGAATATAGTCTGCCTTTTGAAATCCCTAGAGGCTATGAATCTATATCACTCTTGTTTTTGTTTCAGGTCTGAGACAATAAATGTAGGGTTACAGTCAAAAAGAGGATGTTTAGAGTGGCATTTAAAGATTGTTAAGAAAAGATCTCCTGTAATACATTAATCTTGAAGACATTTGAATCTTATAGAATTTATTGTTATTGAATATAGTGTTTTTGAAGTGAAGAGACTCGGGAAAAGTTGGTCTCTGCCCTCAAACCCTGCACATGCCTGAGACAGTTAAGAATGAAGGTGAGTTGATGTTTCTTGAGGTTTAGGCTATGGTTATGCTTGAGATGATCATATATAGATAAGATTATGCTTGATGGGATGGTAGATTGGGTGGTTTGAATGCAATTCTAATGGTAAATGTATAATGCACAGTCCACATGTATGAAGGAACCATGTTTGCACAGTTAGACCCCTGTTTTGCTCAGTCATAATGCAAGGAAGGATTGTTTAATGGAGAAAGAAGGTAGTTACTAAGTTATTTATGCCTTGTTATGAGTGGAAGGAGGACAAGTATTGTGAATAGTTCATTTGGAGACTAGAAACCCTTTTTGAAGTGTAAAACATTGTTAAAACCATTATACAGTCCCATAAGAGTACGCATAATTTTGTATTTTACTTATTATAAGCCATAATGGGATTGGTTAAGGATTCTTATCCATTTAACGAGGTGGATAGTGTTAGGACAGACCTTGGGAAGGTCTTAGTTTAGTTTTAAATGCTCTCAAACCAAAAATATTGCAATTTAACCCCTCTCAGCCTATACAATCCACTAGCTAGGGTTTCATTCTTAAAACCTCTATAACTTTAATTCTAACTATGGAAATTCCATGAAACTTTGTAATCAAAAATGTTTAGGTGTATAGAGAAGGATTTAAGAGGTTTTGACTAGGAACCATACGGTCTGGGATGGATTTGAATTTTGAGCAAATGTAAGAAAGGCTAGAAGGCCTAATTAGCAAGGTGGTTACAAAGGAAGGAGTATCTACACAAAGAGTTAGGTGATGGAATTTCTTAGGAAGTAGTAACAAGATAGAGGGTGCCCAAAATTGGGCTTAGATATTTTAGACAACTTGCATAACGTTCAATGGAAGGAGATTTGTGGAAACAAAAGGCTACAAGCAAGTAGGTTCATTATTGAGCTTGAGTTGTGTAAGTAAATGATGTAGAGTGAGTGACAGGTTCAAAGGGGTTGATGCAAGTATGTGATACACAGAAGAGATCATCCATGATAGTAGGTTGTGTTCATAAGAACAATAACAAGATTTGGTGTTTTAAGCCTTGAGAAGATTAACTAGTGTGAAGCTAGTGAGTGAGTTAGTGAAAGGAGATGAATCAATGAAAGGATTGAGTTGAGGGGATAAGAGAGATTTATGAAAGGTCTTATAACATTAAGGAATGACTCAATACTACGTAGTCAACAGGGACTTAGCAGAAGATGCTAATAAGCCTAGAGAAAGATGAAAGACTATTGTTTGAAATTGAATCTTGTGAACAGAGTAAGGCTTATGGAGGTTGATTCAAACCAAGTTCAAAGCCAGTGAAGGTTAAATTAGACTTTTCTCATAATCCTTTGCATTAATATGCCAAATATTATAGTAGGTGACCACGACCTTGTATTAACTTGGTAATTTTGGACTAATTTGTCTGTGTTTGGGTACTAAACTTATTCACAACTCTTCTTTCCATCCCTAATCTAATGGGCAAATAAGTGGTTGGATGAATTTCTATGTTGTTTTGTGTCTAATAAAAATTCCCAATAGGTTAATTTATTTTATGTAGTATTAATATGATAGTAGTATAATATTTTTAACTTGAATAACTAGATGTGAAGACTACATTCCCTCAAGGTGATTTGGAGGAAATATATATCGAGCAACCACAAGGATACAAAGTCAAAGGTAAGGAGAAAATGGTGTGTAGGTTGAAAAAGAGTTTGTATAGCCTATAACAAGATCCAAGATGGTGGTATTTAAAATTTGATATGTTTATGATATAACAAGGTTATAGTAGATGTCATTCTAACCAATGTGTTTACTTTAAGAGATTAGATAATGGCAGCTATATTATCTTGTTATTGTATGTAGATGGCATGCTTGTTGTGGGGTCTAACATGCATGATATAAATGAGCTAAAAAAACTAGTAGATTCATTTATAATGAAATATTTGGGTGCTATAAAGCAAATCCTTGGTATGAGAATAAAAAGAGATAGGAAAAATAGAAAATTAACATTGTCTCAAGAATAATACATGAAGAAGGTGTTAGTTAGGTTCAATATGCAAGATGCAAAACCTATGAGTACACATTTGGGAGGGAAATTAAAATTAATCAAGGAACAGTGTCCTAAAACATAGGAAGAAATCAATTACATAACCAAAGTGGCATATGTTTGATCAGTTGGAAGTTTAATATATGTTATGGTGTGCACTAGACGAGATATTGCCCATGTAGTGGGAGTTGTCAACAAGTTTATGAATAATCTAGAAAAAGAGCATTGGGATGGATTCAAGTAGAGTCTCAAGTACTTGAGAGGGACCACTGATAGACATTTGTGCTATGAAGGGTCAGATGATACCTTACAAGGATATGTTGATGCAAACATGGCTAGAGCTTTAGATGGTAGGAGGAGAACCATAGGTTATGTATTCATTGTTGGTGACATAATAGTTAGTTGGATTTCAAAATTATAGAAGACAGTTTCTTTGTCAAATATAGAAGTAGAATATGTTGCAGCTACAAAATCTAGCATGGAGATGTTATGGATGTAATGGTTCATGGAAGAGTTAATGCATAAGAAAAAATATTGTAGGTTGTACAGTGATAGCCAAAGTGAAATTCATTTAGAAAATAACTTAGCATTCCACTCAAGAACCAAACATATACAACTCATGTATCACTTCATTCATTTAGTTTTAGACGATGGTCAATTGAAGTTGAAAAAGATCCATAAGAATCAGAATCCTGTAGATATGCTAACAAAGGTAGTCACTAAAGATAAGCTAGAGAGTTTTTCATCTTCAATAGGTCTTCAAGGATAACAAGGAAGATGAAAAACATGTTAGGGTCAAAGTTTAAATAAAATTCCAAGTAAGAGTTGTAACGGTGGAGTTGCAACAATAAGTCTCCAAGTGGGAAATTGTTAGATGGTGGAGCCTGATCCTATTTTAATGCCTAGTTCTTGACAAGGGGGGTGTGGGGGCCGACCCTCCCCCCCCCCCCCCTCCGCCCACTAGGGTCACCATGGGGGTCCAAGGGGTGATGACCTATTTTGGAGCCCACCTGGTGGGGTTTCAAAGGTAGCACCCTTGAAGCAATTTTTTTTGAAAATGCATTATAAAATATTTTAATTTTGTAGTTAATTTGGACCATTTACTATTAGGTTTTAGATCTAATGGTAGAAATTAATTTAGTGTATTTTTTCCCTAATTTCTACCCCTCCTTTGTTATAATGGCATTGTAATCAGGCAAAAAAGGGTGAGAGTGAAGAGGATATTATAGTGGATGTATTTCAAGGTCTTTCCCTTCATTTTGTTGGACTAAATAACAAGAAGGATTGGCAAGTTCTATGTGGGCATAGCCCATATTAGGTGAACCATGTTAATTCTATGTCTCTATTATATTGTTTTTTTCTAAATTTTAATTCTATCTTTATTTCATTATTATTGCTCTACATTCTATATTCCTAACAAAAATCAAGTATTGAAGAACATCCAAATTGAAGGAAAGAGAATGATTTGCTATGATTAAAAGTGTTTTCCATCAATGACAAAGGGGGAGATTATTGATGTATGTTCCTAGTGTTGGTATTAAGGCATTAATGTTATCATTGATTTCAATGTTAAGTTGATTGTCCTTCATGTCAAAATTTAGAGTTGATGTCATGTTTAGTGTAGTGGTGTGAGACAAAGAAGTTTTGTCTCTCTATTTTGATAAATTTTGAAGGCAACCTGGTATTTATTGATGTTTGATGACATGTCAAGATCATGTTCAAGATACAAGGGAAGCATCTTCATTGAACTCTAAGTACTGAGGATCATACAAGATAAGCATATGGGTCAACAAGTCCTTGTATTATATATGAGGTCTTGGTACAAGGTTTTGATGTGATATAGATCATAAATCTATTGAGAGTATCTTTATCTTCAGAGAATAATTTTTGAAGAATGATATCATTGAGAGCTATCTTGTTTGTGCCCAAACTCTGAGTACTAGGTATCTTGAATAGCTTGGTCTAGTTTTAAGAGAAGGTGTATGCATGGTAAAGCTTTGTGATTTGGGTTATTATAGGAATGATAAATTATTCTAATCTATTTTAAAAATTATCAAGATAAAAATAATCTTACTAATGAGTTTCAAGGTCTATTTTTGAAGCTTAATCATTACTTGAAAGACCTAGTGAAATGACATAAGCTTGGTAGCATGTGAGTTGAGCCATTTGAGAGCTGTGTGATCAATTTTGGTAGTGTATGGGTAGGATATGAGGTCACATGACATTTTTATGAGGTTTTTAATATAGTTCAAGTGGTTTCAATGCATGATCATAGTCTAAGTATGATTAGTAGTGTAGGGCCTATGAAATTTGGGGAGGAATTAAAAAGTTGAATTTAACATTTGTGGATGTTGATAAGAAAGTGGTCAGTGAAGATATCATTGTTTAGTAATTCAAGAATAATATTTAAGAGATATTGATCCAAAATCCACATTTACATTATAAATCATTCGTAAGTTGATCAAATATTAGAATAACCTAGAAAATCTTGATTTAATGTGAAAATGCTTCAATTGACATCACAAAAAATGATTGATATGTATTATGAGGCATAAATAGCTTTTAAATATTTAGATGGTCCTAATGATTAAAAAGTGAGAGAAAACTTGTAGAAATTCAATGAATATAAGCAAAATAAGCATCTACCAATGAAATAAAATATCATAGTTATTCTTAGCAAGGAAGAGGATGAGAATTAATTTTGTAATAAATTTTGATCAATTACATACTTATAATTTTGAGTCATTCTTGAAATTTTCAATTGCACTTTTAATAATAGTTAATTCAGATATTGTATGTCATGAAAATCTATTAAGTCCTTTTTTCAAGTTTTGAGTCATGCAAATTTTCCAATGCATTTTTCAAGTTGTGCAAATTTAGCATTGTAGTTTTTCAAGTCGTACAAAACACCAACACACTTTTTCAAATTGTGAAAATTAATTAAATGTTTTTTTTCAAGTTTTAAGTTGTTCAAATAAGTTAATGTGTTTTTAAAATCTTTCAAAAATGTAAAAAAGGTGGTTATGCATATGAACCATCCATTTTAAACTATAAATATAAGTTTGGGGCTCATTGTAATAGATTTTGATAGTTAAACATTTTGGTAATATAAATAAATAGAATATTGTATTTACAGCTCATCAATTATCAATATACCATAAAATCTTGCAAAATTTACATTAAAAATTTATTTATTAACAATGTATGTGTTTACATTCATGCATACTTGATTTTATTCTTTTATTATATTACTGAAATTGTGGTAAATTAGTCAAAACATAGAAATTTCACTATAGAGTTTATTCTTTGAACCTACATTTGCAATTTTCGTGATTGTGAAATGTTAGTGGGTAAAAATAAAAGTCTTGTGTAGTTTTTAAAAGCAAATATAAGGTAATTTTATTATACATATTATCATCAATAAATAATTATGCTTATGTATGTTGTGTGTTCTTACGAATATATAATGTCTTTCTTGCCCATTAAATAAGAAAGATTTCCTCTTGGTAAAATCATCCTTCCCCTTGATATTTCTAGTTCATCTATGATTTGGCCCACTAGATTTATAATCCTTTTACATTCATATATACATTAATTTCATTTATTTTCCTCCTTTGCTTCCTTTCTACTACATTTTTTATACTCTCTCAATAAAAGTACAACCCTTAAGAAGAACACAATTTTTATTGTGAATAGATTACTTTTATACAATATTTTTGGTTTTCAATAAAGGTAGTTATGCCTTATAATAAGAGAAGGACATTTTCCCTTTACTATTGACTGAAATTTCATATTTGTCCCCTTGTCAAATTTTCTAACTAATAGTTTTTGGCGCTCACCATGGGGCATGTCTTTACATTTTCCATGTTACCCACATAAGTGAAAAATTTCCCCACATGACTCTTCTAACAGCTTGAGGACCAATTCATCAATGAAATGTTGAGTGGGATCAGCCTACATAGTAAAACATTACCATTGATATCATATAAATTACTTGGGATTGTGACAAAAGTAGTGTACTTCAGTTCTAGATCAAACAACCATATTGAACCACAAACTAGGTTTCTGTAGAGAGGGATAAAAGGGTTATTGAGTACATAATAGACCAAATATCTCATTAATAATCTCACAATATTAAATATTAAATTATTCATATGAATCTTACTATAAATAAATATCTTGATTGTCAACCTTATTTGAATTGGATAGCAACTATATAAGATTATATTGCTTCAAGTTTTTGGTTACTTGTCTGGAATGATAGAATAAGTGATGCCCAATTTGACACTATAATTTTATTAATACGCATTGAAATAGATCATGTTTATATCATTAAAATAAACTTTAAACTTTCCTCAAGAAGACAAGAAAAAATAAAAGCAAGAATAGTAGTTTGTATAACCATTCAAAGACTTTTTGCAATAAGAGTTTGTTTTCATGACCATCCCAGCAACTCAAGATCCAATACTTCAACTAAATATTGATTAGCTAAGTGAAACACGTGATGATATTTATTCATATTTTGAAGAATTCACATGGGATAATATAATTATCTCATTAAAATTTTGAAAAGTTGTTAATATATTAGAATATGAGGAAGATCGTGTAGTTTTGCCTTAAAGAGATAAATCCATAGGTACATGCAGAGAATGACAAAGAAGACCATTTTAGAGAGTACTTCAAGTTCAACCTAAACTTAAAAAAAAAATGATATTTATTTTAGTCTAGAAGAACAAATATTTAAAAGGGAAAGTAAATCCCAAGGTAACACAGACCTTTTTTATCAATTATAATGGATTTCTGACTTTTAAGTTAGATACTGAATAGAAAAGTAGACTTAAGAATTTAGTTAGTCTTCCCTCCACTCCCATAAGAAGTAACAAATTTCAATTTTGTTCAATAGTAAGTTAGTCCCTCATCCTTTCAAGAATATTTATTCCTATACAAGAAATATTTCCAATAATGATAGTATCATGGGGTAATGTAATCAGACCATATGTTTTAGATCAGTTGCATGAGCTTCCAAAAGGATCACAAAGGATTTTTCCAAAATTATCAGGTGATGGTAAGCAAAATCAATGCAAACATATTACATCTTGATTTTAGCATGTGGAGTATTATATGTATAATATGAAGACATTGTTATCATATTTTTTATAGAGAAACTTCAACATGGAGAAGTTGATTGGTTCTACCATCTTCCTCCATGCTCCATCACTACTTGGAATAACATGAAATAAAATTTTGAAAAAAGATTTAAACCAACACGAGATGCATGTGTTATTATTATAGCTCACTTAAATGACAAAATAATCCTATGAACCCATGAGAGATTTTTTTTCCAAATTAAATAATATATTAAATAAGATACCATTTACATCTAGGCCAACAATAGAAAATTAGAACTGCTTCTTTATAAACTCCAAATTAATAGAAGTGAGTTAACAATTAAGAAGAGATAGATTAATTGATTTAGATGTGGCCCAAACATTGGCTATTGACGTATAATATGACATGATGATGGTTATCAAATTGACAAGATAACCATCACAATAAAAAGCACATAGTTAAAATTAGTCATCTACTGAGTAAATTCTATAGAAAATGGCCAATGACATTGTGATCAATGAATTCAAGAAGGGTGATTACATCATGTGTTAGCTTCACAATGAAGTCAAAATGAAAGGAAACACACTAATATTTATAACACTATCTTGCCTAGATCAAAGCGGAGAGCTTAGGGAAGAAAAAAAAATTGACAAAGCATAACTAAAATGCAAGAAAAATAACCTTTCTTACCTTCCTTCAATGCTCCAAGAGATTTTGGCTTGTTCGGATTATGCTTAAGAGGTCTTTAGAAAATGGAGTTATTTGGCTCATGATTTTTTGATGTAGCTTCATGGCTTGATGGCTTGGTTTGTGATTCACAATTTTGGAATTATAACTCTATTATTACCAATATTGTCATAGAACCAACATTATAACATTACTATGTCCAATCTCTCATAAATGAGAGGTAAATGCTTGTATTTATAGGTTTATCACAAGGGCTTGGAATGGGTTCAAACATCACCTTAGTTCATTAATTAATAAAACCAAAACTTACTATTCAACCTATATTAATATCTTTTTTCAGCCTAGCAAAATCATAACTATTTTTTTGAAAATGGCGCCCCTTCCTTGTTTGGCGTCCCATGTGGGCCATTATATACTTGACCTTCCATTTCATTTTGTCTTTTACTTTATTATTTTCAATTAAAATTGACTTGTCAAAAAAAATCAGTCAATTTGACTGAATATTAAGTATTTTAAACAATTTGATAATTTGGAGGTTTAGATTTAAACTTGTATCTTCATCTGTCAAAGATGAAGGGTGAGGCTTGGGTTGGTAGGAGGCCAATTCCCCCTCAAAAAGACCTCCTTTGAATTCTTCACTCCGTGCCGAGTCCAATGAGTGGTTGGAAGGCCACTTTCTCTCTCAAAATAGGCATTTTTTAATGTTTTAGTGCTATTTTTTTGCAAAAACACTAGTTTATAGGAAATTGAACCTTTAATATCTTGCAAATGGTAGCTCAGATTCGAGTGCCATTTTTTTCAAAAGTTCTTGTATTTCAATTTTCCACATTGTAGGCTTGTGATTTGTTAAAAATTCACTAGTTTATAGAGTGCCTAAAATTTGGGTCTCTCGAGACGCATTTTTGACTGAGTCCGATGTCTTGTTTGCTTAAAGTCTTGCACTAATTGCTCTAAGACGCATTCTCAGCTGAGCCCAATGTATTTTGAGCATGAACTTGCATATTTGGGGGCCTTCAACATTTTGAGGGTTTGTGATTACTTTTTAGCACTTGCAATCTTTGCTTTCATTCTCCTTTCTGCATAAATTTCACAACTTGTAATCAACACAACTTCACCTAAATTCAGCTTAAAATAGATTATTTTCAACTTAAACCCCTAAAACCCTTCAAATATCATGAATGTAAGGTTAAAATTTCAATCATTCTTAGAAGCAAAGGGTTGTATAGGATCACCATGGGTACTAAAGTAGAACCTAGCACTGATGCTGAAAAGGTCAAGTGGTACAACCATAGTGATGAGGCCTATGGATTACTGAGCTTTTCCATGTCTCCAGAACTTATCTTCCATTTATAAACCTCCAAGACTCCCAAAGACATATGGGACACCCTAGAAAACGTTTTTGGAAAGCTTGATGAGATGAGAGGTCATGAGCTCGAAAATGAACTCATAAGTCTAAGTCTTAGCAACTTTGACACCCTATAGGACTTCTTCACTAAGTTTAAGGCCCTTAGATTGAAATTGAAAGAATGTAGGATAGAGAAGAAAGATGATCAACTCATCCTTTCTATTCTTTCAAATCTAGGTCCAAGTTATTCAGTCTTTGTCTCCACTTTCCATGCCACAAAAAGTGCCCTTGGCACTACATGGAAAATGCCTTCTTTGGATTCATTCATTGCCAACTTGACTAGGGAGAAAGATAACCTAATTCAAATGGGCACAATGAATTCTACTCAACCGCAAGCTTTGATAGCTAGAAATGGTAAAGACAAGACTTCAACAAAGGAGAAGAAGAAAAAGAACAAGGACCAGGAGAAGAAGAAAGAAAACAACAATCTTGCCAAAAACAACACTGAGTCTTCCTCCTCCAATGCTAAACCTAAGAAAGAAAAGGTTAAGTGTGCCTATCATAAAAAGACAAGGCATGATGAACACAAATGCATGAAGATACAAATAGATCACCTAACTCATCTTTTAGAGAAGCACAACATAGGTGTTCCTGAGTCCATCAAGCAGAATTCATCTACCCAAGATTCTACCAAGGCAAAAGGAAAGGGTAAGGAGAAAGAAAAGGGCAAGGCCCTTGTAGCTACTATAACTTCTTCAACATCATGGGTCATTGATTCGAGTGCTTCTCACCACATGGGCTCTTCACTAGTTGAGTTTTCATCTTTAGAGCCTTGTAGCATGACTTCAATTAGTTTGGGTGATGACACATCAGTTTCTGTTGTAGGGAGAGGGTCAATTGAAATGGAAAGAGGAGCATTCAATAATGTTCTAAGTGTTCCTTCTCTTTCAACCAATCTCCTATCAGTGTACCAAATCACTCACATTGGTCGGGGCATGAGAGTTGAGTTTTCACCAAATTTAATGGCTATCAAGGAATTGCATAGTGAAACTATAGTGGTAGTGGGTAGGGCAGATCACCAAGTAAGGTTATACACCTTCTCACATTTTCCACTAGATTCTTCTCCAACAGCATTGTTGACTCATTCAGATGGAGTTAGCAAATTATGGCATGAGCAGTTTGGCCACCTTAACTACCGCTACCTTAAGCAACTTTGCAAACATGACATGGTCATTGGCTTGCCTCATGTCCAATTCTCAAAAGGACTTTATGAGGGGTGCTCCCTTGAGAAGCATCCTGAAGAAAAATTTGACAAAGGCAAAGCTTGGAGGGCTTCACAACCTTTGGAGTTAGTCCACAGTGATGTATCGAGACCCTTTTCCAAACCATCTTTCACAAGGGCCAAGTACATCCTCACTTTCAGTGATGATTTCTCTAGGTACACTTGGATATATTTTCTCAAAAAAAAGTCTGAAGTGTTTGAAAATTTTCTAGACTTCAAGGCTCTTGTTGAGAAATAGAGTGAGAAATCTATCAAGGTTCTTCGAACTGATAATGGAGGGGAGTATGTTAGAAACAAGTTTGAATAGTTTTACACCACAGAGGGGATTGATTTACATTGCACAGTCACTTACAGTCCTTCACAGAATGGGGTTGTAGAACACAAAAATAAGTTCTTGAAAGAGATGGGTAGCTATATGATTCACTCCAAATCCTTAGCACCATAGTACTAGGCCGAAGCCATCAATTGTGCTTGCTACATTCAAAATAGGCTTCCTCACAAAGCTTTGAAAGGGATAACACCCTTTAAAGCTTAGCATAAAAAGAAACTTGATGTTGAGCACCTTAGGGTTTTTGGATCCCTAGTCATGGCCCGCATACTGAAGAAGAAATGCAAAGCTATGGAACATCAGTCCAAGCCTTGTATCTTTTTAGGATATCCAGATGGTATTAAGGGGTATCACCTTCTAGATCTGACCACTCATGAGTTGTTCATTGAGAGAAGTGTCCACTTTTAAGAGAGTCCTAGAGACTCAACACTTTACAGTTCTTCTCCCTCATCAAATCTACTTCTTCATGATGATTCCTCATCAAATTTAGATTAGTGATAGTAGGTTCTTGAGCCAAAGACATCTTCTTCTTCTTTGAGTTCAGATAGTGAGGACAGTGATGCAGAGTCATCCACCTCTAGTCAGTTAGAGGATGAAGATTTAGCACCTGACTCACCCACTTTCAGGTCACTTTGGGCCAGACAGACACTTGAGAGTGTTGGCACTTGGGTAGGAGATCTTGTAGATGACAGATGCACTAGGGGGGATTTTTAGAGAGATCCACATGCCTTTTTTGCTTTAGTTTCAGATCCATAGACTTTTTGAGAGGAATCAGGGGTACCTAAGTGGGATAATGCTATGGAGGAAGAATATCCTTCCTTAATCAAAAATCACACTTGGGACTTGACTTCACTTCCTAAGAGAAGAAAGATGGTCTGATGTAGGTGGATATATCGGACCAAGTTTGTAGCAGATGGGTCAGTTGATAAGTACAAGGCATGATTGGTCACCAAGGGTTTCTCACAGGTGGCAGGCATTGACTACTCAGAGACCTTTGCACCTGTTACAAAGATGACTTATATCTGACTCACCTTGCCTATTACCATAGCACATGGTTGGGATGTGCACCAGATGGATGTGAAGAGTGTCTTTCTTCACAGAGACCTAGAGGAGGAGATCTACTTGGAGCAGCTGCCAGGATTTATTCAATATTTTTCCATAGTATGTAGACTTAGGAAATCTATCTATGGCCTCAAATAGGCCCCTCAGGCATGGTACACCAAGATATATTCCTTCCTTCTCATAGTGGGTTTCACTAAGTGCCATTTTGACCCCAATGTCTAATTTTTGCAATAGGATGATTTTTTCCTAATTTTGGTTCTATATGTTGATGACCTTTTGATCACCAGGAGTTCTTCATCAAATATTGCAGTGGTGAAGGCATCTCTCTAGGATATATTTGACATGATAGACTTGGGTTTGTTACACTACTTCCTTGGCATCGAGATCTCACAGTCAGATTTAGGGATTTCTCTTGCACAGCCTAAGTATGCTCTTGACTTATTGGCTCAGTTTCACATGGCTAATTACAAGCCATCTCTGACTCCCTTTCTATTAGGATTCAAGCTTGAGGCTGACTGTTCTTCACCATCGGTTGATGCCACTCGGTATCAATAATTTGTTGGTAATATCATCTACTTGACTCACACTAGGCCTGATATATCATATACAGTGGGACTTGTCTTCAAATTTATGTAGGAACCTCATGCACTACAATGGAAAGCAGCTAAGAGGATCTTGCATTATGTACAGGGTTCACATAGATACAAGATTCATTATAGATTTGGCATAGAGGTTGACTTGGTTGGATATACATATTCAGATTAGGCTGGTGATTCATAGACTCACAAGTCCACTTCTGGTTACATTTTTTCTCTAGGTTTTGGTCCTATCAATTGGTCTAGTAAAAAGCAAAATGTTATTGCTATATCATCCACAGAGGCAAAGTACATGGGAGCTATTAATGTAACTACTAAGGCTATTTAGCTTTAGGTGATACTTTTTGAGTTTAGCATTCCTATCAAGTAGCCCACCATCATTTATTGTGACAACCAGAGTACCATTTAGATTCATAGGAATCTAGTTTAGCACCAGTGCACCAAGCACATAGAGATTCACATGCATTTCATTTAGGAGCTTATTCATAGTCAGGTCATTGACTTGATATTTTTCCAGTCTTCAGAGCAGGTTGCAGACATCTTTACCAAACCTTTCACTAAGAGCAAGTTCATTCATCTATGAGCTCTTCTTGGGGTGTGGTCCACATCTATAGTAGCATCATCTTTGGGGGGGGCCACTAGCCTCTTCCTTTCTTTTATGTCTCTCTTTTGGGGGAAGTTTTTTCCTACAGGTTTTCTCCTTTCCTCTATCTTATGGGAGATTGCATTTGTACATGAGTACCTCATCAGGCCTAGTTGTCGGGACCCATTTTATATTTCCACACTGCCCACCTAAGTTGTGCTTATGGAGAGGTATTAGTGTAGGTTTTTATTTTTCCCTATTATTTAATTAGGGAAATTATATTTTTTTGCATACATGGAGTTTTCCTACATTTGTGGGAGAGGCTAGCTTATGTGGAGATGTGTGTCATAGATGTGTCATAGGTGTCATAAGAATGTCATAAGTAACTCCCTTGATGGGAGTTACTTCTCTATTCTTAGCACCTTGTCACCACCTTTCATGGAGGAGTTACAGTCTATTCTAGGGGTGCCTTGACCACCTTTTATGGAGGAGTTACTTACGTGCTCTCCTATATGTATTCTTCACTTTGGCCATCTCATGTTAATCAGATATTAGGTTTTCTCCTATTTGTCTTGTGTAATTTATCTTCTTGTATAATTTCAAATTGCTTTAGCATCTATGTGATGTGCACTAGCTTCATCTTATGTGATCACGTCTCCATTGCATTCACATTATCCAAATTCTGGAAACAACTCTGATACTCATCATCCCTAATCACTCCCTCATCCTCCCTAATCACACCCTCATTGACCCTCACCATCCCTCATCATCCCTATTGACATCTTTGTCATCTATACTAAGTTTTTCCTCATCCCTCCTCATTCTTAATCACTCCATTCAATACCTTGATGGTGGTATTTTATTGGGGTTTAACAATGTTAGTAGCTACAAGTGATGTTTTTAGTACTAGTATAGAATATATTACATAGTGATCAAAATGATGTGGAGGAAAATTTGAAACATAAATATTTAAAACCTATGAAAAAATATGGGCCTATCAGAAATGATTTAATTCACAATTGAAAATCTGTTAGAAAAAGAGAAGAAATTAAAACCACCATATCACCAAAAATGGGTAGTAAATACATGAGGATCACCATGCTATGCGATTTCTTGAAAACAATCAATTACTTTCCATATCAAGACATTTTACAAGTACATCCTATCCTCATAACACTGATTATCTAGGTTTTCTTACATTTGTTTATTTTTACTCTTTAGTTTTATATTCTTGGGTTTATCAAAAGTAGTCTCTATGCCCTACATAATCAAAACTAAAAACATAGTAGACAACCATCTAGTGATAAATGTAAGTTAAGGCATGCATTACATTTACTTTTTAGTTATTTCCTTTTTAGTCATTTACTTTTAGTTATTTTTTCTTTAAAATACTACAATTTTTTTTAGCATTAACATTATGTGTTACTATGTTATTTATCGAATCACCATCCCCCCTTGCACCTTAGTGACACATGATGAGATTATAGTGGGGCATATTAATACACATAAAATTTTTAACTTTTATCAAATACTGACACTTTACATCTTGTAAGAACCTATCAAGACTCAATATCTCTGAGTACATTCCTTAAGTGGTGCTCCTAGGGTTGTGAGTAAACTTAATAAAACATACTTGATAATAAATCCCTAACCTAGCATGATAGGTTTATGGGGAGATGAGGTAGTGTTTTTGGATACATGTTAATCAACAAGCTAGGTCAAAGATATCAGAGGGTATATTGAAACCCACCATACACTAGAGTCTTATAATAGTTCAAGGGACCTTATAGAAATTATAATTCATCCATGATGATGATATTGTAAACACTAAAATTATGTCACACACATGTGCATAACTCCCTATGTTGAAACCCCCCTTTGAGCCCTATTTCAATAATAATGATTAGCCTCCCTAAACCATGATTTTACCCCTCACACATTTAATTAATTTAAAATAATTAATTAATTTAATTAAAAATCCCTATTACCACCTTACCCAGCCACCTCACCCTATGACTAATTCTCACCTGATGAGTCACCTTAAGACTTGGTCCCCTCATACTAACTACGCAAGACTTATTCCCACTTCCAAACTAAATTCTTAATCAACTACCTCCTTCTTAACCACTTATTTTTACCATTTTTTAATAGGTGCCACACTTGGCACAAAGAGCAATATAAAATAGACCAAAAATATCAAGTTTTACCTATTCTAGGGCTACCAACATTGGTTAATCCATAGCTGATGTCAGTGAGATCACTGACATCAAAAATATAAGCCAAACTCCAACCTGAAGTTTAGGTCAACAAAAATCAAGAAAATTCATTCTTACTTGCATTCAAGCTTTCAACATTCTATTTTTGATATCTTGGCTTACTATCATCTTATGTAAGTCAATCATGATCAAGAACTGAGCTCTTGAGGACCAACATCACCTGCTTGTTCTCTCTATTCAAGCATTCAAGTTTAGAATCCCGGATAAGAACCATCAATCTGGCACTTCTCATTTAATAACCATAGCTAAGTACATCACTTATTTTGTAGTTATTTTAAACATTTGTTTTGATATCACTTTATATCTACTATGCATTGCTTTACACACTTCTAACTGAACCCCCATGAAGGAGTTACAAATCTTCCTTGCTTGTTTTCCCTTAACCTGACACACCAAACCTCTAACTAGATCTACCCAAACCATACTCTCTCTCTTATAACTCTCCCTAACCTCCTAGACCTAATCAAAACCATTTTCTAGACTTGGAAAAGCCTTCTAGAAGCTCCCAGACAATTATTGCCCCTATCGACCTCGACAGCCTAACCAACATCAGTCACCTTCACCACTGACATTGATAGTATAACTGATATTATTTACTCCCCTATTGACGTTTGTGACTATGGATTCCCTAACCTTTCCAAAACTTACCCAAATAACTTCTAAAATACAAATAAAATACATCACCTGCACACTGTCACTCTCTGCTACATACAGGTTATTAATAATGGTAATATTATCTCTCTTTTACTCTCTCTTTACCTCTCTTTTAGTTATTCATTACTCTTTTGTCTCTCAAAAGAGGACTGCCATCTCTAAGGAAGTTTCACACTTCCTAGAACAAGCACGTAGCTTGGCAGTTAACTCATTTATCTGCTAACAAACATCTTGTGGTAGTGTTTTCTTACTTGTAGGTAGTCTTCCCTAGCCAAAGAGGAGTGCTCACAATGTCTAGATATGGTGTACAAACCAATCTAGGTTCATTTTAATCACTTATCCCCATCATTCTTTTTGGTTTTCCTTTAGACTTGAAATAGACAAAAATTAGTGAAACATTTTTGGCATATACAGTGGGACCTTAGAGTTTTCCTTGGGTTCATTTCTTGTTTTAAGCATTCATATAGGTACATTATAGTGAAAATTTCATTTCTTGCACTTTCTCCTTCTCTTCTCTCTTAAAACAAAAATTCAGCATTTTATTTTCTCTTTGAAAGCATTTAACTAAAATTTTCTTTCTTTTCTCTTTGTTTTTAAAAGCAATTTATCATTTTTTTTTACAAGTTAAAAAAATCTCTTCTTTACTTCTTCTTGCATGCACATTAGGATAGTGAATTTCATACTCTATTCCTATTTCATATTTGTTTTCATTCAAATATAAACATTTCAAATTTGGGTTTAAAACCTACTGCATTTCATTATTTGCTTGTTGCATATTAACTCACCTAGTTAATTACAAACATTTTGAATAAATTGTAGTGCACCTATGTTACACAACCAAATCACATTCACACAAACAAACATTTAAACTCACCTGAGAAAAGGCCCATCAAGATTTCATCACCTAGCAGATCACCTTACCCTACCTAGCTATCCCACTTGGATTTCACCACCAAGGGGAGAACCCACTCCGCTCTGTGGTAGAGTATAAACTCTAGACAAAAGGTATATTTTGGCCAAGCAGCCTAGATTAGCTCTAGGTATCTGAAGTAAAGAGAGTAAGCTCCTATAATAATCCACATACCTAGTCTAACATAGATTTCCTCTTGAGCACTAAAACTAACCTGAAACTAGCTCGAGATTGCTTTCTAGTACCTTTGATAACCAAATTCTCTTTTCACTATCTGATTAAGGCATAAGCCAAAATAAGACAAAATTAATCTCTAGGACTTAATAGTTGTTGCCTGTATATTCTTTTTCTTCTTTTCTATTACCTTTCATATTTTGGAGTTGGTAAGGATGTTTTCCTATTGATTCACAAAATCAATACTATTTCTAATACTCGATTTATACAACCTATTATCTTAGGTTTTTTGAGTGTTCTTCCTTATTATATAGACCTCTTACATGTTGGGGATCAACCAACAATAGATTACACTTGTGAAAGCAATAAACGTGGAACTAAATCAGATAGACAAGTAATTAGAATGAGATAATAGCAAGAACAAGAGATACAAGAAACCACCTGAAAACTTGTATTAACAAACTCTTTACAAAAGGAATACAATTGAAGAAACTTCTTTCTTCCACACCTCTCCTAGATGTATAGATCTCTCAATAGATCTCTATTCCTCAAGAGCTCTCTCTCTCTCAAGAACAATCAACTCCAACAAGCCTGGATTGATTCAATTCTGTACTGTCCTTTACATACAATGAATTACTACAATAATTCACAATAACTACAATAAGCTAGGAAGATCTAATTCTACATATAGAATTAGGAGACTTGAGCATGCACTTCCAACAGACAGTTAAGCCACTTGAACAAGGGCTCTAAAAATAATATTGCTAATAATAGAGACGCGAGCTTAAGACTAATAGAGACGTGAGCTTAAGACTACAACTCAAACTCATCATGCAAATGCTCGCTTTTGTCCTTGGAAATAGCTTTTTGGATGCACAGGTAACCGATGTCGGTTCCTGCTGCTTGCCTGTGACCGCCGTCAGCTGACCCACTACCGACGTCGGTGCCTCTGCAACTACACTTGGCCGACGTCAATTGCTCCTGACCGACATCGGTGTCTGTGTAGACCCAAAATTGATAAAGTATGCTCCTTGGTGAAGCTTTTAGCTCCACACCCTAACAATCTCCCACTTGGAGATAAACAACTGCACCAGTACCTATACAGCAACATCTTCTAGCTCCTCCATCTTCAACTCAATCATGAAGACCAATAGAAGTTGAATGAAGATTCAACTTCTCCTTTGTAATCGGCTTGGTTAACATATCAGCAGGATTCCTATCTGTATGGATTTCTCCAGCTTCAACTCACCATCTTCCAATACCTGTCGTATGAAGTGATACCTTAGTTGTATGTGCTTTATTCTTGAATGAAAGGCTGAATTCTTAGCCAAATGGATTGCACTCTGACTATCACTATACAATCTGCAACTCTCATGCTCCCTACCAAGCTCATCCATGAACCGTGTCATCCATATCATCTCTTTGCTAGCCTCTGTGGCTGCAATATACTCTGCTTCTGTAGTTGACAAGGCAACAACCTTCTACAACTTAGATATCCAGCTAACTGCCATTCCACCTACAGTGAAAACATAACCTATAGTGCTCCTCTTACCATCCAAATCACCTGCCATATCTGAATCTACATAACCATGTAGAGAAGTATCTGAACCTCCATAGCACAAGTGCCTACTGCTAGTTCCTCTCAGATATCTAAGGATCCATTGAACTGCTTTCCAATGTTCCTTACCTGGATTGGCCATATACTTACTTACCACTCCCACTGCTTGGGCAATATCCGGTCTAGTACACACCATTGCATACATCAAACTCCCTACTGCGGAAGAATATGGAACCTTACTCATGTACTCTACCTCATCATATGAATTAAGACATTGTTCTTTACTTAACTTAAAATGTCCAGCCAAAGGTGTGCTTACCGATTTAGCATCCTGCATATTGAACCGTTTCAACACCTTGTCCACATAATCTTCTTGAGATAATATCAACCTATGATTTTTCCTGTCTCTCTTAATGCTCATGCCAAGGATTTTCTTTGCTTCTCTCAAATCCTTCATAGCAAACATTTGAGCTAATTTCACCTTAAGCTCAGAGATATCCTGCATGTGAGATCTTGCAACCAGCATATCATCTACATACAACAATAGAATAATATATCTACCATTATCAAATCTCTTGAAATACATGCAATGATCAGATTGACACCTACTGTAGCCATGCTCAGTCATAAACATGTCAAATTTTAAGTACCATTGCCTAGGAGCTTGCTTGAGGCCATACAAGCTTTTCTTCAATCTGCACACAAACTTCTCCTTACCCTTGACCTCAAATCCTTCTGGCTATTCCATATATATTTTTTCATCCAAATCTCCATGAAGAAACGTTGTCTTAACAACTAGCTGCTCAAAATGCAAATCCTCGAAAGCAACCAAAGACAATACAACCCTTATAGAAGTCATTTTAACAACAGGAGAAAAAATCTCACCAAAGTCGATACCTGGCTTTTGTGCAAATCCTTTCACTACCAATCTGGCCTTGTATCTCATCTGTCCATTCTCACCTTCTTTCAACCTGTAGGTCCATCTATTCTTGAGTGTTCTCTTACCTGCTGGCAACTCAACCAAATCCCATGTTTGGTTCTCTCTTAAGGACTCCAACTCCTCAACCATGCCACACTCCCACTGACTCTTGGACTCCACCTGTATTGCTTCTTCAAAACTCTCTGATTCTCCACCATCAGTTAGCAATAAATAAAATAAAGAAGGAGAATATCTAATTAGAGGCTTACTCACCCTTTCTAACCTCCTGATGGGTGTCTGAGACTCGTTCACAACATGCTATCCACCCAAATTCTCTGACAGTGACCGACCTCAGTCACCTCCAGACCTGTTACTGGCCGACGTCGATTCTGCCTGATCGACCTCGGTACCTATACTACCAACATCGGTCTCTGTCTGGCCGATGCCGGTTTCTGTCCTGCCGATGCTGGTTCCTGTCCTGCCGACGTCAGTCTCTGTGTTTTCCTACAAGTGATTATTTCTTTTTCTCGTGAGCTCATCTTGGACTTTCACCTCGTCTAATTTACCATTGCTCTACTCAGATTGATTCAGCTTCCTTAGCTGATCACAATACATCACTCTTTTGTTGAAAATAACATCACAGCTCCTGATTACCTTGTTAGTTTCTAGATTCCACAATCTGTAACCAAAATCATCTGAGCCATAGCCAATAAACATGCACCTCATAGACTTAGCATCAAGCTTCTTTCTATTTTCCTTATCTTTGTGCACAAAGGCTTCACAACCAAAAACTTTGAGATATGAGAGATCTACCTTTTTACCTGTCCATGCCTCTTCTGGAATACCACCATCCAGAGCTGTAGAGGGTCCTCTGTTAATTAGGTACACTACAGTGTCAACAACTTGTGCCCAAAACTGTAAGGGCAAACTAGCATGCAATCTCATACATCTTGCACGCTCCATTATTGTCCTGTTCATCCTTTCAGCAATTCCATTCTGCTGAGGTGTCCTTGGAACCATCCTTTGCCTATGGATTCCATGCATATAACAATAATCTCTGAACTTATGACTGCAGAACTCACCGCCATTGTCAGATCTCAGGCACTTTAATATTTTACCTGTTTCATTCTCAACCATAGCTTTCCAAATCTTAAAAGTCTCAAATACATTAGATTTTCTTCTAATACAATAGATCCATACCTTCCTTGTAGCATCATCTATGAAAGATACATAGTACTGTGATCCTCCAATGGAAGCAACCTGAGCTGGTCCCCACACGTCTGTGTGAACAAGCTGTAACTTATGCCTCTTCTTAGTAGACCCAGTCTTGAGAAAACTAACCCTTTTCTGTTTTCCAAATACACAGTGCTCACAAAACTCTAGATCTATGCCTTTTAAATCTGAAAGCATACCTTTGGACTTAAGAATTGACATCCCCTTCTCACTCATGTGGCCAAGCCTTGAGTGCCACAATTTAGCATCCACATCTGAAGTAGATAATACAGAAGGAGATTTGTTAGTAACACAATTACACAAGAGAGTACCTTCTCTCTTACCTCTGGCCATAACAAGTGCACCCTTGGTCACCTTCCAAGATTCTGCTGTGAGAGTTACTGTACAACCCTCATCCCCTAACTTTCCTGCAGAAATCAAATTTCTCTTCAAGCTAGGAACATGCATCACATCTCTCAACACCCATGTGTTGCTATTCCGCATCTTCAGCTGCACTTTACCTTTGCCAGTTATTTTACAGGGCTCATCATCCCCTAGATACACTATTCCAAAATCTTCATGGATATAGTCACTAAAATATTCCCTATTAGGGGTAGTATGAAAAGATGCACCAGAATCTAACACCCAAGATTCTATATTATTATGCAGAGAGAAAATTAAAGCATCTTGTGCAATACCTGCAACCTTGGCTTCTTCCTTTCCTTCGTGTTGATTGTCCTCCTTAGGCTTTGACCAACAATCTCTGCTTATGTGCCCCATCTTTCCACAATTCCAGCATTGTGGCCTTCTGCCATTTTTGGATTTAGATCTGCCTTTCCCCTTAGATTTGGATATTGATCTGCCTTTCTTGCTCTTCTCTTTCTACCTTCCCCTACTCTCAAAACTTAAAGCATTCCCAGATGCCTCTTCTGTGCTTTTCCTGCAAATTTCCACATTCAAGATAACACTAACAACATCCTCTACTTTCAAAATATTTGATGCAAATGCAGTATTACTTACTGCCATTACTAAGCCATGCCAGCTTTCAGGCAAAGAACATAATATTAAAAGAGCTTTTATTTCATCATCAAACACTATATTGACTGAACTCAATTGATTCACAATTCCATTGAAATCATTCAGATGAGTAGAAATAGATCCACCTTCATTCATATGCAAATTAAATAACTGCTTCATAAGATATACCTTATTAGAAGCTGAGGGTTTTTCATACAAATTTGCTAACATAGTCATCAACTCTACCGTAGACTTAGCCTGTGATAAATTAGATATCACAGTGGATGCTAGACTCAGTCTTATAGATCCCAGAGCCTTTCTGTCAAGAACTTCCCATTCTTCATCCTCCATGTCTTTGGGCTTTTTTGTAACCCCACCTAACGGTAAGTAGAGATCTTTCTGATACAGATAATCCTCTATCTGCATTCTCCAATGTTGGTAATTTTTGCCATTGAACTTTTCCATTCTCAATTTACTTTCATCTGCCATTGCTTCTCCCACTCAAACAAAAATCCCTGCAGAAACCCCTGTGAGAACCTGTAATCAATACACACTATACAGATTTGAACCACCTGTTAGTGCACCTGAGCTCTGATACCAATTGTTGGATATCAAGCTCTGAACCTACAACCAAGGCTCTGATACCACTTGTTAGGGATCAACCAACAATAGATTACACTTGTGAAAGCAATAAACGTAGAACTAAATCAGATAGACAAGTAATTAGAATGAGATAATAGCAAGAACAAGAGATACAAGAAACCACCCTGAAAACTTGTATTAACAAACTCTTTACAAAAGGAATACAATTAAAGAAACTTCTTTCTTCCACACCTCTCCTAGATGTATAGATCTCTCAATAGATCTCTATTCCTCAAGAGCTCTCTCTCTCAAGAACAATCAACTCCAACAAGCCTGGATTGATTCAATTCTGTATTGTCCTTCACATACAATGAATTACTACAATAATTCACAATAACTACAATAAGCTAGGAAGATCTAATTCTACATATAAAATTAGGAGACTTGAGCATGCACTTCCAACAGACAGTTAAGCCACTTAAACAAGGGCTCTAAAAATAATATTGCTAATAATAGAGATGCGAGCTTAAGACTACAACTCAAACTCATCATGCAAATGCTCGCTTCTATCCTTGGAAATAGCTTTCTGGACGCACAGGTAATCGACGTCGGTTCCTGCTGCTTGCCTGTGACCACCGTCGACCGACCCACTACCGATGTCGGCGCCTCTACAACTGCACCTGGCCGACGTCGGTCACTCCTAACCGATGCTGGTGTTTGTGTAGACCCAAAACTGATAAAGTATGCTCCTTGGTGAAGCTTTTAGCTCCATACCCTAACATTACATCCACTATTTTACCTAGTTTCAACTTTTGGTTTTATAAAACATCATATTTTCCATCTCCTAGGATATCATAGTGATCAACATCAATTAACCCTACTAGCATCGACATATTTTACCTACTGACATCAGTTAATCCATCGATGTGGGCAAACTTTTTCTACCAACATCGGTTAAGTGATCGACATCGGTGACTGGGTAATTTCATCTGCTCAAAATAACAAGCTGAAATCACCCACTTACCCTTACTCAAACTTGGTTTTTCCTTATTATATTTCTAATACAAGGTAGTAAGACTATTTATACTTCTTCTTGCATGGTATTGACATGAGCTCAAGCCAAAATTCTTGTCGATTATGCAAATTGGCAACCACTTCCACCTTCCCCTCTCACTTCTAATTCTATCATGGAACATACTTCAGATATAGATCATACTCTTAGCCCCAACCAAATTTCCATTGTGCCTGAGGGAGATCAAGATTTTGCTAAATTTCTTGATCACAATGTGGTAGCCCTTCAGCATTACCTTTCTATGAGCCAAACTCATAATTCTTTGAGTGACCCAATCTATGGTATGTCAACCTCTCTAATAAAGACAACCTCAATTTAAGTTGCCTCCACTATTTTCCCCATGGTTACCCAAACCACCACTTCAATGAGTAACCCAACTATAAATAATGTCCAAAGTTTAGTATCTCTAACTACCTAATCCCACCTAAACCCTAATATGAATTCCTTACTTTCACAACCACAACTAGTTCAATCAAGTCTTACCCCATATAAAAATTTATTTGTACCTATTCCATCTACCCTTGTGCCTATAATTTCCTAAGTTATGACTCACCTTTCATCTTGTCTAACCATGCAAATAATCCAACTTGCAAAACAAAAACCAACCAAGGTATAGTCTCTAACCCAATGGGACAAGCCCCTTTCTTTCCACACCCCAACCTATGACTCATTATTATTATGTTGCTCCAACACAACCTCAATAAGCTATGTCATATGCTCCCTTTGCTTCTTATCAGGTTCCCTATAATTTAGGAGGTATCCCCCAAACTAATCCCCCTCCAGACCTCATTAAGATGTTGATGGACAAGATGTCTAATCTAGAGACATCCATTTCGGGTTCAAAGAATGTGTTATCTTATGATCAGATATGCAATGAACCAATCCATCCTTCTATGCCTATTCACCATTATCCAAGCCAATTGGAACTCCCTAAATTTACTCATTTCTAGAGTAAAGAGGACCCACAACAACACTTGTGAGCATTTAGACATGCTTGTTATTTAATAGGGCATGATGATGCATTACTACTTCACACTTTCCCTATGTATCTTTCAAGTGTTGCCTTGGATTTATATAGCTCTATACCTCAGCACTCCCTTTTATCATTTACCTAACTCACACAAATATTTTTAGACCATTTGTGTATTAACATTTCTAAGAAGGTTTCTATAATAGACCTTTATTCTATCAGATAATTTGATGACAAGTCTATTACAGATTTTATCACTCATTAGAGAAGTTTGATCAATAAACTCTCCTTTTCCTTACCCAAACTTGAGCTTATTGATCTCTTCTCAAGGGTATGTGCTAAGCACATCTCATCCACACTCTCGGTACAAACTTTCCACACATTTGATGGGGCCTTTATAATGGCATGAAAACTTGAGGTTCACGCTATAGATGAAGGCAAAGTCAATTTGCACAGTAAGAATACAAATTAAAAATCAAATGACTCCTCCTCTAAAACTTATCCCTTTAACCAAAATTATAAAGGCTCCACCAATGTGGTGTTCATTAAGTCAATGTCTTCCACAATCACAAGCCAATTGAATTCCTCAACTTCCCAAAATCTGACCAAGCAATTCCAACAATGGTATGAACAAAGACACTATGCTTCCATCAGGGAGCCATATACATCCATCTTGGAGAAAATATTACAATAAGGTGTCATAACCCTTCCTTAGATCAAACCTCCTATACAGTTTGACCCCTCCCATCCTATTCCAACTTGGTATAAGGAAGATGAGTTTTGTGTTTACCATCGAGTTAAAGGCCACAATTCTAATAACTATAAGACACTCAAGAACATTATTAAAGACATGCTTGATAGAGGTGATCACATCTTGAATAATTCTAATGCACCCCCTAATCAAAGTATAGATGTGTTCAAACACCCTTTTCATAACCATTCACCGATCAAAATATTGTTCAGATCACAACTAACTCAGGTGATCATAATATCCATATGGTTAATATGGTCTTTCCTTTACCTTTAGTTTAACCTTCCCCTCAATAAGAGACATCCATTTCATCAACTCCTCCCCCACATTCAGTGGCATCTATTTTTTCCATTCTTCCTCCTCATGTAAAAGAACTTATTTCACCAATTCCATTACCTTGTGAGGAAGAGCCTCCTTTACCACTTCTTTTTCCACCTAAGGAGCCTGTAATGCCAATTCTTTTTTCACCAATATTACTTATCCTTTTATCACTTGAAGACCACACCATACCTATTCCTCAACCACATGTTGAAGGGAATATCATTCCTACATTGTACCCTCTAGATGAGCCTTCTTCACCTACCTCGTCTCCACCAATAGAAAGTAGTAGTATCCCACCCACTCCACCTTGACACTTAGAGGAGTCAGTATTATCTACTCCCATAATATATGAGCAACCTATTGTGCCTACTCCTATTATACCACTCTTACCCCTTCTTTTACCTATGGAGGATCATACTTTGCCTATGCCTCACTTGCATATTGAGGGAGCCATACTACCTATGATTTACTTTCTTGAGGAACCTTCTTTGCTTACCTCTCACCCATCCATGGAAAACCATCTCTCTTCTCCTATCTCTATCGAAGAAGACCTCATTGTGGTTCTTTCTCATCTTTGGCCTGAAGTAGCAAAAACTAACAATTTCCCTCTTTCCCAAACACCTCAACCTTCTGAAGACACAACCATAAGGCCTACATTAAATTTGTCTAAACCCTTCTCATATTTGGTGAAGATTCTAGAGTTTGTTGACTCCACAAAGCTAGATCATCTGACATTTTAGGACCAACTTAAAACTCCTTATCCAACACAATAAATGTCAACCTTTACTGCCAACCCTCTCACTACCCTTTACCCTAAGGTCTTTGACAAAGCTAGAGTTTCTTCACTAAAAGCACCTAAAGTTTAGCCATCTATGTCAGAACCCTCACCCTCATAGGAATATGCCACATTAAAGTAGATTAGGCCCTTAGGTGTACACTCCATCTCTAATTTAATTCATCCATAGGTGAAATTAGATTTAGCTCCTCAACCACAAGTTAGAGTTTCATGACCTAAATTATAGAAAAATATTAAGATTCCTAGATCTTGTCGACCCCTACCCTCAACTTTACCATCCATTTTGGGACCAAACCCCTCTACTTTAGTTGGAGTATTGCTGACCTAAGTAAAACAAAAGGTGAAGTTAACTCCACTCCTAATTATACTGTCACCAAATAAAGCACCACATAAAATTACCTTTTCAACATTGAAACATAAGAAAGTGGCCACTCTTATTAGCACAACAAGTGCGAACCCACCTGTAGGCTCTCAAAGTTTTTTCCTATGTTAGTTATTGCAATCTTCCATAATAACTCTTCCTCCCATTAATCCTTATAGTCAACTTAGAATGAATCCATCTTGGTTTAATGATACATAAGTGTGTTTATATCATCATTCACCTAGACATAATACTGAGAGTTATAAAGCCCTCATAAGAGTCATTCAACAATACTTTGATCTTGACACTCTCTTTGATGATACTCCTATTAACCTTCTTATTATTCCACCTTTAGCATCCACAGTGCCTCCTACCATTCCACCTCAATTAAAACTCAAAGATGTGGTTAAACCCCTTTATCACCTCCTTCACCGACATTTCAGATCAACACAATTAATGTGGCCACATAGTCACAAAATTAAAAAAATAAAGCTAAGGAAAAGGTCATTGCTCCTTGGGCCCATCCCTTCACCAAATACACTCCTCCTCCTAATCCTAAGATTTCCATCTTGGGTGTTCCTAAAACAACTTTGGATGTTATTCAAAGCTTGATAGTGAAACAACTCCACCAAACTCCCATGAAAATGTATTTATATGAGTCAATACAAAACTCATCCCAATACCATCAAGTTTTGATTAGTGCTTTACAAGTGATTGACGTACAATCAAGTGATCCCCAAACTCTTGTAGCTTTAGTCATCTCCCTTAATTTTATCTCCCTAATTTCTTTCAGTGATTCAAAAATCCCACTATAACACACTAAAGATTAGGATTTTACCCTTTTTATTATCACATATATTGATCAAACTCATATCAAGAGAGTTATGATCAATGAGGGAGCTAGTATTAATATTATTTCCACCCATGCCTAAAAATAGCTAGCCCTTCTTGACAATTTCATGTCTCAAACTGATGCGATACTCCATTCTTTTAATGATACTACAACTAGTATGGTGGGCACTATTGTCTTACATCTCTATGTAGGTCCCTACACTATTCTTGAGCTCTTCTATGTTGTGGAAGGAGATTTCAAATATAACATAATGCTTGGATGACCTTGGATATAAGATATGGCATGTGTACCCTCAACTTTGTACTGTTGTGTCAAGTTTGAACATGATCGACAACTACATGTCATACATGCTAACCCACCTCTATTTAAAACATGAAACATGACTTATAGTCCCAATGATGTTATCATTCTATTGAAAACATCATCTTCTCTACATGATACTTCTAAAGCTTCCACAATTTCCACTCCCCAAATTACACAAATACTGGTAACACAAATTTATGACAAGGATCCCATGGAAGAGACCTTTCAATGTTTGTCACTAGGTGAATATTGTTTGTTGATGCTTGATATGTTCTATACTCTAAAAGATTATGTAAGGATTTACATGTACCAAAATTATGATCCCCATATTAGGATGGTCATCCCTTATGGCCCCCCTAACCTTCAAACCAATTTCACATATGGGGGAATTGATCAAGCTCCCACTGTCAGCAATCCATCTTCTTCACCACAACCATTTACCTATGACTTCTCTTTCTTGAGTAACCCTAGATTCATTCACACCTATATCTATAGGTGTGCTTGGAAAGGATCTAGTTTGGGTTATTATAAACAAGGTGTCCATATGCTTATTGAATATCTTACTAGCAACACTATTGAAAATGCCAAAAAGAGGCATGGAGTTGGATATGACAAACCAACTAAACTCATTAAGACTTCCCATGTACCAATTATTGAGGAACCAGTCTCTCCTTCTCCACCTTCTCCACCATCACCTACTAAATTAGAGGTATTTATACCACCTAATTTTTTTTTCAATAAATGCCATCCATTTGGGGCCTCTCACCTATCATCAGGGTAAGGACATAAGGTCCTTTCCTCTCATTCATCTTGAAATAATTGATGAAGAATATCCCACTATTAACACTATCCAATGTCAAGATGATGATGTAATTCTCACCTACATAGGTGTCGATGATTTCTATATCCAATGATCACTCCCATCTAAAACACAAGCTATGTTAAATGAATCAACCATTGACATCAACCTACCATCTTATGATAATCCTCGCATCCTCAAGATTGGCCAATATTTAGATTCCTCTGAGCAAGATGATTATGCCACATTTCTCAATGACCATAGCAAAGCCTTTACTTGGTCTTACAATGACATGCCTATTATTGACCCCTCTATCATCACCCATAACATTGTCACCAATCGAGATGTTAAACCTATTAAGTAGAAGCTTCGCAAGATGCATCCTTGTATTGCTCTCCTTGTCAAAGAAGATCTCTAATGCCTCCTTTTTTTAACTTTATCTAACCCATCGACTACCCAAAATGGATTTCCAATATTTTTCTTGTCATAAAAATGATCGAGGGAATCTACATTTGCACTGACTATCATGATTTAAACCTCGCTTGTCAAAAATATGACTTCCCATTGTCAAGAATTGACCAAATTGTTGATCTGATAGCCAGTCATGAGATGATATCACTTATGGATGGATTCTCTAGATATAATCAAATCATGGTTTCTCCTAAGGATCAACACAAGACAACCTTCATTACCTCATGGGGGACTTTTTGTTATCAGGTCATTCCTTTTAGCCTGAAGAATGTTAGTGTAACCTACCAACATACCATGACCTACATTTTTCATGATCTCCTACACAAAATTATGGAAGATTATGTGGATGACTTACTTGATAAGTCTAAACTTCATCAAGACCCCTTGACGATTCTCAAAACCATATTTACTCATCTCCTCGGATATAACATTCAACTAAACTCTAAGAAATGTGTCTTTAGTGTTCTTTTAGGTAAGCTCTTAGGTTTGATCATTTTTATCTATGGTATCAAGTTTGATCCTGCTAACTAAGGTTAGAGCAATCCTAAAGATGCCTCCACCTACTAATATCAAACAACTTTATAGCCTACAGGGCAAAACTAAGTCAATTCACTACTTCATTTCTCAATTATCAGATCATTGCCAACCCTTTCACCATCTCCTCAAAAAGGATGTCTCCTTCCATTGTAATACCAATTTCCAAGAATATTTTGAAACACTTAAACAATATCTCCTTTACCCACTGGTTCTTATTCCACCTAAGTAAAATTAACCTTTCTACCTCTATATATCTACAATAGAACATTCTCTAGGTGTTATGATTGCAAATCAAGATGACCAACATCGATAGTAGGCAGTCTACTACATAAGCCACACACTTATTGATCATGACACTTGATATACCTATACTAAAAAACTTTTCCTTGTGTTGGTCTTTTCCACCTCTAAGCTTTTCCATTATCTCCTAAATCACAAAACCTATGTGGTCACCCATACTGATCCCCTCAAATACATGCATTCTAAGCCATATCATAACCAATGTGTAGCTCGATGGCTCATGATTCTTAAATAGTTTGACTTAGAATTCATTCAAAAAAAGTCTATTAAGGAGAAAATCATCATTGACGAGTTAGCTACTACCTCTTTACCTAACAATCAACATTCAAGCCTCAAATTCCCTAATGAATCCATCGTAATACTCTCCACCAATGACATATCCTATCAAATGATGATGTTCTTTGATGGATCTAAATGTCAACATGGCAGGGGTACAGGGGTCATTCTTATTCCTCTAGATGGTGAGCCTATGCCTTTGTCATTTAAACTAGATTTTAAGTGCACTAACAATATGGCTGAATATGAGGCTTTGATTCTAGGACTTTAAACAACTCTCTTCTTGGGTATCAAATCCATAACCATTTTTGGTGATTCTCAACTAGTGGTTAACTAGGTTAATGGTTCCTACTTATGCAAAAATGAAATTCTACAATGGTATAAACATCATGTAGATATGTTATTAGGATCATTTGACTCTTATCTCTTACAAACTATTCCTCGATCTAAAAACAAGTTTGCTGACATAATGGCTTTAATTGCTTCACACATACCCTCTTCATTATCTTCCTCAAGAATCTATCACCATGCATCACTTAACATTACACTCCTATGTCTCAGCTAACATCCTCCTTGTCAGAAATGTAACAACCAACCCACATGACTTATGGTACAAACAACTCATGGATTATTTTTCCTTCTCTTATCCCTTCTGATCCCTGCAATAATGGTAAACATGCCTTCATAAAACATGTCACTCATTACACTATATTAGGGGTACTTATCTACAAGCAAGGTTTTGATGGTCTTCTCCTTAAAAGCCTCACTAGTACTAAGACTCCCTTCACTATTAAGGAAGTCCATGATGGGATTTGTGGTGGGCATTTTAATGGTCACACAATTGCTAAGTGTATCCTTTGACTTGGCTATTATTGGCCCACACTTCATCAAGACTATGATGATTACATTTAGTGTTATGTCAAGTGTCAATAATAGCTAATATCCTTTACATCCACAGTCATGCATTACAAATCACCAAAGACTTTTAGTCCTTCTCCCAATGGGGCTTAGATTTAATCAAAGAGATTAACCCTCATTCATCTCTCTGTCACCATTCTATCATCACTACCACTAAATACTTCACCAAGTGGGTCGAGGCTATCCCTCTCATCTCCAATAAAGTTGACAAAATTGTTGACTTCATCAACCATCACATCATTTGTCAATTTGGTGTCCCTCATAAAATTATAATAGATAATGGCAAATATTTCAAAAACAAGACCATTCAAAGATTTTGTGATACATTTAGAATCAAATTAAGCTTCTCATCACCATACTATCCATAATCAAATGGATAGGAAGAATTTTCTGAAAAAACATTGACCAAAATCCTCATGAAGGTAGTCAATGATACGGGCAACGATTGGCAAATGCACATTCCTTTTACTTTATGGGCTTACTACACTAGCATTCAAACCCCTATGGGGGCTACACCTTTTCCATTGGTATATGGGATGGAGGTTGTTTTGCCTCCTAAAGTCTAGATTCCTTCTCTTTGCATTTCTCTACATGACATACTAATAATGACTTTTTCCAAAAATGTTTGGTTCAACTTGAATTACTTGATGAGCATTGTTTCATATCCCTCAATCACCTCTAAATCTATCAGGAGTGTATCTAACACACTTATAACAAAAACCTCAAAGAATGAGATTTCAATATAGGAGATCTCATCTTTAAAGAAAATCAACACATGATGAACATGGAGAAAAGCAAATGGGGTAAGTTTGCTCCTAATTGGCTTAGACCTTATATCATAACTCACAAGTATGGCTCAAGAACTTATCACTTGTCTTCTCTTGAATGAAGGCCAAAACTTGAGCCTTTAAATGCCTTACACCTATGACCATTCTTTTGTTAAAAAAGCATCACTTCACCTCGTGTTTAACTTGAGCCCATCCCTTGAGCATCCCTATTAAATTCATTTCCCTTACTCCTCACCCTTACTCCTATACACTTAGTTAACTTATGAAGTGGTATGGTTTTTCCCTCAAAGTGGAAAAATACTAAGCCTCTATAGTCTTGTCTATGACTAAAATCATAATAAATAAATAAATGGGATATGTGACAAAGTTATAATGTCTCAGGTCATGCTTCTCAACATAGACTGTTCCCTTTAAAGTTAACTACATAACATTTATTTTCTACTATTAATAGACTGTTCCCTTGAAGGACAGCTACATAAGTTCCCTTTGCTACTATAAATAAACTGCTCCCTTGAAAGATAGCTATTTAAAATTAAAACCAAATGCTTAAACCACTCCTTTGAAGGATGGCTAAGCCAAGATTTGTTCTCAAAGGGAAATACAAATGAAAAACTTTTCTCATATTGATCAACTTTCTACGATCTTCAACCATACAAAATCCCATTGTAGGCTTTCCACATTGATTAGATTACATAAGAAAAAAAAGAACTTTAAGTCATGGACTTGCCTATAGTAGCTCTCGGGTCACCCACAATAGGCACATATCATTCCTACTTCATAGGTTATGCTACTCAAACATTTTCTCTCATTTTACCCTTTTTTCCCCTCATACTCTTTCAAAGGACTGTGAAGCTCACTTAATATAAGGTAAACATGATGCTTCTCTAATAAACACAATGGTTCAAAGATATAAGGCATACAAAGGGCTCATTTTCCTAAGCCTATTTACGTTCTGATTATGGTCTTTACCAGTGCACAAGCATTCTACCTCTTTATTTTTCTATCCACATCACATGTCGATCTCTCTATTGAGATGAAGAAATAATGTCATACCAACACTAACAAAGCATACTCAATTTATTTTACACACACACCATCATTAATATGTAAAAATGCTAAAATAAACTAACATAACTAATTTATTCATTTTAAACATACACCATCACAAAATATGGAAAAATGCTAAGATGAAACTAACAAACCAACTATGCATATACCATCACATATATGGGAAAGGCTATTCTAACTCAGCTAACACAATCAACATTAACATCAAATCAACATAACATTAAAATAATCATCATCATCTATTATAATACATAAATCTCAACATAATAATAAATGAGCATCTCATATATATAAGATCTAACTACATGTCCATAACTACATTATCATAATATCATCTCTCTCTCTCAAAATATACATCTTGCATCTTCAGCTCACAAGACGGTATACATGTAACATATATAATCAAAAATGGCAAACTCTAACACTTAAGGTCCTTGAGGCTCTCTGTGTGGGCATGAGGAAGTAGTGTCATCACCACTCTCTACCCATTTGTGTCTTCATGAGCTAGAAGCCATGGTACATGATATAGACCTCTCCTACTCTCTAAACTCTTAATATCTTTGAATTTATAAAAACTCTCTAATCACCCTCTCATAGTAGGCAATATCATCCAGGGTAGTCATATATCTCACCAGAGATATAGTCTATGGAGGTCCCATAGCACTTGATGATGTCCTAGATTGTATTGGTCCTTGTGGTGGTTAAGGAAGAGGAGCAACCTAACTTGCTACTCTCAGACTATCTCTCTCTATTGTCACTATAGTCACCTAACCTTGTAAGACTAAAACCTAGCCCTATAATGCTATAACCTAGCCCTATAGTACCCCAACCTGACCTTGCAATGTCACCACCTACCCTTATAATGTTAATACCTATGCATGGGCTATATCTCTAGCATGCACTACTACATCTCAAGCTTGTACCACTGCATCCCTCTCTCTCACCAACCCCTATCAATCTAGTGGTGGCCTCCTAACCTCCACTGTGAAATGTAAACCTACCCACCAAGTTGTATACATTGATGTGCACCCTGGATCTCCAACCCCTAGCCCTATTGGTAAATTTTCAAAATATGACCCATCTATCTCTTGGGGTAGTGGTAGGGGTGTCTCTATGTCATCCCTCCTATATCGAAGGAAGGTAGGTAGAATATACTAAACTAGACAAAACTACCTCTTGACCCATATTATGGGTACTATCTCCAACTCACCAGCTCATCCCCCCTAACCCATAGTGAGCTCTATAAACCAATAAGTTATTGTAAACCTGCCCACCAAGCTATATATGCCACTGTGCACCTTGGATATCCAACCCCTAGCCTTATTGGTAATTCTTCAAAATATGGCCCATCTATCTCTTGGGGTAGTGGTAGGGGTACCTCTATGCCATCCCTCCTATATCGAGGGAAGGTAAGTAGAATATCCTAAACTAAACCAAACTACCTCCTGACCCATGTCATGGGTACCATCTCCAACTCACCAACTCATCCCCCAAACCCATAGTGAGCTCTATAAACCAAATTTTTTTTGTGCCTATCCTCTAAAAATAGGGTATGTTAGATAGGGTCTCTACAAAATATTAGTAAGGATCAGCCCTCAATCATGCACCTATAATAGGCAATGTCTTGTTCCACACTGTCCACTTGGGTCTATGCCATGCCCTCTCTTCACCATCTAAAACCAAACCTAAATCTAGCTAGGATCATGATAGGTAACCCCAATGGTCATGTCACCATGATGTACTCATAAGCCCAACAGTGTAGTAGATGGCTAACACATAAACTGTATCAACATCATAGTCTCAAACCCCATAACTCTCTATATAACTACACTAAAAATATTGGACCTTAGGCAAAAATAGTCCATTCTTCAACCATTTGTGCAAGCACACCTATCAATGTAATAAAAAATCTACCACCATTTGCATTTGGTAATGCATACACCATGATCTTGATCATCATAAAGATGCTTAGTTGATGTTACTCCTCATCAACCATATAGAGTGGCTCATACATGAAACTCATTGAATGATAGGTCACCTCACTAACATGATCTTCATATAATGTGACCATGTGTATATCATGCTCCTCTCTCAAGCATGCAAAAATCTCCTCACCCTAGAGTGGTAGCCATAAAATCCTATAAACATCCTCTTGAGTCATTATCAACTCTCTGGTCAATAGATGGAAGGTGTTGGTGGTGTGATCCCACCTCTTAATCAATGTTATCATAAGGGACACATCTCAAGTGACTTGACAATAGCATCAAACTCCTTCTAACCCCATAGTTGCAATGTGTTCCCCCTCATCTAGAGTGACATCCCTCCTCATACATGTCAACAACCTTGATAGATGATCTTGTAATGTCAGCTCCATCCTCACCTACATCCATACACACACAACTCAAGTCACATACTTTATAATATACTCTATCACTACCTTTTTCCCTTCTCTTTGGGAGAACTAACTTGAGTTTTTTAAGTGTGACTTGAGACTATAAATCTAAGTAATATAAGCTTAATATTGTTTTATATGTTGATATGAAGTAAGGTAAAATAGGTATCAATGACCTTGATTTGTAAAACTTATTTTTGAGCTTATTTGTGTGTATTTGCATCTGATTTCCATCTAGTGGGTAAAGGGATAAAATTGGTGTATATATATTTATCTAGTGATTTTTTGGATGTGGAATAGGTTTTGGGCCAACCCTAAGGTGTCTTGAGAAATGGAAATATGTTCATTAGATGATAAAAGAGGTAAGGGATAGTAACATAGTCCCTAGGTCACTAGCATAGTGCATTAGTGTTTAAAGGGTTGTGTCAGTGTCCAAGTGGTAGAATATCATGCATTATGGGCCTAGATGCTTAGGATATCATTTAGGACTACTTTTGGTATATTTGGGGATTAGTTAGACCCACATAAAAGCTAGATAATGATCTAAAGAGGCCTTATATAGGTTTAGGGCTAAACTAGGGATAAGGTGGTCTCAAGTGAGACTCATTACACTCAATTGTCATTTTATATGACTACATTTACCCCCCTATTCTATAAATGTATAAAATTGAAATGACTAGGATAAAGGATAAAGAAGCATACCTAAACTTACCTATGAGGTGAAGCTCATGAATCTGGGTTTGAGTTTGTAAATCATGCTCCATTACATATCCTACAAATGAAACATCAATGAATCAGCCCTTACCTAAGGAATATCAAAAGTAAAGACAAGATTTATTAAAGAGATAAGAGAGAGGAAAGGAAGGAATATACCTCATTGGGTACATGAACCAATGCAAAAATTGATGAATATCTTGGACTGAGCTTATGGCTTGCTCAATCCCCATGTGTGGGTGGTTCAATAAATAAATCTAGTTTTGACTCCATCATTACCCACCCCTATTCAATGGATCATTATTTATGAATAACTTGGATTGGACTGATAGCTTGTCCAACCCTCCTATGTAGGTGGTTCAAGAACTCAAGTAGGCTATGACTCCATCATTGCCTACCCATGTGTAGTAGATGCATATGTGAATTAAATTATATGATATCATGAAACTATATGAGATGAATCTGGGCCACTTGGTAACTTTGAAATTTAAAACAACTCAGGGGCTACTTGGGCACTCAAGAATGTAGCTCAGGGACTACTCAAAAATGCCACATGTTGTAGATAGAATAAGGCATCAATATGATATAAAACTTGGTGAAAATGGTGTATATATTATACAACATGGATAATAACATGAATTTTTACATTCTATCTCATCAATTGGTGCATAAGTAAGCAAATGGAAATAATGTGTCATGTACATGCCCCAATTCTAATATTTGTGCATATGGATTTTGGACTGAGTTATAGCAATATATATTTGAGCATATTTAAAATTTAAATGGGAGTGACCATGCCACACATGATTCCCCAAATATGAGCAAGATGGTATGATTTTATAAAAAACTCAGAATAAACTAAGCATAACTGATAATTTGTGAGTGATAATGTGCAAACCTAAATTGTAACTATTGTACCTTTCTATCAATTCTATAACTTCCTATTTTTGGGGCTACTAGATAGTAGTACAGACCCTTGGATAGTAACTTTCTATGCTAGTGTCATTTGTGTCATTATAGTGTTCTTCTATGCTTTTTCTATGCCAAATTGAAACTAATATGTGTTTTATTATTTTCCACTATGTTTTCCTAATTTTGAGCTCTGTAATCTGTGTCTATGTGATGAAAACTATGTTATGAGTGCACTAAGATGGTCTGATCTTTATGACAAACCCTTATAATTTCATTCTCTTTTGAGGGGATTTGATGAACATGTGCAATAACTATCCTCAAAATAAAAGCTCTACATCATGTGTATTAGATTGAAAAAATATGATATCTTCATGATAAACCAATGTAATGTGTATACATGACATCAAAATGTAAAATTGATTAATCATAAGTTGGAAATGTATGATGTATGTTAGATCTAGCATTCACAAGGTTGTTAATATAGATATAATAATGTAAGCATGTATATGAGTAGCAAATCTGAATATAATTTATGTAAACTACTTGGAGGGGATGGGGTATGATATCTATGAAGGCACCTAATAAGAAATGTAAGATACATGAGGTCCCTCATGACATTGAAAATTGAGAGTATGAAAGCAAAAAACAAGAGACAAGTGTCATGGCCATGACACATACATGAAATCATACATGAAAACACATGAGATACATAAAGTAGGCCAAGGGGACATAATACAAGGGACATGGTCACATATCACTAAGTATAAGAAATCAATACATGTAAATACATGTTCAAATGTTCATATACGTAAATCATAATCAAGGTTAGCTTAGATCCACATATAAAGACATGTTCAAATGTCTGCATACACAATCGAGAAAGCACACACAAAGACATGGGCACAAGTCCAAATAATATATACAGTGAAAATAAATGGCTTAGATCCTTGGAATAATGGCATAATCAAATTCCCTTGATTATATGTAGAATCAAAAAGATAATCAAATCTAAACTAGTAAATCCAACCACTATTTTATTAGGATTAAGAGCACAATTGATTACCTTTGTATAAGCAACTAAACACGAAATTAAACCAGAAGTAATATGTAACTAGAATTTAGAAATAGCATAGAATATGAGAGACAATACAATCTTGTATTAACACTCTTCCAGAAGGAAATACAATGAATAAATCTCACTCTTCCCACACTTCTTGGGCATATAGTAATTCTCCCTCAAGAGTTATCTCTCTCAATCAATTACAACCACAACTCAATAATCGAGTTGTTCCCTCCACCAGTAAATGACAATCAACACAACCATTGTTGCCTACTTCCAGTCCACCAAGTACTCAAAGTACTCCAAGTAGATCTCCTTGATCTTGCACACCTACAGATCTAACTAATCTTACCATGTAGATCTCCCCTGATTTTGCTACCTACAGATCAATTGATCTTACAATTGGAAATATCTCTTCCTTGTCCTTGATTACAATACAGCCCCATGGGTCTATTAAATAGATCCCATATAAACAATAATTAGAAATATAGACTCAAGACTTAAATTAGTCTTTACATGCAAACACTCAGACCTCTTAGAATTAGACAAGTCTAATTCTAGAAACGCATGCACACACACAAGTGACTGACATCAGTCTCTATCTGTCTGGAGATGACCGACGTCAGCTGATCCCTGACCGATGTCAATTACTCTATAACTAGATATGACTGACGTCAATTGACCAAACTGACATCGGTTATTGTAACACTTAGCAACCTCCTCCATTTGCATACCTGTGAAGCGTTTAGCTCCACAACCTAACAATCTCCCACTTGGAGATAAACAGCTACACATGTACCTGTACCTGTACATCTTCTAATTTTGTTTCTTGACTTGTATCACCATCTTCAAGTTCAATCTTGAAGACCAACAGAAGTTGAATGAAGATTCAACTTCTCCTTTGTTCCTGGCTTTGTTAACATTTTTGCAGGGTTCTTATCCTTGCTAGCCTCTGTGACTGCAACAACCTTCTACATCTCTAAAATCCAGCTAACCACTGTACCACCAATAGTGAACACATATCCTATGGTGCTTCTCCTATCATCCAAGTCACTTGCCATATCCAAATCTACATACCCATGTAGAGAATTGCTTGACCCTACATAGCATGAATACCTGGTGTTGGTCCCTCTCAGATACCTATGAATCCACTAAACTGCTTTCCAGTGCTTCTTTCCTGGATTGGTTATTAACTTGCTGACAACTCCCACTGCTTGGGTAATATCAGGTCTAGTACTCATTTACTCAACCTCATCATGTGATTTAGGACACTATTCTAAGCTCAACTTGAACTATCCAACCATAGGTGTGTTAACTGGTTCTGCATCTTGCATATTGAATCTCTCCACTACCTTATTCACATAATCCTCTAGAGACAAAATCAACCTATGACTTTCCCTGTCTCTATAAATACTCGTGCCAAAGAATTTATTTGTTGCTTTCAAATCCTTCATGGCACACCTCTAAACTAACTTTACCTTTAGCTCAATAATCTCCTGCATGTGTGACCCTGCAACAAGCATATACACTACATACAGTAACAGGATAATGTAGCTAATATTATTTAACCTGGTAAAATAAACACAATGGTCACATTAACATTAACTAAAGCCATGCTTTGTCATACACCTGTCAAACCTTAAACACCATTGTCCTACAGTCTGCTCAAGACCATATAACCTGGCCTTCTGTCTCACCTGTCCATTCTCTCCTTTCTTTAACCTGAGAATCCATTCATCTTTTAGTGCTTTCATCTTGGCTGGCAACTCCACCAAATCTCTCATTTGGTTCTCTCCCAAGGAATCAATTTCCTCATTCATGCCATGCTCCCACTGTTCCCTGGATTCTACCTGCATTGCCTCTTCAAAACTTCTTGGTTCTTGACCATCAGTGAGCAACAAGTAGTATAAAGAAGGGGAATAACAAATTTGAGGCTTACTTACCCTTTCAGTCCTCCTCATGGGTGTTTGAGACTCCTTGACAACTTACTATCCACCCAAAATCCATTCTAACAGTGACCGATCTTGGTCACCTCTCAGTCTACACCTGACCAATGTCGGTTCCATGTAATCGACCTGACTGCCAACATTAGTTCTCTAACCAACATCGGTGTCCACCTAATCACTGACATCAGTTCCCTGACTGGCATTGGTGTCCACCTGCCTGACATCACCGACTTTGGTCTGCACATGACCGACATCGGTTCCTACCTATTTGACATCGATTCTCACCTGACTAATGTCAGTAACTATGTTTTCTTGTGAGTGATGATTTTTACCTGCGAGCTCACTTTGGATCATAACCTTGTCCAAATTGCCCTACTCAAAATTATTTAGCCCCTTGAGCTGATCTCTATCCATCATCTTCTCCTTGAAAACCAAGTTTTTTTTTCTTATCATTGTCAAAAATATCATATTTCCTCTTTATGCAATACTATGATCCTCCAGTAGAAGCTACCTTCTTCTTTATTGACCCAGTTTCAAAAAACCTCACTTTCTTCTGTTGCTTACAGAAATCTCAATCCATGCTTTTCAAACCTAAAATCTTACCATTTGACTTAAGAACATCCATTCCCTTCTCACTCATGTGACCAAGCCTATAGAGCCACATCTTTACATCTACATCTGAAGTAGATAAAACAAAAGGAGAATCAATAATATAAGTAGATAGATAAAGATTGCCTACTTTCTTACCTCTTGCTAATACAAGTGCACCCTTGGAAACTTTCCAAGATCCCATTGTGAGAGTAACTGTACAACCCTCATCACCCAACTTTCTTGTAGAAATTAGACTCCTCTTCAGGACTGGGACATGCATAACATTCTTCAACACCCATGTGTTGCATGTCTACAATTTCAGCTGCGCTTTCCCTTTGCCAACAATTTGACAAGGCTTACCATCCCCTAAATAAATTTTTCCAAAGTCTCCATGGACATAATCATGAAAAAATTCTCTATTTGGGGTTGCATGGAAAGAGGAACCAGAATCTAAAACCCAAGATTCCACTTTATCCAAGGAACATACAAAAGAATCATGTGTAACAATACCTACATCTTTTGCTTCTCCATTTCCTTCATACTGATCTTCTTTCAACCAACAATCTTTCTTTACATGCCCTTTCTTTCCACAATTTCAGCAAATTATACTGCCATACCTGGATCTAGATCTCCTGCCTATCTTTGACCTTGATTTCCCTTGCTTGCTCTTCTCTCTTTGCCTTCCCCTACTTTCAATACTTAAAGCATTACCTGATGATTCCTCTATGCTTTTCCTGCAAATTTTATCATTCAAGATTACACTAAAAACATCATCAACTTTCAAGATATTTGAAGCAGACACAGTATTACTAACTGCCATTACCAAACTATCCCAACTTTTAGGTAAAGAGCATAAGATTAAGAGAGCCTTAATTTCATCATCAAAAGAAATATTGACTAAAATTAACTAATTTACTAATCCATGGAAATCACTAAGATGACTATGTACCGATCCACCTTCCTTCATTTGCAAATTAAATAATTGCTTCATAAAAAATACCTTATTCAAAGTTGAGGGTTTTTCATATAAATTTGCCAAAGATTCCATTAGCTCTACCGTTGTCTTTGCCTGTGATAAGTTAGAAATCACAGACAATGCCAGGCTCAACCTTATAGATCTCAAGAGCCTTCCGATCAAGAACATTCCATTCTTCATCTTTCATATCTATGGGCTTGCATGCAATCCCACCCAACGGTAAGTACAGATAATCTTCTATCTGCATCCTCCATAATTGATAATTTTTGCCATTGAATTTCTCCATTCTTAGCTTACTTTTTTCTACCATTGCTTTACTCCCACTCAAACAAAAACCCCTGTGAGTGACCTATAATCAACAAACACTAACCTGCTCTGATACCACTTGTTAAGATTAAGAGCACAATTGATTACCTTTGTATAAGCAACTAAACAAGGAATTAAACTAGAAGTAATATGTAACTAGAATTCAGAAACAGCACAGAATATGAGAGACAATACAATATTGTATTAACACTCTTCTAGAAGGAAATACAATGAAGAAATCTCACTCTTTCCACACCTCTTGGGCATACAGTAATTCTCCCTCAAGAGTTCTCTCTCTCAATCAATTATAACCACAACTCAATAACCAAGTTGTTCCCTCCACCAGTTAGTGACAATCAACACAACTGTTGTTGCCTACTTCCAGTCCACCAAGTACTCAAAGTACTCTAAGTAGATCTCCTTGATCTTGCACACCTGCAGATCTAACTGATCTTACTTACCATGTAGATCTCCCCTGATCTTGCTACTTATAGATCAACTGATCTTACAATTAAAAGGATCTCTTCCTTGTCCTTGATTACAATACAACTCCATGGGTCTATTAAATAGATCCCATACAAACAATAATTAGAAACATAGACTCAAGACTTAAATTAGTCTTAACATGCAAACACTCAGACCTCCTAGAATTAGACAAGTCTAATTTTGGAAACGCATGCACACACACAGGTGATCAATGTTAGTCTCTGTCTATCTGGAGATGACTGATGTTGGCTGATCCCTGACCGATGTCAGTTACTCTGTAACTGGATATGACTGATGTTGATTGATTAGATCGACGTCAGTTATTGTAACACTCAACAACCTCCTCCATTTGCATACTTGTGAAGCTTTTAGCTCCAAAACCTAACATATTTTTGTTGAGTAAGCAGCTTCTTCAACTGGAGGAAGGAGGAAATGAAGGATGTAGGTTCGACAGCCTCTCATCAGTCACCAATGATGAGGCCCCAGATGATTTGGTGACATGTTATGTGGTGTGTTTTTATATTTTCTATTATATGTTTAAATAATAACATAATTAAATGCCTAATCAAGTAATATAATTTATGTGCGATTCCAAACATAATTCCCTGATGTGAGAACATAGTGAAGGGACAAAATCACTAATGTAAGTTAGTTCATGGATCTTGAAAAAGTTTGTGGTATATCTAGAAAACCACTAGAGGTAAGTAGTTGATGGGTCTTATTCATGTCAAGCTTTGTTGTAAACCTGATTAAAATAATGGAAGGAGTGAGCCTTTCTTTGTATCAAGGTCATGAGCCAAATCAGGAATGTCGTAAGGGTGAATATACTGCAGATGAGAGTCTGAATGTTTTTTCACCATGTAAAAGATAAGGAGAGGGGGAATGTTAGGGATTAGTTTATTACATTAGCTTTTACATGAGTATTTATCGAGAGGTAAATAATATATTGATGAGTTAATTGTTATATTGGTTATTCAAATATATTTTTTATTTGATATGGTAAAAGCCAAGTTTTACAGGGACTTGGAACCACAAAAGTGCACTATAGAAGTTTAAATAGAATAACTAGCACTGAGAAACTAAAAATAAAAAAATAGTACTTAAAACTAAAGCAAAAAATAGGAAAACATATTAGAAATAGGAGGAAGGTCCCTCTTGAGGGTCATCAATTTTAGTAGTGTCCTTCATCGAGATGGTCAGTTTATCTTTTGAAACATTAACCTGAGTGCAATTTTTGGGGCCTTCAGTGGTTTCACTAGGGAGAATCATTATGGGTCATTATTTACCTTTTACCTAAATGGGAGACTATTTTGAGGGAATCCCTTGGGGGAGTCCTAGGGGGATTTTAAAACCTTGCGTGAAATCATAACCAGTGACTATGGAGGTTGAGTAGAGTGATCAAAGTCCTAAATAATGGCTTCAACTTATCTATGTAATGCATTCTAATCCTAGATGAGTTTGGCTAGGCCAAAACCTACTTATTACACCTTTGAGTTAAAGTTTTCTAGTAGCTATTTGTTTACTTCCATCTCCTCCATAACCATGGCTTTCAATTTTTAGGCTGATTTTATTGGGGTCCCTATTTCAATAGGTTCTGGTTTAGGAATAAACAACAATTTGAGAGGAAGGTCACCCAAAGGGGAATATGATAAGCTATTCTAGGGGGTGTAGTCATAAGGCTGGTAGGATCCCTCGATAAGATCTTCCATTGGGGACTCCTCCTCGAGAGAGGAACCCTCAGAGGGAACCTCTTAGCCTAAAATGGCTTGGTTGTGCTTAACAAAGAGGAAGATCAGACCTTGATGTAGAATGGGATTGGTATCATTTACTTAGTGAAGTAGGATAATTGTCTTAAGGGACTTAAGTAAGAAATAGGGAAGACTGATTTTATATGCAATGTAATGATTGAGAAGTAGAAAATGGTGGGAAAAGAATAGAATATATTTACCTTCTAGCATCATATATTGTGATCTAAAGGCAAATTTCAAGCTAGTAGCATGGGAAGTCAATGCATGGGAAACCTATTTTGTCTATCTACACAAAATCATTTGTTTTGAAGAACTGTTGTAGGAAATCTTACTTTTTTTACTGGTCCCTGAATTCCTTGGCACCTACGCATGACATGCTAGTGGCATCATTGATGAAATCCTTTGAGACATTAATGGTGATGCCATGCATGAAAACCTTTTGATTTATCCAAGATAACACAAAGTCTTGGGCAATCTCAACATTATGCTCAGTAACCCATTCCATAAATTGTGTGAGTCCCCCCTTTTTGAGCTTCTTCCAAACTTTATTTTGCTCATAGACCTCATTGTAGGATGTTGGTTCTAGTCAATCCTTGTTTCTACCCATGGGGACCAAGACTGCAGATTTGAACCAAGAGAGATGAATTTTTTGGATGGGGCATAAATGAGTAAGACACAAATTCATGGTAAGTCTTGTCGAGGGATCTTAAAAATACTTAAGACCCCTTATTTTGAAATGATTGCAGATTAATTTGATTAAGATCCACCCCATCAAGGTGAGATCATGCATGTGCAGAGAGATGATTTTTTAATCCACATTGATACTTTCATTATGGTTAATATTAAGGAGATTAGAGGGGACACTTGAATATCTTATGATAACAATATATTCATTTTTAGTCAATTTGTTAGTGTGAGTTATTCATAGGGATTTGGGTGAGAGTTTGATGAAGAGATAGTCTCCATGATTATAGAATGAAATTCCTATAAAGTTGTAATGTCCTAGATGAATAAGATATAGAGAGAATGAAATAATATTATCAATGTTATTAATTATTCTCTATACATTTGGCCTATGAATTATATGAAACTTTATGTTCATGAAATAAAACTCTTGTAAGCTCCTGATCCTAACATAAAAGTATTGAAGACTGATTCACCCCCCCTTCTTTGTCATTTTGCTTCCAACATAAACCATTTAAGCACTTGGTGATAATTCTCAAGTAATATTTTAAGTTTAAGAGGATCTAGAGAAGGTGGAATAACTAGCTTATGAAGTGGCTTTAAAACTACATTTACACATTTTTCATTTTGTTCTTAAATTAAAATGTTAGAGTATAATTATTCGAATGTTTATTTACCTTCATAATTTCGAGGTAGTATACATGGGGGAATGAAACCATTATTTGATCATTTAACCACATCTACTCCTCAAAACAACATTTAGGTTTTACCTAATGATACCTCAATTAAAAACCATTTCCCACCTAAAGGACCTATCACATACTATCAACCAAAGAATAATGATACACCTCAATAGGTTGACAAACCATAAAAATAAAACAAACTAGGATACAAGATTGTAGAAGACCTAAAGAAAACTATGACCAATATAACTATGTTTGATTTGCTCCAAATATCTAGTTAGAAAGACTTGTTATTACAAGAATTATCTATTCCTAAATGGAAATAATTTAATAGAATAACTAATGTTGATATTTATATTTATAAAGAGAAAACTAAAAATCCTCCTTTTCTCCTTATAATTCATATCTTTGATAAGAACTTACACAATTATTTACTGGATTAATGTGCTTCAAGAAACAGAATGCCTTATGAAGTTTGTCAATAGTTGGTTTGGACTCCTATGAAGTCAAGTAGAAAGGTTGTTCATTTGGACAAGTTAGAGGCTAGGATGGTTGGTGAACTCAACCACATTCATATGTAGTTGGATTCTGACCCAAGGTTGTAACATTTCATTGACATTCAAGTAGTTGATATACCTAAAGCATATGATATGCTTCTAATAGAGATTGGTACACAACACTAAATGAATACATGGTAACCAATTTCTCCCATATGTGTCTCCCATGGTATGGCATTCCTAACTAGATCCAAATTGAAAGAGATACAAAGATGAATTATTTGATCATATAATATAATAAGACAAATGAGATCCTGTATGAAGAGTCTAAGCCTAGTGTTTATATACGAGGAAAAAGAAGCTCATGAAGACTTCTCCATAAACATGTTGATCATCCAAGAAAAAATAGAGTTAGAAGAGTTAGACCAGCTAGAGGAAAGTGATTTCCTCTATGTACCTAAAACACCCTCATTACATAATGCTTCCCTTCCACATGAAAAAGTGGAGAAAAATGATATAAGTGCATAATCAAATTGTCAACAACTCTTATAGACATTAGAGATTCCTATAATATAAATCAACAAGTGGGAGCATGGTGTTCCAAGTGAAGAACATGAGTTTGTAAGCCCATGTGAAGAGAAAATTTATATTCTTAATATCCAAATGTGACATCTACTATAAAAGACCAAAATAAGTCATTATCCACCTAAGAATAAAATGTATGCCTATAAGAACTGGAAGAAGAAAATGAAGTGGTCAACATTATAACACCACCTACCTTTCAAAGTTAACTATGCACAACTAAAAATCATTTGTGGACCTTGAAATTTGATCTCTCTAAGTTTAAGAGTGGGTGTGGTATTGGGTTTGAGCTCATCAACCCATGAGGTAAGTCATATTTAGTTTCCTTTTAACTTTATTTCACATGAAAAAATAATGTGGCAAAATATGAGGTCTTAGCTCATAACCTCCAGTTTGCTCTAATGAAAAAAGTCAAGGAATTAAAGGTGCTTGGTGATTCAAAATTGGTGGTCAAATAAGTTATAAGATATTATTTTTGTAATGACATATATTTATAGATATCATAATCAAGTGTGGACTTTAATAGAATATTTTTATGCATTTAATAATCAGACATTACCCCATAGAATAAATTACATAATTGATGCATTGGTAATAACCGTTATCACCTTGGAACCAATTGTTGACCCCAAATTGAGGAGATTATTAGTGGAGTTAGTCTCTATTCCTTTTATTCTCAATAATGTCAGGAACTTATAGGTATTCAACTATGATTAAAATATCATTGACTTCATATCAAACACACAAGTATTTGAATATTAGATTATAGATGAAGATGATAGAGAAGAGTTTGAGCTAGACAAAGGAGTGATAAATTTTTAAATCAATAATATACCAAAGGGAATGGTGTCACAGGGAAATGGTTAATTCTTGTTCAACAGGACAAGGAGGGTATGGAATCTCCTATCTCTTTCATGAGTTGCCCTCTCAAAACCCATGAGATGAAGTATTCAAATATAGAGAAGCATGTTTATGCCTTGGTGAAAGCAGTCAAACATTTCCGCTTTTATATTCTAAATTCACACACTATTGCCTTAGTTCCTGACAATACAATTAAGTCTATATTAACTCAATAGGAGTTTGGCATGAAAAGAGGTAATTAGATTGCAAAGATCCAAGATTTTGATCTAGACATCAAGCTGACAAAGCTTATCAAGGGTAAAGGCCTATGCCAATTAATTGCTGACAATAAGCCAAAAGACACATAGCATGAAGAAACTGAAGTGGAAGAGACACCAACAGTCCTTTTTGTCTCCACTACCAATGAGTGGTATTCAAGTATTGCTCATTTCCTTACTTATGGTGAATGTCCTGCTCATTTATCTTACAAAGAAAGGAGGACTATCAAGTTGAAAGCTGCCAATTTTGTCCTTTGGGACAATGGCTTGTACAAGAGAAGCATAGATGGAGTATTCCTTTGCTGTGTAGACAAAGAGCAACAAAGCCAGCTTTTGAAATCTTTCCATAATCTAGCCTATGGAGGACATTTTTCTTCTCCTGTGACTGCTCGCAAGATTCTATGAGCCAGGTATTACTGGCCAACTCTTTTCCAAGATGCACATAAGTGGGTGAGGAAATGTGAACTCTGTCAGCAATTTATTGGAAGACCCAAGTTAGCTGCTATACCTCTCAAGCTAGTGATCATAGAAGAACCTTTCCAATAATGGGGACTTGATTTTATTGGGACCATAAGCCCATCTTCAAGTGTTGGACATGATTATGTCCTTATAGCAACTGACTATTTCACCAAGTGGGTAGAAGCAATCCCAATTAAGCATGCTACTTCAGAAGTTGTATGCAACTTCCTCAAAGAGAATATCATTTCCAAGTTTAGAGTTCCAATCAAAATTGTTATTGATAATGCATCTTGTTTCACCTCTCAGTAAATTACACAATTTTGTTTCCATTATGGAATTACACTCTCTCACTCTTCTAATTATTTTCCACAAGGGAATGGACAAGTTGAATCCAACAATAAGAATCTGGTAACTATTATCAAGAAACTGGCAGGTGACAATCAAAGAACATGGCATAAAGCATTAGTTGATGCTCTGTGGGTAGACAGAATCACACCAAAGAGGGTAATTGGTATGTCTCCTTTTCAACTTCTTTATGGTATCAATGCTAAGATACAAATCACATTAGAATTGCCAGCCTTGAAATTGGTAAAGGCAATTGAAGATTAGACATATGAAAGCTCTCTTGATAAAATAATCATGTGCCTGACTGAGCTAGAGGAATAGAGAACCATGGTGGTAGACAGAATCACTACTCATCAAAGTCTGGTAAAGAAACTCTTTGACCAAAAGGCCAAAAATCATGATTTCCAGATTGGAGATCAAGTCCTGCTATGGGACAAAAAGAGAGAACCAAAGGGGATGCATGGAAAGTTTGACTCCCTTTGGAGAGGCCCATTTATAATTCATCAGCACATTGGTGAAAATAGCTTTCTACAAAAATATCAAGATGGCACACTCTTTTCTCTGCCTCACAATGGGTAACATCTAAAACACTTCAACTCTTGATGTATCAGATCATTGCATATGTATATATGTATATTTGTATAGTTTTTAATTCTATTTTGTATTGTTTGTTTCCATTTTTGATGCCTTTCATTTTTGGGTAGCATGACTCCATAACCCAATGGTACACATGAAGACACTGGAGATTATGGATTCTACTCCTTTCAATTCTTTTTGTAATTGACAGAAGTTCTCCAACTGGAGCTAGCTATTGTCCCCCAAAAATATCACTCATTTTTGGGACAACATTTGAACTATTTTGGTCTTACAGACCAAAATTGTCTCTTCCCTTTTCAAAATTTGTCTTGGGCATTCGAATTCTTCATTTTTTAGGCTTCTCAAAAAACTACAGACTCAACAAGTCAAGTTCAATGGGCTTCTATAGGTTGAAATCTATGGACTCTTTCAAGGTTAGAGAAAACTACGGACTTGGTTTCTACAAACTCTGCAAACAAGCTCATTTCTACAAGTTCAACTAGTTCTAGGTTCAATCAGTTTAATGCTTTATCTTCAATGGTGGGTTCAATCAAAGGAATGGTTTAATGTCTCAGTTCAACCAAGTGGATTAATGCTTTGGTTCAATCAAATAATTCATCAATTAGTTTAAGGCTTTGTTTGAATCGTTGAATCAAAACTTGGTTCAATGGTTAGTTCAAACACATGGTTCAAAGGCAAGTTCAATAAGAGGTTCAAAGCCTTAGTTCAATAGAATGGTTCAAAGCCATGGTTCAATGGAATGGTTCAATAGTTGGTTCATCACCAAAGTTCAAAGAGCTTCCTGAAGGACCTCGAAGGGTAGGTGCCCTTGCGGGGGACTCTCGACTTCCAATTTGAAGACACTTCCTGAAGCTAAAGGGACGCCCGAAGAAGCCCAAAGGCCATTCAAACACTGCCCAAAGGGTAGATACCCTTGCAGGAGGCTCTTCTCGACTCAAAATGGGTCATTTCTTAAGGCTTGAAAGGGCAAGTTCAATCCAAAAAAGTGCCAAACAAAAAAGTCAAAAGAAGACAAAGGGATGACGCACTTGAAAATGTCAAATTCAACACAGTGAACTAGCCATTGATCCTTTAAACATACAGACCAGAATACATTCATAGATTTCAAGGCCAAGACCAACAAAAAGTGGGGAAGGAATAGAATAGTAAACTAAATCCAGGACTCGATTCAATTAACTAAAAAAGGAGGAATGATGAAGATAAGATCAATTCACCAAGTGGACATTGAAAGTTACAAACTTTCAATAAGCGTGACTTGTTTCCCTACATTGATAAAATCAAATGGGTAAAATGCCCCTAAGTTCTAGCCTATCTTCTTAACAGATTTCAACACAACATGATGTATTATTGTTCCTGATTCCTTCTTGAAGAGGCTATATAAAGAACTCTCTTTTATTGTAAACAGGATCTCTTTTTTGACAATTAAAACAAAACTCTACCCAAATTGTAAGGCATTACTGAGACCTTGAGCTCATATTGTTGATTATATTTTGTTACTGGAATAAGAAAGCAAATGGTTTTTTAGACTTTGTGCTGTAATATCTTTGTTGTTAAGGAAACTGTTCTTATGTCTTTTTCCTTGATTTATTTTCTATTCTTTTAATTCAACAAGCAAGATTAGTGAAATTAGTCAAAAAGGTGTCCTGAAGAATCAATTGTGGAGAGACTTTGTACCCCCATAATTACCTTTCAGTGTGTTTTCTTTTCATTTCTGTGTAAAGGACCTTGAGGTAACTTTGTGCCTTCATTGTCCTTCGTATCTTACTTTTGAGCAATCTAGGTGAAGACTTTGTGCTGCATTTTGATTTGCTGGTTATTACATCCTTTGTTACATTTTATTGTTACTATCTAGAGTATTCTTATGGCTTGCTAAATAGTACTTCTGAAAGAAGAAGAGTGCTTTTTGTCATTTTCCTTGAGTTTCTCCTTTGATCCGCACACATCACCTCTGAAGAAAGAGAGATGGATGGTTTGTCCTACCCTTGAGTATTATTTTCTATTCATATATATATATATATATATATCCTATCTATAGGGAACCTCCCCTTGATGAGAGGAGAGATCAGTCTCCTCTGATGTGGTAAACCTACACACTTAGATGACTAATCTTCCTACTTTGGTTGATCAGACCTATTTTGTTTATCAGTACGCTGATCGACAAAATATTCAACCAACATATAGGATAGGAAATTAACTCCCATCTATATATATAGAACACTTCCCATATATATAGATAGGAGTTGCCCCCCCTCCCACCTTTATATAGATTGATTTATTGATTAACTATATATAATTGGAACTCGAGAGATAGTAATAGATAGAGAGATAGGTTCGCACTTGACTGCCATCTAATCTATATAGGGATATGTGATATCAAAGCACTCAATAGATAACACTCGATTGATGCCCTATATATATCTGGCACTCGACTGATGGTTCATATAGATATATAGGGCCCTAACCCCCATACCCATATAGATAGATAAGATATATAGGGAAGGGGAGGGGGGCCCAGCCCTCTACCATAGTGGTAGATAGGGCCCCAGCCCCCATATAGTATTTGCTACACTCAAGGCCAATCCCCTATATAACTATCTTTCCCCAGTCACCTTCTCACCCTCCAGTGCCCATATAGGTAAATAGGGAAGGGGACCCAGCCCCTCTCTCAGTATCTATGGTCGATAACCCCAACCCACTCTCTAGTCCCCTATAGATAGATCCAATCCCCACAGTCTATTCTATTATAGAGTGAGTCTATATTCAATTTCTATATAAGGTGCCAATGAAACTCTATTTATAGACTACCCCCATATAGAGATAGAGGCTGGATGGGCCTATATCTCTATATGGGATAGATAGGTAGAAACCTAACCCTGAATCTAGTAATAGATGGTCCCCCTATCTATAACTATAACTAGAACTATCCCTATCTAGACATTGGCATAGGTAGAGGGGGGCAATGGCTGATAGGCCTATTTATAGACTGGGCTCTCAACTGAACCCATATAGATAGAGGGAAGTTGAGGCCTATCTATGGGGTGGGGCACTCAACCCCCCTCTAGATAGATGGTCACTCTCTATGGTGACTTGAAATGTCTACACATTTTAAGGTCTTCTCGTCAGCCTCGGCTAGATATCTATATAGGGGGGCACCCATATATTATCTAGATAAGGCCCAGATATAGATAGGGGGCATTTCATTTGTGCCCTTGACTACCCCTACCATATATATCTATGTTATATGGAAGGCCCCTATCTATATAGGGGGTGGGTAGGTGGTGGCACATCAATGGAGTAGATATCGCCTTGCCCCCCCCCCGCCCCTATGGATATAATCCAATAGGAGAGAATTCTATCTATATCCATGTAGGCCACCAATACCAAGTCTAAAGTTAGGTTGGGGGTTGGATATTTTAGGGGGGGATATTATCCATAGTTAGCACTCCCTCAATGTTGATCAGACATATGGGTGAGTGCATAAAGGCTTCATCAGTTCAGCTACACATACATGGATACCTCCATCTATCCATCCATCTATCTATCATCTATCTATATATGATATGACATGACTTAGAATATCTATATTATATACGTGATACAACTCTAACATATCAAAGACTGAGCCTAATATTGAAGAATAACCATTTAAAGACTAAACTTTCATGCCCACTTACCCTTACAACCATCTCACCCACATTATTTATCTCTAGTCGAGCACCTTGTTTCTCTTTAGTCAAGGATGCACCCATTCATATTATGTAGATTAGGTTAGGTTGATATCAGGCTAGTCACTCTTTGGTTGGGAGTGATCTATCTATACACCCCCTAGAGAGTGGTGGGTATAGGTCTCGCAAGCCCCAAATAGATATATTCTACTCAATTGCCTAGATGGTCAAGGGCTATATATGGCAGATGGGGAGGGTTTAGTTTACTGCCTGGGCCTTATATATCTATTCTATTTGAGGCACCCAACAACCTCTATCTAAGGAAGCACCCCAAGATAGGGAGAGGCCCTCTATCTATTCTATATAGCCACCCTCCCTACCAACTACTACCTAGCCCAGGGATCCTCACTAGCTACCCACTAGACTGATAGATAGTGTTCACCGACCTCCCCCTACTCTACTCTCCACTATACTGATCCCTACCATCAATCTTGACTCATCTAGATTCCCCTCCTATTCCTATACATAAAGATCAGTCTAACCTATAGATATATATGGCTAGCCCATATGGATGGATAAGTGACAAGACCCCAAGAAGGGGTGATCAAGTCATTGATCATAAATCTAACCCATACCCATATATATCTAATCTCTAATCTCTAGGTGAGAATTGATATAGATCAAGGGGAATCTCCCTACCCTACCTATCTATATATGGGGATGGACATGGGTGTCCATTTATCATCTATATGGGCTAGATTTATGAGAAACTCATTGATCCCCTATAGATATGGTGAGGGGAATCTCCCTACCCTACCCTACCCTCTACATAGATGGAGATGGAGATGGAGATGGGGTCACTTGTCCATCCATATGGGCTAGATTCATGATCAACAAGGACATCCCCTATAGATATATGGGGTACTCCCTGACCCATATAGATATATTTGGGGAGGGGGGAGTGTAAATATCTAGATGGGGCTATTGAGCATCCCCATAGATAGGGGTTGGCCCCTATCTATGGGTGGCTAGATAGATATGGAGATAGAGTTGGGGAAGGGGTGCCCTCTATCTATATAGGGGGCCATTGGCCTATCTATGTCAAGGGAGACTCTCTCTAGAGTCTAGTCGGCACTGACCCCATAGAGATAAATTGACCTATCCCCTATCTCTTTAGGCACTCTATCTATATTGGACTGACTCAACTACTAGTTAGTCTGGTCTATGGTATGGTGATCACTCACTAGACTACACTAGCCAATACGGAGTGGATTGCATTCATCCAAAGATAGATATAGGGGAGTGTCATCAGTTCATCAGAATAGATTGATTGAATCCCATCCCATCAGATAATTTAATTCTATATTGATGATTATATACATAACATGATCTGATCTTTATGTAATATAATGTGTAGAATCTATGTTCCAATCTAAGATTGATGATTGATGTTGGGCAAGCACCGAATAGACATATATTGTATTGTGTGTGTGTGTGTATATATATATAACATAGACAATTTGATATTTTGTATTATAATACAATATATACATGTAAAGAGATGGATTCAGTATCTGTAAGTAGACAATCTATACAAGTTGAGGTGAGGGGGATGGATAGACTATAGATAGATAGATAGATAGATAGATGCTGGGGTGCTCTAGTCTTCTATAACTAAGCTAGGCCCAACCCAACTATATGCTCTAGCTCTATAGACATAGATATAGAGTGTCTGATAAACTCTATCTATATGGGCAGGGGCAGTCGATAGCCATCTAGATCTATCTATGGTTGCCAAAGAGAAATAGGGCTAGTCGATTTCCTAGTTATGTTATCTATCCATATGGACTGGGGACTGTCGGCCCTATCTATACTCACTCCATATAGGATGGGGGGTGATGGGCCCTCTGGATATGGGGTCAAGGTGAGACACTCTATCTATAGTGGAGTGGAATGAATTGAAATCTTTTTTTCCTATCTAGATAGTCTATCCATATTCAGATCTAGTCTACCTCCCCCCTATATATCTTATCTTAGATAATAGAGAGATGGCATATAGATGGGGTGGGCAATTATGGTTGATCTATCTAGATGGAGATGGAGATGGAGATGATGGGAATAAATGACGATGGGGCAATAAGGGTTTAATGGAATCAATATGTATATGTGCCTTGGGGGATATGGGGTTATTAGAAGAAACTCTATCGATATCGGTATTATTTCAACTCTAACTTAGGGGGTGTGGGGGGGAAAGATCGCTCTTCTTTCTATATAGATCTAGTAGCTCCATGCCTTCTCAACCAAAGCCTCCATCGAGGAGAGATAGAGACCAGTGGGAATGGTATTCAATAGGACTTTCCCTCCTCATACTCCTACTCCCTATCTTATATATCTAAAATCTTGGTGAACATCAACATCAATGCACCACAATCCCCCTATCTCCCCATCTATATGTCTATCTATGCCAAGTTAAAGGAATTAGGCTTCTCTAGTTGGGGCCCTCCATATGGAGTTTCTCTTCCCATATTTATCATAGTTAAGATCAAGTGGTGGATATTCCTGATACATATGGGATGATTCTAAATAGAGACTAGACTAGATCTCTAAATGGTTACATGTCTACTGACTATTCCCACGTGTGGCTTCCATGGAAGGCAGTTTCAAATAAAATTAGGATAGAGAGGGAACCTAAAATGAAGAATATGATTATTGAATACAATGTAACCAATGAGAGGGTCAACATGTTTAACTCATATTTGGGTGTTTTCACTCTTGACACCCCTAAGGTATGTGACTCTATAGAAACTCTTATTATACTTGGGATATGGAAGTTATATTTTGATGGTGCAAGATGTAAGTTTGGATCAGGGGTAGGAATTAGTTTCATTAATAATATTGGGAAGAATTAAATACTTCTTACAAACTCTAGTTTTCATACACTAATAATCTACCAAAATATGAGGCTCTAATCTTAGGTTTACAAGTTGTCATCAAGCATAAAGTCAAAGAACTGCTAGTTTATGGTGACTCAAAACTAGTAGTTAACCAAGTAAGAAGTAAGTACTAGTTCAAGTTATCTTACCTCAATAAATATAAGTTTAAAGCATGGGACTTGATAGAATACTTTTATGCAATTAACATTGTCTCTATTCCTAGGGAAAAGAACCAAGTTGTTGATGAGATAGCCTCAATTGCAGCTAATCTTATGTCTAACCATGACTTTAAACTAGGAGACCTTAGTGTTGAATTGCTTATTTTTCCCTCATTACATGATAATATCAACCATTTATAGGTTTTTAGTGATGACCAATAGATCTTATACTTCATGAATAGTTTAGGAGTGTTTGAGGCCCACATCATTGATGAAGTTGATGAAAATACTCTTGATAGAGTCAATATTGATGACAAGATCATCCACCTAAATGATAATAATATTCCAAAGGTCATGATTGACCTAAAAATATTATTTGACTCAGATCATCTATCTAGTAATATCAAGGTTTTCAAATTAAATGGGAAATATTATAAATCTATTGACCTAGCTTCCCAAGGTCAACCTGAACTAGTCAACATTGGTACAGCCACCACTAGTCAACATTGGAGAGATAAAGAGATATTAATCAAATATAAATATTTTATGGCATACTCATATGAGGACCTAAATATCTTTGATCCTAGGGTTAAAACTCATACCATATCACTAAAAGAAACCTGTAAACCTTTTAGACAAAAACAAAGACCTATCAACCCTATCCTAGAACCTTTGATTTATAAAGAAGTCAAGAAATTATTAGATGCAAGGATAGTGTTTCCCATTAAGAACTCCACTTGGGTAGCTAACCTAGTGCCTATCAAAAATAAAAATGGGGAAATTAGATTGTGTGTAGACTTTAGAAATCTAAATAGAGCATCTAAGAAAAATAACTATCCTTTGTCTTCTCTTCATCAGGTTATTTAGATTGTTAGTGGTTCTATAATGATGTCCTTACTTGATTATTTTTTATGATATAACCAAGTGCTCATGAACAATGAGTAAAAACTAAAAACTTCATTCACTACTAAGTAGGGTACTTTTGCTTACAAAAGGATGCCCTTTGGACTAATAAATGTAGGTGAAACTTTCCAAAGAATAATAGATCATGATTTTGAGGGGATGATAGGTACGTGGATTATCATTTATATGGATGACTTAACTATATTTTTAAATAAAATGGAAGATCACATCATGCACTTGCATTAGGTATTTGAAAGGTGCAGAAGGTATGGAATTTCTCTCAATCCAAAGAAAAGTAATTTCTAAGTTACTGAGAGAAAATTATTATGACATTTAATAAATAAGGATGGGATTTCTATATACCTATATAGAATAGATTTCATATCTAAAATATAACTTCCTAATATCAGAAAATGATTGAAATCTTTCTTTAGGAAGATCAACTTTGTGAGGAAGTTTATCTCTAGTTTTGTAGAAATAGTGAGACCTTTGAATGACATGTTGAATAAAGATGCTAAGATCACTTGGAATGAAGAGACAAAGAAGGCCTTCAAGTAAATAAAAGAATAAATTAGACAAGCCTATGTACTGATAAGTCTAGACTTTACTAAAGACTTCTATCTTTACTCTTTTGCTTCTGACCATACAATTGCAGTTGTCCTAACTCAAAAGATAGATGGATGTGATCATACTATTGCTTTCATGAGTACTAATTTTAAAAATGTTGAATTGAATTATTCTCTTATTGACAAGTAAGCATGTGTTATATTCAAGGTAGTGAATAAATTTAGGCATTATATCCTTAGAAATAAGGTACATGTAATACTACTAGACCCTACCACTAATTTCATGCTTAGTTCATGTGAACTTGGAGAAAGGAGAGTTAAGTGGATGTTTATTCTCCAAAAATATGATCTAGGGTTGAAGACTACAAAGTTGGTAAGATGCCAAGGTTTAATTCAGTTGATTGCTAATACTAATTCCAAATTGAGTGTCATGTAGATAGAACAACAAAAAAATTAGACCAATGATTGGTATGATCTTATTGTTCATTTACTAATCAATGGCTATTATCCTAAAGGATTAAGTAGATAAAAAAAGGGAATTAAGGCTCAAGGGAGCCCATTTTTTATCAAGGATGGAGTACTGTATAAAAATAAATTTAAAGGCATTTACCTAAGATATGTCTCAAAAGAAGAAAAATCCAAGATCTTGAGCACTTTCCATGAGAATATAAGAAGTGGGCATCCATTTGGAAGGACTATAACCCACAAGATACTTAGAGTTGGTTACTACTGACCCACTATCTTTAAATATGCTCATAAGCACGTGAGATAATGTCATTCATGTCAAGTTTTCAATAGTAAATAGCCTAAGGAAGCCTTGATATTAAAGCTAGTGATGATTGATAAACCTTTTTCCCAATGGGGATTAGATTTTTCAAGGGTCATTAACCCCAATTCCTCTAATGGTCACAAGTATGTTCTGACTGCTACTAACTACTGCACCAAATGGACTGAAGCAATGGAAACCAAGCAGTGCAGCACTGAAGAGGTGATAAAAGTTTTAGAAGAAAACATGTGCATAAGGTTTAGGATACCTGTATCTCTAGTCTATGATAATGGATATGCCTTTGTATCTATTGAGATGACTAAGTGGGCATATGATAATAATATTGTCCTCAAGTTCTCATCAAACCATTATCCTCAAGCTAATGGAGTGTTAGAATCAAAAAATAAGAACTTTATGAAATCCAAAAATAATTATGTAGATGATAAATCAAAGATATGACACAAACTAATCAAGTATGCCCTTTAGGCAGATAGAACTAGAATCAAGCAAGCTCTTAAGGCATCACCATTCTTGCTAGTATATGGTCAAGAACCTATATTCCCCATAAAACTCAAGCTATCAACTTACAAGTTTGTGTAATATTACATGGAGGAGGATAAAGAATTTACAATTTCAAGATTGCTTGACATCATATAGATGGAAGATGCAAGAGATAAGCATTTTCCCAATTTTATCAGACACTAGACGATAGTTAAGGGGTGGTTTGATAAGCATTCAAAGATAGAAGTGTTCAGGTAAGGAGACCTAGTTCTTTGGGATAAGGCATCTAAGCCCAAGGGTAAACATGGAAGATTCACTCCTTTATGGATTAGACCATATCAGATTGTTGAGACCCTAGGAGATAACACCTTCAAACTAAAAGACTTACAAGGAGCAGTGTTCATATTGCCAACCAATGGGAAATACCTCAAGCACTATTTCTCTATTGTCCCACCTAGAGTATTCATGGAATAAAATATAAGAATATTTAGAGTTAGTGTAGTTAGGATTTAGATTAGTTTATTTTTAATTTATTTCTTACTGTCCCTTGTTTGTGTATAGTGTTTGTATATATTTGTTTGCTTGTTTTCCTTGTGTTTAGTTTGTTTGCTTTGTATGCATTGTTTATTTCTTTTAATAAGTCCTTTTGGAAAGTCTTCAGCTCAAAATACATTTAGATTATCAAAAGGAACTCCACAGTTTAGGAATGCAAGTATGTTTTCTCAGTATTGGTTAATCATGGATTATTGGAATATGAGCTTAATGTTATAGTTTAGAAAAACTAATAAAAGACTAATAGGTAGGATAATTATTCCTTGATATTCTAAGCCTTGTTTTGATCTAAGCTTGATTCTAAGAAAGATTACACATGTAGGATGAAATATTGAATTATTAGAACATAATCATGTTTTCACTTAATAAATATTATTGCTTGGGACAAATTTTATAACCAAGGATAATTATCTAAAGATAAAACACTTGAATAAATCCCAAAACCTAGCTAACCTAGTTCCCAACCTTTGTTAAAAGGTCAAAATGATTTGAAAGATACAAAAAAAGAGATTTATTGCAAAATTTAAATTTTTCTAAGTAAATGTGATTTTGGTGATCTCCATCGAGGCTATGGATGCCTAGTTGGTAGTAGAGTAAGGCCTTGAGTGGATCCAAAGGCATCTCTATCAAGGTTATGGATGTTTGGCTGGTAGTAGAGCAATGCCCAGGCCCTCACTGAGCTAAATCATGATCCTTAGTACACATCCAAATATGCTACAAGTCAAGTGTTAATGGTTAAAGTCATGAAATTTGTAAGTTATTTGCTAAATCCCATGGCAAACAGTAAGCAGAATCAAATCACACACATAGCATGACTAGGTTTTGATGTTTGATCCTAATTTTGAATGTATAGGACATCATTTTAACCATGAATTGATCATAATGAGGGTACTTAAATAAATAGAATGACTAAACTAGCTATTAGTCTAAATTGGAATCTCTGAATTCTAAGATATTATTATGTTTCCCCTTGAAGTCACAATTTGTTGAGGTCAACATACCCTTATTTCTGAAATATGAAGACTCTGATTTTAAATTATGTAAATTTGTACCTTAAAATTGAAAATTCACTTTATCATAGTACCTTTGGCATGTTTGCAGTCAATTATTTATTTCAAGATCACCCACACCTAATTTGGATGGCATATTTGTTCATAATTCTAACTTAATCTTGACTAAAGTTGATAACATTAGATCTTTATGTTGTAGGTTATATCTCCAATGGACTCCATTTAAAATGAACAATATCTAGGGTTTCATGATTTTATGTTAATTTGGTCTTTTATTAGCCTTTGGTCTGTTGAAAATCAAATTGAATTCATGTTTAATCATCTTGAAATCCTCATTCAAACTACCCTAGCTAAGGTTTTTTTGAATAAAATTTAAATTTGGTGAGAATAATTTACATGGGAATGATTAATCGTGCCATGGACTTAGTTTAATTTTTATCCTAAAGTTTAGTCATGTTTATTAACATGAACAAACCTTAGTCTAAAACTTTTATGTTTGGTCTCTTTATGTCTTGAGCCCCTTTTGGTCCCTTTTCTTTCCACATGGTCTAACTAACTACTAGGTCCTTTTATTGTGTTTTAGACTTAAGCTAAAATCCTTTTCCTAAGACTTTATGCCATATATTTTATTATTTATGGGGTCCCCCTTTATCATGTTTAAAACATATCTTAAAAGGTTTATCCTAAGGTCTTACCCATGTTTATTAACATGAAATAAATCCATATTCTAAAAAAATTATGCTAAGTTCTTTATTTTCATGAGCTTGACTTAAATATCATTTTCACTCACAGGATCAATGGTACATATTTGCTTGGGTAGATTTGATTGTATAGTGAGAGATAAAGTCAATAATTTAAGATCCTTGATCGATGGTGTGCATTCACTCAGGTGGGAGGATCTAACGATGCATAGTCAAATTTAAAAAGTCAAGCTATGACCCCAAAGTTAAAGTCCAAACATGTCCTAAAAGATCGATGGTATATGGCCAAGCATACACATTATAATCAATGGTGTGTAATAAGTTAAATCTTCAATGGATCCTTGAGACAGTGAGAAGGTGACAAGTATCACACTCATGGCCAAAAAACACTCAGGAACCAATGGCATTTGACCTTGTGAATCAAGATCCAATGAAGTGTGTTTACATAGGTGAATATGATCAAATAATACATGATTAAAGTTGAAAATTCAAGCCACAACCCCAAAGCTAAATATTGATCATCTTTCAAAGATCAATATTACATGAATCATGTATACATTTTGATCAACGGTCTATAGAGCAAAGGGCATAAGCTAATACATCAATATCAACGGTGTGTATTTGCTCAAATGTAAAGAATCCAATGATGCAAGATCAAGGTGAAATTTTCAAAAGGCAATGGTCACTTTTTAAATATTAATAAACAAAGTGACATGAAAATTCCATAATCAAAGTGATGCAAAAATGTCGTAAGGATGCCATGAATCTCATTGTTTGAACTAGCTACCACCATTAAATCACTAAGAAGAAGAGCCCTAACATGTACAATATCCCTAATTCAACCCTATATTGATCATAATCAAGCCTAAGAAAGTTGAATATCATCTATTCAGGAATAATTCAATATAAATACTAGAATAAAGGAGACCTGATGAATTTGTACCCTCTTCAGCCTAAATAGAATAACCAAGATCACCAATTAAGGAGGTTCATGTGATAGCCTTAGACCCTAGAGAAATAGTTGAAGATGCACTTACAACATTATCTATTGCTTACCAATTTAGTGAAAAGGAACTCAAGATGAGAAAGCAAAGAAAGAAAAGGGTAAGGAAATAATGGACCTAGTTCTTGTAGACACCCCTAAGAGAAAAATTAAGCTTGCCATTGTTCTAAGCACCAAGCCCAAGAGACCCAAGTTGACCATCACTCACCTTTGAGTGAATTCAACCTCTTCAATGAGGAAAATTTAATTCAAGGTCCAACCATTCTAGAATGGTTTATCTATGGAAAATTTCATAAAGTCCCTACTCTACACCATCCGTAGGCAATAACAAAGTCTGTCAAACTTACTATGCATGAAGATCTTAAGCCATGGATTGTGTCTTTACAAAAGGAAGAGAAGAAAAGATTGGATACCCTAGGAACATTAGGTATAGCATAAATATAAACCTCTACTCTAAAAGTGACTCAATCATTAGTGTGGGTTCAATTTAATCTATAGACCACTAGCTTAGAAAGAGTGATAGAAAAAATACCATGATTGTTGGAGAGGAATTCACCTTTCAAAAAATGGAACCATTCATTGGTTTAACTCTAGTGGAAGGCTAGAGGATTGGTTAGGTTCCTATCTTTAAAGAGGATCCATTGAAGTTAGCTTAATCACAATCTAATAAATTGTGGGCTGCCATCAAAGGCATGATGCAACAACAAAATAATTTAGAAGAGAATGTTATCTTGTCAATCCTAGAGGATAGATTCCAGCACTTTGAGGACAACATAAATGAATTATTCAGTTCTCTAAAGTTAGTAAGGACTAAGAAAGATGTAATAAATAAATAAAGTAATGTGGCTATAGGCCAAGTTAGCTAATGGTAGGCTGTCAGTTATCAAGTAAAGTATTTGATCAAAGCCTTAACCAAGAATTAAGTCCCTAAATTTAGGACAGTCATCCTAGCCCATTTAAATATGGCTATGGCTATATTGGTGGACAAAATAAAAACCCTAAGCATCTAGTCCAAGTAGATGGAGGACATTTTTAAGGACTTAAAACAGCAAGAAGGTAAGATAATATACATATTGGATAGTTTAATCAAAGATACCACCTCACTTAGTCCTTTGGGCCTTATCACTAATGAGGATTTCAAGCATAAAACTTCTCAATTCTTGTAGGGGGTGAAGAACCAAGGACAAGGGAAAATAGAGGTTGATAACAAGAAGATCATGGACCTACTTTTATCATTAGAAGAAAATATAGGAGATGTTAGGAGCATCAAACAAGCTTTGGAGAGGGCTAAAAGGGATCTCAAAGTTCTAGAAGACAAAAAATGAGCTATTCATGAGACCTATCATTGATTTCCAATTGATCAATGAACATCATTATAGAATGAAGATCATGTAGGGAAGGCAAAAGATTGCATCAGCAAAAGGGTCTCTAAGTTAGTTAAGTTAAGAATATTTTTTTGTAATTAAACTTGTATAATTTTTTAAAAAGGGACATTTTTTTGCAAAGGCATGTGCAACTTGAGAAGCACATTACATATAGGTTAGTCATTTTAGAATGTCTATAAAGTTCTCAAATAACTGTAAAAGGATAGTTGTCTTTAATACTTGACATGACTAATCGACATACTTCATGAAAGGTATATATAAAGAGGTTTTACCAATTGTAAAAGAGAGTTTTTTAGCCAAAAACTATTTTTGTAACTTTTGAGAAAATTAATACAAAACAACGAATTTTACAAAGTTTCTTTTTTTTAATTTTTATGAATTACTATCATGGTTTCTCTCTCATTTGTCTAGTCTAAAAGTTATATTTGAATGGTTCTTATGAATTTTAGATGTGCATATTTAAGTGTAGAGTTGTTAATTTGTGCTTATGCTAGATTAATTGAAATTTATAAGCTTTACTTCATTCTCTTTACCTTTATTACATATGTGCTAATGTTGTTTGCTTGCAGTGGTGAATCTTTAGCTTAAATCTAGTCCTTATCTGCAATATTTCATACTATCCTTAGATATTTGCCTAATGTGTGATAAGATTTGAGCATATGCTACTTCAGATCATATATGAGTTAAGTGCATGTTCAGATAGAACTTGAACCTTGTCATGATGTTTGTGTTAAATATTAGAAACATATCCCTTCTCTACCCTACTCTTCTTTTTACTCTTTTTTTATAAATTCACCTAGGATTATATTCATTGTGAATGTTCATCTTAATTTAGCTTTAGACTTAGGTATGATCATAATTCACTCTAATTAGCATAGATTACTTTCATTTTATTAAAGACCAAATGTAGGCCACAGTGGCTCCTAACCACTATCTAATATAAATTTGTAGAATAGTTCATTTGCTCTACTTTTATTCCACTAAAGATAGCAGGATTATCACAACATGCAACTCATGCAATAGACTCTATGAGTTCATAAATGAAAAGTGTTTATTGAACACTCTGGACCACCTATGATACATATTTAGGCATAAATAAAACTTGTCAAGTCTTAATCTCTTTTAGTTCATGCCTTATGAGGTGCATTAGGAAAGGGGTGGGTAGACCATTAGTGCTTAGCAAGATTTTTATCCATTTTGCCACTTGTTATCTATACACTTATCTCCTAAAAACCTTATACCTAAGCTTGTTCTTCTCTCTTACACACTACTCAGTCATTTTATACCTTTTGTCCCACTTTTTCTAACCTTAACCCCCTTTTGACTATTCACTATACTAGGTCAACTAGGTCAACATTGTATAGTTTTTGGTGAAATTCATTTAGGGTCTAGGTTGCCTTTTGGCTAACCTAGTGAATTATTATCCAAAACTATGTTAGGTCAACTAGGTCAACCCTATCAACTAAAAATTTTAGAAGGGCTTAGAGTTAAATCTACCTCTATATACAAGATCATTTCTCCATTATTTAGAGAAAAGAAGAAGTAAGAGTTATTATGTATCTACTTATCCACCATTCTACTTGAGGATCAAGTTTAGGGTTTTATACTTTCTTTGGAAATACAGATCTTGTCTTATTGAGAAGTCTTTTGGATGCATTGATAGATTGTGTATCCTAGATCTGATTTATCCTTATCTTCTTTACATACCACAATAACCTCTTGTGAAGCACATTGGTCAAGGGAGAGATTGAGGCTCGACTGGTTCATCTTCAAAGGTAAGTATTCCTAACTTTGTTCCTCCTTTGTAATAGTATATAGATTTGCATTTGTACTTCTCTTCCATGTATTAGGATTTTGTATACATTGATGTGAGTATATATCTCTTATGCATGTTTATTTTTGTTGTTTAGTACACCCACTTTGTGCCACAAGCTTTGGTGAGCATTAGATTAGACTTTAATTTTTATTAGTTTAGTGAATATAAAACATAGGACATAATTAGGGTTATTACATGATTGTTCTTGACTAAAGGCTTTGGAACCCTCCCTAGCATTGTGTATTGTGATAATATAGCCCATTATTGGGTCTAGAAGATGCCCATATTGGTCATGTTCTTGATTATCTAATGTGTCCCCAATCAGAAGTGTATGGTATGATCTATCTTCTCTGAGTTAGGATTGATTTATAGACATGATGAATTTTTGATTGCATATAGGGTGGTCTTTGTAGAACCAATCAGATTAATTGAGACTCGTAAACTCTATGTGTGTAATAAAGAAGTGTCACAATGTAAGGTCCTATGGGACTAATTTTCTAATGATAGTGCCACTTGGGAGGATTATGATGAGTTTTACAGGCCATTTCCACATTTGTTTACCTGATTTATTTTTTCATACTATATTATTTATTGTTTAATAATGTTTTTTCAATTCATGACTTATGTTTGAATAAATTTCATCAGGATGATGATCAGCTTTAAGGGGGAAAGATGTCACATCCTGATTTCTCTCTAAGTTGAATAACTAGTTTGATATATGGACTATCATGGTTGATTAGTTGATTAACTAATATTTATTTAAATCTTAATGGCATATGTTGATTATGAGATAGTTTGTGTTATTTGATTTACATGATTAGTTTTTTATGAGTTAGCAATACTTTTATATTATATATATATTATGATCATGTTTATACAATATTATTTTATTGATATAATGATGTTTCAAGATAACTACCTTCATTGTTGTGAGATGGATGCAATATAGATTCTTCCTTCAGAGTATGATAGACGGAGAGTATCATCAAAGAGGGTGGTTAGATGGAGATGTTGGGGGTCGATAGAGAAAAAAAATGGAAACTCTTACACACACTACTTAAAAATATCATGTTTCATAAATAGCTATTTGATATAGATATCATAGTGTGTTTTGTGTACTTTTATTTTAGGTGATTGTTAAAATGTTTTCTGGTATAATCTTAATTGATGATTATGATTGTATGACCATTCAAGTGGTTTCACTAGTTTTGTGGTCATATTAGTTTATCTTATATAATGCAATTGTTTGACTGAATGTGTGAATTTGGTTATGTTTTGATTATCTTATTACATTGTTAAGTATGGTTGCATAGTGTTATGATCTGATGAAATATTATATTGTTGTTATTCATCTATAAGGTTTAGATAATAATAATAATAATAATAATAATAATAATAATTATTATTATTATTATTATTATTATTATTATTATTATTATTATTATTATTATTATTCTAAATATATATATGTTAAAAGATATAAATATAATTGTTTTTAAATACCTTTGTATTTGATTAACTATTAACCAAAGGTTTGTTTTTAAATATATTGAATACATTGTTTTTATTGTTAAAAGATTTAATAATCATTGTATATATAATAAGGGATAGTATAGTCACATTTAACTATAATATAGTAATATCTAAAAGTATTATCATGTAATATAATCTATATTCTATAGTATTGGTCGAAGGTCAATGCATGGGAATACTTTGGTCATCAACAAAACATTAGACTTTGCATGGAGTAGAGATTGGAAACTCAATGATTAAGGTTTAGTGGTTGATGGTTGTTTGTTATCATGTGAATTTTTAAAATAATATAAAATTGTTTTTATAGAATGAATAGAAGCCTCGAGATGATTAGGGTTATTAATAATCTATTGAATTTGGTTAAGCTTCTCTTTTGAGGAAAATATGGAGGTTATGATGTTTGCATGGTAATGGACTGTGGAAATTTGTTGAGAAAATTATGCATGCATTTAAATAGTCAGTCGAAGTGGTCATTAATGGTAGGAAGTAATAGAATTAAATAGAATATAAATAAGAGAAAAAGAACTATGTGAAGGGGTATGACTCATAGAGGAGAGGAGAGAGTTGCATAATGTGAAGAAGGTGAAAACTTGAAGGAAAGAGGAAAGAATTCAATTGCTTTCTTTGGTAGACACAGATAGGTTTTATATTTCAATTCATGTGTGAGTAATGAATGATTTATTCAAACTAAGTATTGGATTAATGGTTTTTCTATGTTTTAAATCTAGATATTTTAAGTGATATGTGGATCCCTATGAAAGGCTTGCCTCCACAAAACCCCACATTTGACTCAGGTAAAACCTAGGGTTGTGGGTTAAGCTATAGAAATACCAGACTATTAAGCTTTTATGGAAACTATCCTAAACTCTTAGTTTGAATAACTTTGTGCATTAAAGATATAACCATTCTTAATGGATATATATTTGTGACTCGAGCTAGATTATTTGAATCAGTTGTATATATTCATTTGGGTTTTTGAATATAAATTGAAACTTAGATTAATATTTAAATTCTACTTTGTATACACCATGGGTCTTTAGGTATAATGTGAGGAATTTTTTTATATGAAATGGGTTTGTGTAAATAAATATACACACACACACACACACACACACACACATGGTTAAAATTGGGAAGTGTGTGTGTATAATGTACATATACGTATACTGATATATATATATATATATATATATATATATGTATGTATGTACGTATATGTATGTATGTATGTATATAAATAATGTACATATACATATACTTTTATATATATATATATATATACATATTATGTATATATGTATGTGTATGTATGTGTGTGTGTGTATATATACACACAAATACATACATACATATATATGTATGTATGTATTTTTGTGTGTGTGTGTGTGTTGTGCATATATATATATATATATAATGTACATACACTTTTATATATATGTTACAGATTTTTGTAGAATTCAAAAAATAATCTTGAAACCCTAAAAATGGCCTAAAAATAACTGTCATGAAACTAAGTCATGTTTATAACTGCTCCTAAAATTTTTCCACCTTCTAAATTTAATGACACTATTTATTTTTTATTTTGAGACTCTAGATATGTTGATTTGCATAGATTTTTGAGAAACCCCACTAAACCTTGAAAAAAAATCAATAAAAAATCTCGAACAAGTTAGAGTGTTATATCTCAAATAGAATCAATGGCATTTGACTACCATCTCAACTTTGATACCATGTCAAAGTGGTCCATAATCGAGGATTAGATTGGATAGGGTCAAATGCATGAAGCTAAATCTTTATGGAGTAGTGAAATTAGAAGAATAACTCGAAATGGAAGAAACTCATCTTCACAACTAAAATTTGTATTAGCAACATTTATTCGTTCATTCATTAGCCAAAATGTACATAGGTTAAGTACATTATATAGTGAGGAATTAGGTCACTCATAAAGGTAATTAACTCAATTCACAATTAGAAATTGACTTAAAGTACGTTTTCCCTAATAACATATTATTAACCTAAATAAGCTAAAGCAAAAGAGAATGAAATGAACATAAGATCTTTCCATCAACCTAGCATAAGCATAAATTGACAACTCTGAATTAACATGTGAACATTTATGATCCATAACAAAAATTAAAATCTAAATATCAAACCAGATAATTGAGGAAGCAACCATGATAACAAACACACATACAAATATTGGATAAACTTTGTAGAATTCCTTGATTGTACTACTTGCTCCAAGTTTACAAAGTAATTTTGGATCTAAGAACTCCCACCTATTTTTTACAAAGACCATACCACCTTATTATATAAAGATTAATGAGGTATGGTTTTCATTCAGGTCAAATGACAATTCAAAAAGTGCTATGGATAGCTATCCCTTTAGAACACCCTAATATCAATGACACTTTTCCAATATGACAAACCAAAAGCTATATATATATTCCATGTTGCTCTTAATTTTAAAGAATAAAATATTCCCTTGAAGTTATTTACAGTTTCTTTTGATTTAAAAGAAATTACTATGTCAACTCAATTTACTTTAAGACTCTTTTACACTTTCAACCTCTCATTCACTCACTAGATTAAGTCTAAGACACATTTTTTCAAATTTTTGATCTTCGTTGGTTAGGGATAATTATAATTTAAGCACTTTTAGGTCTAAAAGACCTTGCAATCCAACATGTCATGTCTATGTGGCAATGACCATGTTGAGCTATCCATTTGATATCAAAACCTGACCATTGTTGCCTTTGGACACAAGTCCTTACCTTGTGCTTTCTCAAACCAAATCAAGTTTGCACCATTAATCTTCTTTGGAGTCCTCTTTTTATTATATTTCATCATGACTCATTATATATCTATTAATACATCTGAGATCATGACATTGATCAACTCCATGGGCTCTCTAAGTATTTTTTAAGCATTCTCCATTGTTTGAATGCCTTTGTGCCACATAGTAGCTTCTTACTCAATTTAGGCTCTTGACTTCTTGACCTTCTCTGAACCATTGATCTACTTGTACATGATTAAATGGGGGTACACCACTTAGAAGCTCTATGGGATCTCTAAAAATTATACCATCATCTCATACTGTTGATTTGCTTTGGTAATATTGAATGTACATCATTGATCTATTGGATGTATGTTTGAGTGTGGATTGTTGATTCCTTGGTCAGTTTCTTAAGATATTGACACTTGTTGATATCACACTCCCTCATAGGGTCCTTTAATTTTTGACCTAGATCACACATCATTAGATCTTTAGTGTTTGAGTTAATGCACACCATATATATTGATGCTTGAGTTATTGACTCCTCGTGAGCTTGACACTTGTTTTTTTATAGGTTCACTCCATTTATGTAAGCATAAAATAAACTTAATAAGGTCATGGGAAATATATAACTTAGTATGAAGATTTTGGACTAAAGTTTTGGTCGTGTTGATAAACACGATGAAAATTTTAGGCTAAAATCCTAAGCAAAGTTTAACATATAATAGTTGTTCTTATGTAAATTCAAATAAAATGGCCCTATGTGAATTTGAAAGGAACTTAGGATAAATAGTTAGACTAAGGGTTTTTAACACTTATTTAACATGGATCCAATTAAATGATCAAAGATTAATGATTAGTAAAAAGGGATCGAATTAACATTAAGGTACAAAACCTTGAGCAGTGTTCACACAAATGAGACCCCATTAGACCTACAACATGGAAATATAAGAATCAAACATCGACAACATTAGATAAAGTAAAATGAATATTATGTGCTAACATACCCATGTAAACTAGATCAAATTGACATTAAATCATGAAATGTAGACATTATCCATGTCATATGGACTCCATTTATCTTGTAGCCTAAAACACAAATATCTGATGTTAGAAAATTTAGACAAGATCAAACTAGAATCATGTGTAAATATGCCAATCCAACCATGGTGTGGATGATCTTCAAATAAATATAATGTGCAAAACACTCTAATGATAATTTTATCAAATAAATTTTTAATTTAAAGCATAAATTTGAAAAATTTGAAACAAGGATCCCCATTATTAGGAATGGGGGTATGTTGACCTCAATAGGCATCTTGTCCTTATACAATATTTTTCATGCAAGCAAACAATTATAACTTCCCCAAATTCATAGGTGCACTATGAAGTGATGAGTAGGTCCAATAGGGGTACCCATTCTAGATGGAGGAAATGAATGTTTGGGTTTCTAAATAATTGATTTAACAACAGCATGCCAACACAATTCCTATCTAGAATTGGGTGATGGGCATAGGGTTATTGGCTATTTCCTTGACTATGCAAGTCTCACATAGGAGAAGTCATTTCCCTTCTACTTATTCCAAATTATTATTTTTATTCCAAGTAACCACACTATGAAAGTCAAATGTGGCATCTGGAATGGGCAAACATAAATACATTATGAATTCATTGCTATAGATATATGAAATGACTATGTTGTTGGTGACATAGTGTAGATAGCCACTATCTAAAATTATCCCTTTGAATAATAAGTCTCATAACAAGTCAATGGATGACATGAATTATAACTTGGTGGCTATGTAATAGAGTGACTAGCATTTGAATAGAAGTTAGTTAATTACAACTTGATTCTCTTTTACTAAGATGTCCTCCTCACATGTGAATGAATCAACATTGTCTATGACCTCCCATAGAGCTAAGTAATTGGCATGGAGACCATCAAACATTATTGTATTCAAAACCATGTCTAGGTATATTCCTTAATGGATAACTTGGATGGTGATGGAGATCCCTTGTATGCCTTGGATATAGATATCATTATTGTTGGTCGATGACCTTTGTAAGGCTTGCCTTTTTGAGGCATTTTCTGACTGGCCCAAAATAATTGAATGGTTTAGGAACCTATCAATGATTTATTCTATTTTTTTTAGTTTTATAAAGGATAATAGGTCTTAATCTTTACTTCTAAGTGATTTTCATCCTTCTACACTCCTTGGAACACTCATTTTATCTCCAAAACATCAAAAAGTACCATTTTTGTACACTTCCATACAAGTGAAGGTACACCAAAAAATTATGTGAAGGACCCTCTGAGAGTCTACTACAATATATAATCAGTTTAATGAATCAAATATGTAATTTGGTGGGGTTTCTAACTCAAACATTTTAATCGGGTCCAAACTAGGGTTTTAAGCTCTTTCCACCCTTAGCCTTTGTTCATAGAGTTATGGCATTCAATTTGAAAACAAATTCCACAAACTAGTAGTTAAGGACCTTATCCAAATTTTAAAAACTCCTTTATCTCCCAACAAAGTATCTGAGAAGATATGAACAATCCAAATTGCGTACTCAAGCTTGGTTCTTCAATTTGCGTAGGCATAAAGTGGTTTTTAGCCCAAAAATGGCTTTATTGTGTTTTATCTACAAGGTATAATATTTAAAATACCTTATGACCCCCAAAAAACATTTTTAAACTCATTATAATGTTTACCTTAGGCTTAAAATGAAACTTAGCCCCTATTTGGGCTTTAGGCCTAACTAGACCTAATAGGCATGTCTACATCCTTAAGGGTGTAGGACACCCTATTGGATTTATTACCTTAGTGCATGGTTATTAATGTTTTATCATGTCTTATTAAAAAATTTATATCCTCCTATTATGTCTTACCAGCCCTTAGTTCACCCTCTTATCTCCATTCTTCAAAACTATTGGGTTTGCATCATAGGGAAGTACCCTCTATATGAGATAAAACAAAGGGTACTTACCCTATTTTATTATAAAAAGGTAGATGTTTTTTGAGATTCCACAGGTCACATAGATTCTTTGTAAAAAAATTTAACCTTTTATCACATCATTAGACCCCTTAATTCCTTCAAGACCCAAGACAAACCCTTGGGAAAGTGGGTTATGTGCAGGGTTTTACCATATAACTACATGTTGCATTATTAGAAACTCTCTTTCCCTTATTTTAATGTTATGTGGGTCTATTTAAGTTTCCAACATAACTATTAACATGTTTAAAATTTTCACAAACCCTTATCCAGCTTTCCATTACTCATTCTCACCTTGACTAGTCAAATCTATAGTTTACCTAACTGTGTTTTGCTTCAAAGCAACATACATGTAGTTATCTACATATTTCAAGCTTTAAAATGATGTCCCAAGACATTATTAATATTTAAAAGGTTTTTTATCATGTTTTTTAACCCATATACATATTGCTTATGTTATATCAACATTGAGAACACTACCTTCTTGCTTATTGTTTGCAATAGTCAACTATAGTTGACTTTGTTGAGGGGAAAAAGGGCCTATCGGTGAACATTACCTTTGAAATATATGTTATGTGATCATAATATTCCTATAATTCATGGAAATATTTGTGAACTTATATGTTTATTCTTATAGGTTTACATGTTTAAGTTCATACCACAGACTTGTAGGACCCCATAGTCAACTGTAGGTCAACATCTCAAGCAAAAGACACCTGTAGGTGTTAATGGGACCCAAAACATAAATTAATCCTTTTTTGATACATATTTTTCACTTAAATATCTTCCTTAACTCAAATTACTAAAACCAACAAGGTCACCCAACATGTAAACATACGTTAACTCTGTAACTTTGGATGTGAAGGACATTAGAAGTTCCAAACCTATTAAAGAGCACCATTAAATATAAATTAGGCTTAAAATCTCAAGGAAAAATTAACCTATCCATTAGTCTTTGTTAGTTTCTCTAAACTATAACATCAATCTCACATTTTAACAATCCATGATTGACCAATATTGAGAAGTCATACCTACATTTCTCAACTATGAAGTTATTAATTAATTAGGTAAAATTTGAGCTGATGGATGTTGAGAAGGACTTATTTATAATCAAGGAATAAAGAAAATAAAATAAACACACAAAATATATATATATCAAAAAAAAATTACAAGCACTACTTACAAATAAGGGACATGAAAATAAACTAATATAAAACCTACCTAAACTAACTCCACAAATAACTTACCTCCAAGATCAAATGGAAAGTTATTTAAACTAATAAATAACCTTTAAACATGATTGTTTCCATTTAATGGCCTCTTCTTGTGGATAAGATCACTTGTGTGTTCATGTCTTCTATGTGATGTATCTTGATTCCTCATCTCCATTCTCTAGTACCTAGATTGAAGATGTAGATCTAAAACCTAATCATCTTCATCCCAAATCCTTATATCTTGCATTAAAAGTTCTAATTATCATTCATTAATATAATAATACTGACTTATATCTTCCTCATTCAATGATGGCAGCCTAATTAGTATTCTTAGATTGATGTCTTTATTAAGTTTGACTTGAGGTGGAGATGGAATACCAATCTTTACACCAAAAATGTCCAAGTCATCCTAAAAGGTTAATTCATCAGGATCAACTAAAAGGGAATGATATTCATTTACAACCTTACCATTTGAATCAGGTTGATCACATACTTCAAACCTTTTGATGGGGTTATATGGAAATCCCTGATCTACTACACTTGCTTCATCTTCATCCTTTGTGAAGAATGGCATCTATTTTACCCAATCGAGTCCCAAATCATCTTTATTTAGGATCTTTATAATGATATTATTGTCATGGAATACCTTAATTTATTTCATAAAATCTTGGTATAAATGTTTCTATTGGTTAACTTCTTTAGGGATATCCTCAATTTCAGTATGAACTCATATGAATTATCCTCATAGTTATCTTCTGAAGAGAGGTCAGCTTGTATCTGATCTTGTTCATGGGGATACTCATCTTGAATGGCCAATTATTCTTCTATATCATCTTTAGGTTCATTTTATTCTTCAAATGGAAAATTAAAAGCTTATACCATGAAGGATTTAGATGTCATTGTAATGCCAAATGTCCCTACAACATTGTCTTGATTAAACATAGGTTTAAATGTATCGTTTTCATTTTGATATGCTTTAAATAAATTACAATGATCAATTAGGCCTATATCACAAAGATTCATTTCATGTACATTCTCAAATGAACTATTATTGTTGTTATCATGAAACCTATTTGTAGGCCTATTGAACCTTTGAGATTCATAGTTTCACATCAATTTTTCCCCTGTTGATGCACCTAAATGTATCATCAAGTTCATATAGTGTTTAATAAACACTTATAATTTTTAGATTAAAAGAATCCATTGCATGAGTTTCTAGTTGTGATCTTCCTAAGATCTATGGTGGAGTAGCTGCCAAGTTAAATGACTATTTCACAAAATAAACATGTAAATAGTTGTTAAGGGAAATCATAGTCTAAAACTTTATGAAGATGAAAGTGATCTAAACTAAGTACAATGAATGATGCCAAAAACCTAGAGTATAAACCCTAAGCTAACATGGATATTTATAATGACAAGCTAAACTAAAGTGAATTGGTAAAAAAATGAGCAAAAGGGAGGGTAAGGTAGAAAGGTGTTTTTGATCTTTAACCTAAATATTATGACAAAGTTTAGATTTCATCTATACATACATTTTACCAATGTGCAACATGAAGTAACATAAGATAAAATAAAATCCAAGATGGAAAAGGAACTGAACAGCAATCCAAGGTAAAAATGGATGTTGGTTCTCCGAATAAACCTAGAAAAAGATCTATAAGGAAGAACATAGAGATAGAAAGCATACAGAATATTGCTGATGGCAGGTAGGCAACCATTTTGGACTTTACCCCAAAAAAATAGTAATGAAAATAATAAGTTGGAATATTAGGGGGTTAAATAGTATTAATAAAATGGATATTGTTAGGAATTTTGTTAGAGAACAAAAGCCTAATTTCCTTTTGCTTCAAGAAACCAAGATGAATAAAGAAAAATCAAAACAGATCAAAGACTTTAAAAATTAGTCCATCAAGGCTAGTAGTTCTGAAGGTGCTTCAGGAGGAACTTTGATGTTATGGAAGTAGAATCATTACTCTGGATCTATTTTGACTGCTAGTAAAAATCTTATGATTGTTAAAATAACTAGTGTGGACCAGAAGGAAAGCTGGTATATTGTAAATATCTACGCTCCTAATGTTAAGATCCAAAGGAAAAAGGTCTAGGAGACTATCTCTAATTTCAAAAGCAAGGACTATTGTGGATGATGGATTATAATGGGAGACTTTACTGTACCTCTTTATGATCATGAGAAAATGGGAGGTAATGTTATTAAATTGGAAGGGAGATTTGATCTAATGGATTTTATAAACAAAGAGGGATTAATGGATATGGAACTTCAGGGAATTCAGTTTACATGGAGCAATAAGAGAACTGGTAATGATTGTATACAGGCCAAGCTCGATCGGACCCTTATCTCTCCTGACTGGACAAAAGATTACATATGTAAGTTGGAAGCTTGCCATAGAATAGGTTTGGATCACTATCCTCTTATTTTCACAGCAGCTAAAATAAACTTGAAAAAGAATCATCCTTTCAAATTTGAAAAGATGTAGATGTAGCATCCACAGTTTGAAAGTAAAATGGAAGAATGGTGGAATATTGATATTGAGGGCATGGCCCTTTTTAGAGTTGTTTCCAAGCTCAAAAACGTTAAAAGGGAAGTCAAAAAGTGGAACAAGTGTTGTTTTGGAAATATCTTTGAGAAAAAGATTGCAATCAAGGAGGAAATTCGTAGAACTCAGGGAAAAAATTTAGAAAAATGGATACACTTCAGACCTCCTTTCTGAAGAAAATGAATAGTTGGATCAATATCAAGATATTATAACTAAAGAAGAAATATACTAGAGACAAAGATCCAGGTTGTTATGGTTGAAAGAAGGAGACAAAAATACAAAAAAATTCCATCTTTCCACTCTGAAGCACAGAGCTAAAACTCATATTCCATACCTAAAAAAGGGAGATCTGAAGATTTTAGAGGAAAAGGAAATCAAGGAGGAAATGCTATCCTTTTTCTCATCCCTGATGAAGGCTGACCTCAATATCAATCTGGAAAGTCAAGCTGATATCCTACGTGTGATTCCTCCTCTGGTCTCAAAGGAACAGAACAAAATTTTATGTTCAATCCCAAAGGATGAGGAAATCTTTAAAGTTGTCTGTTCTCTAGGAGGAGATAAAGCACCTGGACCTGATGGATTCTCCATGTTCTTCTTTCAAAAACTTTGGAAATGTGTTGGCAAAGATGTAAGTGATGCGATGAAGGAATTCTTTGGAGCCAAAAAGATGCTTAAGGAAGTTAATTCCACCTTTTTGTGTTTGATTCCAAAGAAGATTGGTGCTGATTTTCCTGATCAGTTTAGACCGATTAGCCTCTGTAACTCTTTCTACAAGATCATCTCCAAAGTACTTACTTTTAGACTTATTCAAGTGATTCCTTCGATAATCGCTGATCAGCAAAATGGATTTATCCCAGGTAGACAAATTCTCAATTTTGTAATTATTGCTCATGAGAATATACATTCGTTGTTTAGCTCTAACAATCAGGGTTTCGTTATGAAAGTTGATATTGCAAAAGCATATGACAGGGTGGACTGGTTATTCCTTTCAAATAGCCTTACAGCTTTTGGCTTTGAACAAAAGGTGGTTGGTATTATTTACCAACTAATTTCTACTTCCTCTATTGTTATAATGGTAAATGGAAGTTCATCCCATTTCTTTAATCCATCACGGGGGCTGAGACAGGGGGACCCTATATCCCCCATTCTGTTTGTAATTATGGCTGACTATATGGGAAGATATATAGGGGATTTGGTCCGTAAAGGTTTATTTAAGGGATTAAAACCCTCTTCTCATCCTCTAATTTGCTCCCACAGACAATTTGTTGATGATACTGGAGTTTCCAAGTCTCTGTAAAAACTGGGGTCTGTCCTTTGATGTTTTTGATTTATGGTTTCAGGTCCCTAAAAAGCCTCTTTTTTATACTTCTTAGAAGTAGGTTATAGGTTTCTCCTATGGACGTTATTGTTATATCCTTCTTCCTTTGTTTCAGGGTTTCGGGGTCCCTTCAAAACCTATTTTTACCTTAATCTAAAACATAAGATAAAATCCTACCCAACATTAGGCAAACATATAAAAAATTTATGAAAAGATGCAAATAAGAATAAGATTCACTTTAAAAAATTTACCCATGCAAGCAAATAACATTAGCCCAGATGCAATCAGAGTAAAGAAAGTGAAGTAAACCTAAGAACTTTCAACTAATATAGGATTATCAAAAATTATAAACTCTACATTTAAATATGCACATCTAGGATCCTCAAAAATAATTCAAATCTAAATATAAAACCAAATAACTAAGGAAACAACCATGATAGAAAACACACAGACAAATATTGGATAAATTTTTTAGAATTCCTTGCTTGTACTACTTGTTCCAAGTTTACAAAGTAATTTTAACTCTAAGAACTCCCCCTATTTTTACAATGGGAACTACCTTTTTTATATAGGCAATTCATGAGATATGTTGATCATTTATTCTCAACATGGAATTGGACAAGTGTCATAAACAGGTATCTCTTTACCAATACTAATAAAACTCATGACCCTATTTAACTATGACTAACCTAACATGACTGTGCATTATATGTTATTCATGCCTTTATAGAATATAATTTTCCTTTTCAAAATATTATACAAGTTTAGTTACCAAAGGAATATTTATTTTACAACTTAACTTTGAGACCCACTGGTTGATGATAAGTATAATTCAAGTGTTAAAAGATACATGTGTTGTATCCATATGGTAATGCCATGTTATTCTATTTATTAAATTTTGAAATGTGACTATTGTCCTTAGGACACATGTCAACACCTCATTGGGTCTATATTTTTGAAAATTCCACCTAAGATTTGCACCATTAGATCCTCTTCTACATGATGGAATGAGAGTGTGCCACCTAGTAACTCCACATACGCTCTGCATCCCTTTAGCATTAGATTTTATCATGAGCCATTAGATATATATTAATACCCTCAAGATGATGTCTCTCAATTAATCTATGATATTTTAGAGATCTTTTCATCACGTGAGTGCCATCACTCCAATCAAATCTTCACTCATACCATTGAATATTTGAAATATGATCGAGCTCTAATTTTGAGCCATGGGTTTGACACTTTCTCTTCCTAGCTTGTCATGGGGCTTCATTGAATTGTCCACCTTTACTTCATACCATTATATCTATATCATCGATAAAAATCACTCCATCAGATATTATCTTTTGAGCTCCATGATCCTACCACTTGATGAGTCCTCAATCATCTCAAGGATCTTCAATTTCAAACTTACTCCTTTAATTACATCTTTAGGTTACCCCCGAGATGGTAAAACTTATCACTCTCATAGAGTTCTTAGAACCTTTGACCTTTCAACATTGATCTCACATCATTAGATCATCTTTGAGAAAATAAATGAATACCATCTGATCATTTCCTTAAATTACTAACCTTTTAACTTGTCACATGGGTCATTGATCTCGTTTTGAATCATTGAGATGTCACCACCTATCACCTTTGGGTTTGTCCATTTTTACAGGCATAAAATTAAAGATGTAAGTATTTGTAGACTTAAAGGACTTAGCATAAAGAATTCAAACTAAATTTTTTGTCATGTCAATATAAACTATTAAAACTATAATATAAACTTTAAGTTAAGTTCAAAACACAATAAAAGAGTCCCCTCACTAATTAGTCCTCGTGAACCATAAGATATAAAAGACATATCATAAATATTTTAGACCAAGGTCCGAGTTGTATTAATAAATACAACTAGGAACTAGGCTAAAGTTTAAATGAAGTCTATAATAAAGTGTTTTCCATGAAAATTTAAATAAAATGACCCATGTAAATTTGAATCTTATTTTAAAAGACATAGGATAATACATTTTTAGACTAAATTTTTACATGATTTAGACATACATTAAATTTAGACAATTAAAGGCCAAAAAGATTAATCAAAGGGTCAACTAATCATGAAAGCACAAAATCCTGAACAATGTTTATCCAAAAGGGACTCCATAAAACCTAAACCACAAAGATCTAATGTTAGAAAATCTAGACAAGATAAAACCATAATCATGTGTAAATATGCAAATACAACCATGGTGTGGATGATCTTTAATTAAACATATTGTGTAAAACACTCTAATGGTACTCTGATCAGATGAATCTTCAATTTAAAACACAAATTTTCACAATTTTAAACAAGGGTCCCTATTTTCAGGAATGGGGGTATGTTGACCTCAATAAATGGTGACTTTTAGGAGAAACATAGTAATATGTTAGAATTCAAAGACCCTGGTTTAGACTAATAACTAGGCTACTTATTCCACATGATTAGATACCATAGTTAAGATCAACTCATGATTAAAATAAGTTTCACTCATGTAGGATTGGGATCAAATATCAAAATGTAGCCATGATGTGTGTGTACTTTAATTCCACTTACTATTTTCCATGGGATTTAGGGAACAACTTCTATATTTATGACCTTGACGACTAACACTAAATTATAGCATATTTAGATGTTCATTAAGAACCATGATTTATACAAGGAAGGATTGGGAATTTATATGATACCATCCATGCATCCATATCCCTGATAGAGATGCCTTTGGCTCCACTCAACACCTTGCTACAATGCCAACTAGGCATCCATAGCCTTGATGGAGATTACCAAAATCACCTTTTCTTATAAAGCTCTTGAATTTTGTAATAAGGTTCTTATTTTTTGTATTTTTCAAGTCATTTTGACTTTCTAGAAAATGTTTGGAACCATGTTAGCCAGGTTCTAGGATTTGGTCGAGTTTTTTGATCTTCAGACAATCATCCTTGGTTGTAAACTTTATCCTAGGCAATAATGTTTATTAAGTGCAAACATGACTGTGTTTTAATAATCCAAGCTTTCATCTCACATGTGAAATCCTTCTCAGAATCAAGATTAGATCATAACAAGGATTAAAATCTCAATGAAGAATTAACCTATCCATTAGTCTTTGCTAGTTTCTGCAAACTATAACATCAAGCTCACATTTCAACAATCCATGATCAACCAATATTGAGAATTCATACCTGTATTTATGAATTATGAAGTTATTGAGTGATTAGGCAAACTTTTTGCTGAGGGATATCTAGAAGGACTTATTTATAAGAAAGGAACAAAGAAAATAAACCAAACACACCAAACACAAAGTAAAAAATAAAAATAAACAAACAAATATTTACAAGCACTACTTACAAACAAGGGATAGGAAAATAAACTAATCTAACACCTACCTAAATTATCTCCACAGAGAACTTACCTCTAGAATCAAATGGAAAGTTATTTAAAATACTAAAAAACCTTAAAACATGATTGTTTCAATTTAATGGTCTCTTCTTTTGGATAGAATCACTTATGTGTTCATGTCTTCTATGTGTTGTATCTTGATTCCTCATCTCCATTCTCTAGTACCTAGATTGAAGATATGGATCTAAAACCCAATCATATTCTTCCCAAATCCTTATGTCTTATGTCAAGAGTGTTAATTTTCCTTAATTCATAGATTGATAGTGACTTATATCATCTTCACTCAATGATGATAGCTCAATTATCATTCTTAGACTCATGTCTTTATTAAGTTTGGCTTGAGGTGGAGATGGACTACCAATCATTGCACCAAAACTTTCCAAGTCATCCTAAAAGGCTAGTTCATCATGATCAACTAAAAGGGCATGAGATTCATTTACAACCTTACCATCTAAATTAGGTTAATCACATACTTCCAACATTTTTATGGGTTTATTTTTAAATCCTTGATTTATTACACTTGATTCATCTTCTTCCTCTATGAAGAATGGCATCTATTCTACCCAATCGAGTCCCAACTCATCTTGATTAGGGATCTATATAATGATATTATTGTCTTGGAATACCTCAATTTATTTCAAAAATTCTTGGTATAAATGTTTTCACTGGTCAACTTCTTTAGGGATATCCTTAATTTAAATAATGATCTCATATGAATTGTCCTCACAGCTATCTTCTAAAGAGAGGTCAGCTTGTATTTAATCTTGTTCGTGTAGCTGCTCATCTTAAATGACTACTTCTTCTTCTAGAGCAACTTTAGGTTCATTTTCTTATTCGAATGGAAAATTAAAAGCTTGTACCATGAAGGATTTAGATGTTTTTACAAATCTAGATGTCCTTGTAACATTATCTTGATTAAACATAGGTTCATATGTATCCTTTTCATTTTGAAATGCTTCAAAGACATTATAATGATTAGTCAAGACTATATCTCAAAGATTCATTTCATGTACATTCTAAGATGACCTATTATTATTATTATCATGAAACTTATTTGTAGGCCTATTGAACCTATGAGAAGCATAGTTTCTATTAGAGTTTTTTTTAGTATTGCCCACTTATTTTTGCAATTAAAGTGCTCAGCTTTTGAATTATCTTAAGTATGGATTCATTCTCATTCTTTGGTGCTTCTGTTAATAACTTGATTATTGTTAATAGTGGGCATTAAATCTCTCTATCCCTATGGATGAAATCCATTTATAGAATTATTCAAAAACCCCAAATTTTGGCTAAGATGGGTATAGATTAAGGGTAATTTGTTCAAGATTGGTGTCTGATTTAAGGTAGACACATTCTGATTAGCATTAGGAATTATATTTATTGCTGGGAAATTGGGGTTGACATTTGGGATAGCATATGCAAGCTAACCTTGAGGTTGCATTTGATCATTGATTATTATATCTTTAGTATAGGTCAAGACCAAGGTGTTTATGACTCTAATAGACCTTTTAAAAAACACAAAAGTCATGGGATCCAAAGCATCCTTGTAAATATCTAAGGATAAAACCTCATTAGGTCTATCAAGACATATGGTTTTACTTAAGATCTTTTAGAATATACCATTAAGGGCTCTAATGGTCTCACTATAATCTCTCTTACTAGTGGTGAATTGATGATACAAAATGCAAGGACTAATTATTTTGTTAAATTAGTCGATGAAGATCTTGTTAAAATCATTCCAACTAATGATATAATTTTTTGAAAGATTAAGGAACCATTCATATGCAACATCTTCAAAAGTAAATGGAAATAGTTTGTACACTACATCTTTATGAACTAAATTTATCAATATTAAAGCAACTTTGAAATATTTATTGTGCTCTTATTATGTGACAACACTAGTAGGACTGAAAGAAGGCAAATACCGTTTAGGATTTCTTGATAAGTCATGTACTTGGATAGGCATATTGATAGAATATCCACCTAACCATGACATACATTGATTAAGATCTTACTTATGGTAGTTATAGATTGTAAAATCTTTGAACCCTATTTGAAATATGATGTGTAAATCTTATCTTTACAAAGATTAGTTATCAGACTTGCACATTTAAGTAAATTTTGCACAAATATGTATAAAGAAACAAAAATAACATCAATATTTAGCTAAATTAGCTCAAATATATGTCCAAATATGTGAATATGAATTATCTTTACACGTTTAAGTTCAAATAAACTCAAATTTTCAAATGATCTATCAATATTTGAACAAAGTAGTTATTACTAACCTCAAACTTGTTGGATTCATAGATCTCAAACTATCGTTACCATAATTACTCATGTATCTTCAAATAACATCTATATTTGTCTAAATAAGCACAAATAATAATTTAAAACCATTAATATCAATTATATTTACATGAATATGCTAAAATAAACACAAATATGTAATGAATACATCAATCTTTGAACACAATTCACCAAAATTAGCAAAGATACTTCAAATTCACATAACTTTAGCTTAGGCCCTCCTTCTAGCACTAATTTTTCCCCTATTTATGTACCTAAATCTATCATCAAGTTTTTATAGTGTTGAAGAAACACTTCTAATTTATGGATTCAATCTATTGCATGAGTTTCTAGTTGTGATCTTCTTGACATCTGTGGTGGAGTAGTAGCCAAGCTAAATGACTATTTCACAAAATGAACATGTAAATGGTTATTGGGAGAAATTATGGTCCTAAAACTTTATGGAGATGAAAGTGATCTAAACTAAGCCCACTGAATGTTGCCCAAAACCTAAAGTCAAAACCTTCGAATAACATGGATATTTACAATGACAAGCTAAACTAAAGTGAATTGGTAAAAAAAGGAGCAAAAGGGAGGGTAAGGCAGAAAGAAGGTGTTTTTGATCTTCAACCTAGATATTATGACAAAGTTTAGATTTCGTCTAGACACACATTTAACCAATGTGTAACATGAAGTATCATAAGCACAAATCCTAACACACATTATAAAAAGATCTAATGAAGGTATGAAAAGATGCAAATAAGAACAAGATTCACTTTAAATTTTTTACCCCTACAAGCAAATAACATTAGCCCAGATGTAAGAAGAGAAAAGAAAGTGAAGTAAACATAAGAAATTTTAACTAATCTAGCATTATAAAAAAAAATATAAACTCTTCATTTAAAGATGCACATCTAGGATTCATTAAAACAATTCAAATCTAAATATCAAACTAGATAACTGAGGAAGCAGCCATGATAGCAAAGACACAGATAAATATTGGACAAACTTTGAAAATTTCCTTGCTTGTACTACTTGCTCCAAGTTTAAAAATTAATTTTGGTTCTAAGAAGTCCCCATTTTTTTACAATGCAATACCTCTTTTATATAGGTAATTTATGAGATATACTAGTCATTTCTTCTCAACATGCAACTAGACAAGTGTCATAGATAGGTATCTCTTTGCCAATGCTAATAGAACTCATGACCCTATTTAACTATGACTAACCTAACATGACTATGTGTTACATTTTTATCATGCCTTTAATGAATACAATATTCATTTTCAAAATATTATACAAGCTTATTTACCAAAGGAGTATTCTTTTTCCAACTTAACGTCAAGACCCATTGGTTGATGATAAGTAAAATTCAAGTGTCAAAAGATCCACATGTTCTATCCATGTGTAAATTCCATGTCATTATATTTTTTAACTTTAAAAATGTGACTGTTATCCCTAGGATATGTGTCAACACCTCATTGGGTCTATATTTTTTTAAATTCCACCTAGGACTCACACTATTAGATCCTCTTCTGCATGATGGAATAAGAGCATACCACTTGGCAGCTCCATGGGATCTCTACATCCCTTTAGTACTAACTTTATCATGACCTATTAGATCTATATTAATACCTCTGAGATCATACCACTTGGAAAATTTATGAGCTTTATGAGCTCTTTTCATCACTTAGGCACTATTGATCCATAAGGAATCTTCTCATTAGATCTTTGGCTTTGTTGAACTATCAACTCTTCACTCACATCATTGGATCTTTGAAATATACTCAAGCTCTAATTATGAGTAGTGGGCTTGACACTTGTCTCTTCTTGGCTTATTGTGGGGATTCATTTAATTATCCAACTTTACTTTTTGTTGTTGGGTCTCTATTGCTGATAAAACTCACTACGTTGGATCTTTTATTTTTAGTTTTGGTATTCTTCCACTTAGTGAGTCCTCACTTATCTCAAGTATATTGATTTTTGAACTTACACCTTATATTATATCCTTAAGCCACCCCCAAGATGGTGACATTTATCATTCTCATGGAGTTCTTAGAAAATTAGACCTTTCAATGTTGATCTCACATCATTAGATCATCTTCAAGTGAGAAAATGTGTACCATCATATCCTTTCCTTAACATTGAAATTTTAACTTGTCACATGGGTTGTTGATATCATTTTTAATCCTTGAGATCTCACCACCTATCACCTTTGGGTTTATCCATTTATATGAGCATAAAATTAAATACATAAGTATTTGGAGACTTAAAGGACTTAGCATAAAAGAATTAGACTAAGGTTTTTATCATGTCAATACACACTATTAAAACTTTAATATAAACTTTTATCTAATTTCAAAACTTAATAAAAGATTCCCTTTTTAACTATTCCTCATGAACCATAAGATATAAAGGAGCTAGCATACATATTCTAGACCAAGGTCTAAGTTGTATTAATCAATACGAATAGGACTTGCGATAAAGTTTAAACAAAGTCTATAATAAAGAGTTTCCCACACAAATTTAAATAAAATGACCCATGTAAATTTAAATCCTATTTTAAAATACCTATGCTAAAATATTTTTAGACTAAAGTTTTACATGATTTAGACATAGATTCAATTTAGATAATTAAGGGCCAAAATGATTAGTCAAAGGGTCAATTAATCATGAAATCACAAAATCCTAAATAATGTTCATCCAAAAGGGACTCAAGAGGAGGGATGTAGCTCAAGAGGAGGGATGAATAGTTTAATTATAATTACCCTATTTTGTGTTGTGCTCATATTTGATAGTTGGTGACCATGAGATTATTTATACTCTAATTATGATGTAGGATTTATGTTTTTACTCATGTCTAGATGAAGCGTGCAAGAGTCGTATAGAGACATGTCATGTTTGAGACCATGAAAAAGATGTATAATTAATCTTGTCATATTTATTACCTATAAAAGTAAAATGCTTACCTTTACTTATGTGATGTTTCAGTAAATAATCTAATTATGCTTTTATGATATGTTGATTTAATAAGGTTAAATTATCACTCATAAACTTATAAATTAGCAAATGCATTTTACAATGATATGTGCATCTATCTACATGAAGGATTATATTCCTTTATGTGTTGACTACTTATAATTGATTGAGTGATCTTATTTTGATTAAATTATGTATCTTTGGCTATTAGGCTATATGAATTTTACATGTGCAACGAGTGTGAAAGAACAAGGATTGCCAACAAAAGAAATTAGGGTCCATTAGGCATTATTTTTATCATCATGGGAATAATTTACCTAGACCTCTAATTTCCTTGACTCATATCCTTGTTAGTCAATATTCTATATTCTAGTCAACCCTTCTCTTGTCCTATAGTGTATCTATTGCTAGTGGGGAGTATTGATGGGGTTGGTAGAATCATTCTAGTTGTCCCCTTACCTTAAATTCTATATTTATGGTAAACTAACATATAGTTTTTATTTTCACTTGGTGTATACTTATTTATTAGTTTCCTAGCACATTAGAACCAAGTGGATGGGTGTATTAGTTAAGGAATCCACCATATAACTATGATGTAATTCACCATGCACCTTTATGGACTACAAAAATAATGTCTATTTATTGAGGCATGTATTGGTAGGGACATAGACTAGTCGGTAGAAGAAAAGGAAGGGAACACTAGGCCAATATAAGAAGGAGAATGGACATTTGTCACATTTAGATTGAGTTGTGATATGGATAAGGACACTTATTTGAGGAAGGTGATCCCTCCATGAAGGGAATTTCCTTTATAAATTCAAAAATAAGGGAGACGTAGTATAAGGGGAAAATAAATAAGAAGGGGATTAAGGAGGGATAACTTGAATTGGGGAGTTGGAGCTAGTAGATAGTTTGTAGATAGTTATAGAGGTCTTAGAGTTAATAAATAGGCTTATAAGTAATTATTACAGTCTAATTTCATTGAATGAAATTAGCTTTGCTTATTTTGATTGACCTTTTCTTTCACAAAGTGTATGACTGCTTGTTCTACTCTTAAATTTTACTTGACTACACCATCGTTGGGTGTGGGCCACCATGTAGTGTTTTACTCACCTTGAGAGCTTCAGTGATGTGTTGATTGTATATTTCGATGCTATAATGATAAGATTATTTTATCACTATTGATGATAAAGAATGTTTCTAAGAATTATGGTATGTGTGTTATAATGAGATTATTCATGGTGGAAGATTGTAAAGCCCTCCCATGATAGGCATGGTGGTAGATTTATTAACCCTTCCAAAAATGCCATTGTGGTAGAATATTAAGCCCTCATATGATGGGAATGGTGGCAGATTTATTAACCCTTACAAGAATGTCGGTAGAATATTAAGCCCTCCAATGTTGGGTATGGTGATAGATTAATAAACCTTCTCATAGAAATTTGTAGAATCACAATATAGACATATCATCTTGATGTCCACCCAATTCGGCATACCATATTCCATGTTATTATTACTTGCATACTAGTTTTAAATTTATTAAATTTTTAGCTTCATTGGAATGATTTTTTACTTTGAAATTTGAGGTTGGAATCCTCCCTGGGTAATAAATCAAATTGGGTTGTCCCTTATGAGTATACATCCCCTTTTTCTAAAACACTTAAACCTTGTCTACCCATTTTTACTTACACCATGATGTAAACATGCTTGGAGCTGGGAGTCTCAAGTTTGGGGGTGCTTAGAGGAAGATATTTATGATGAAAAAAGGTTGGGAGGTGATCCCTCCTTCAAATTACCTATTTTTTTACTTAGATCAAAGAGGACACCAATTTACAACTTGTGAACTATTCTTTTTATACTGCTTATTCTAGGCAAGTTGTGATAATAAAAAATGTTATACTCAGCCAAACATTTTGTATTTATATGTAAATACCTTATTTTGGCCATGTTAAGGACCTTAAATAATTTTAATATTTTTATCAAAAAAAATTATTACTTTGACTTTATAAATCACAACTCAACCTACTTTTAATAAAGCTCATGGAGTTTAGTCATTTGTATAAAGGCATAGTCATGTATGAAAGGATCTTATAATCTTCAATGTAAATGATATTTGGAATTATAATATAATTCTCATTGTATAACCTCACATTATGGATCTCCTCAGAGAGGACTAAATGATGTAAAGATAATATTTTATACCTATTTAGGATTCATTAATAAAACAAAATTATACTCTATTTGTTCAATCATGGTATGGCGTATCCTTTTGAGATTAAGTCTATCAATGAACAAAAGAGACCTTGGATATTATTCAAGATAAATGTATTGGAATAATTAATTGAATATTCTTTTTTAATCCATTAATTTATATCTTCTTGGAAACTAATTTGTTAGTGTGATGAGGAATCTTCTTCATGACTATTTGGATTTAGTGCCTAATAGAGCAACATGTTTTTTTTTTGTTTCAGTCAAGTTTTTCTTCATAAAAATAACAAAGAGATGTTTTATATGCAATAAATAAAGATAATTAAATTGGTTATGATCTTTTTATTTGGAAATAATAATATAATCAGACTTGAATATCTTAAAATAACTTATTCCTTTGAAAAGAAACCATTCTTATAAAAGAGTCTCTTTGAGATTCATTGCTTAGCCTTAATATTGTCAATCTCCTATTTTAAGATCATGCCCAAGGTAACAAACTATGAATTTATTTTTGTAAAATAATATTCACATTTGGCTAATCTAATATGATTAATTCTTTGGATGGTCTCAACTAAGGCCATATAAATTTATTAGACATTGCCAAAGCCTTAAACCTATTATTATGGCAATTGACAATATAGTCTACTTATGCACAATATATCCAATAGATGTAATATTATAGAAAGGTATTGATTTTATATTGAATGTGATTAGGACAAGGAATACATTCTTTCTATGTTTATCAAAATGAATGTTTGACTTTCTTGTTAGGCTCTAATACCTATTGTTGCCATGATTGAATCTCTTTTTGGCCATAATTAAGGATGTCTCCATAGAAGACATTCCTTTCCCAATTAACTTTTGAAATGACCTACTTATTGGTAGGATATGTATTCAACATACAATTTTTCCTTAGTCCTTGTTATAGGTGTCAAACTAGTTCCTTGCTTGACTCCTATTTCTTTAACCATTTTATGCTTTGGTTGGTTGACTATTGACTTACATACCTTAGTCATTACCCTAGTCGATTAGATCTTCAATGGAATTTCTTTCTTCAATTTATTCTACTTAGATTAGTTGAGAAGCCAAAATTAAATGGGCCTTATTCAACATTTGGCTTGGCTAAATAGTAGGATAGCCTCATTATCTTCATTGTTTCCTACTTTATCCCAAATACTCAGTTATTGGCTTATTAGTTTTCAAATTGCCTAAGTCATCTCAGGATATCCCATTAAAGTTGGGATTTTATTCCTTATTCAACTTTATTGGGATGTAGCTAAATTAATTAATCTTTTCCTTTGAATGAGCCCTCCACCTTAGTTTTCATTAGTTTTTAACTAATTCCCAAGATCTCTTGCAAAGGCACCATGCAACACAATTAGGGAGTGGGAGGGATTTGGGAACATTACTTGCCATTCCACCTTGTTTTTGATCTGAAATCACTGTGATGATGCCATGTGGAAGTATCATGGGATTTTGAGACTAGGAGGATAGTACCTAGACACTTTTTAGTGCTATAAAGCCCCACAACTTGAATCACCATGATGATGTCACATGGAATCATCATGGGAATCTAGGATGTGATGGAGGAATTATTTATTTTCATGGCCTAAATTTTCATAATGATGCTTTGTAACATCATTATAGGAACCTGGGACTCAGTGATAATCTGCATGGGAATGAGTAGTCCTAAGTAGCTCAATATCCCAAATCATTGTGATGATGCTAAGTGGCATCATGATGTGCATCTAGATATACTTAAGATACATTGTCAAGGATTGATGTCATGGGGCTAGGCCACTTGATTTTGAAGGATATGATTATTCATAATAAGTACACATGGAAAAATAATAGAGGTTGAGGAGGACTAATATGTCATAATCTGACCCAAGACATTATTTTGATGGTTATCTACTCGTTGGTGATGTCCCAACTAAGTTTGAATTGTGTGACATATTCTAACAAATGAGGCCTTGGCACTTAATGTTAAAGCTAAATTTGATGACTAGCATGAATGTCATTACTAAGTTTCAACTTGAAATGTATTTTGGTGATTAGACTCTTTTGCATTTTAATCTATTAGATGTTTTAGATAATATCTATGACAAAAAAATGTGTGTACCTTTTATTGTACATTGTATGATATATTTATTTCACTAAAAGATTTGGGATCACTATTTTGGACATGAAATTCATGATCTACTTGTTGAAGAGTATATACATAGTGTCTACACAAGTCTTTTGATTATGAAATTCATTAGAAATATGATTATTTGTTTATAAATTTCATTTTTTATTTCTTTTATTTAGTCTATTTGAAAGGATTATCCAATAATATATAATATATATACATACATAAACAACCATTTGGGTGTGTGATATCATGACCCCACCAGTTGGCACCATTATGCAACTAGATTACCAAGGACCTATGTGTTGTTGTTCAGATTACAGTCAAAATTGACCCAATCTTTTCCTTTTGAGCTTAACGATATATATGATATTATATGTTTATATAAATACATATATACATACATACATACATACATACATACATACATATATATATATATATAAAGGGGATTCATTTTGAACATATATATATATATATATATATATATATATATATATATATATATATATATATATATGTGGCCAAGGGGCCCATATATTCTTTTTGTATATACATATGTACATGTATGTAGACATGTATATGTTCAAAATGAATCCCCTTTTTCTTCAGGCTTGGAAAGCTAGTGCGAGTTGTTAAGTTACACATACATTCATAAGTTTATATTCAATGTGGGACAATAAGTGTTTAACCTTGGCCTAAATATATACTTATATAAGGAATTTTTATTATTGAGTTTAATTTTTAATAGTCTTGAGATGCATGTAGTATTAACCGTTAGGCTTTTGAATTAAATGTCTAAATGGTGAGAGCATTGGCATATACAATAAAAAATAAATAAAGAGAATTTTATTATTTAAAATATTAGACATTTTAGCTTTAGAAAAATCATATAAAGTATATTTAGGAAAAAAATTTGTCTCAACCATGTGCATTGGCCTTTAATAGGTGTTTAGACCTTAGTGGTGCATGGCATTTTAAATAAGGTTTTATTTGTTTGATTTTCTTTATGTATGGAGTGGGCTTGAGGTGTTCATGGAATGCCTATGTGGAAATGCAAGAAAAAGCAATGCAAATGAAAATAAAAATAGCATTGTATACTCCCCTTAAACATTGATTCATGTGGAGCTCTCCCTTTACTCGGGTTTAGAAAGAAATAACAAGTGTTTTAAGGAAACATTGTTTTCCCTTTTATTGCAAATCAATTATTGGGTGAAACTTTATTTTTCTTCCCTTAAGCCATGGATTTGGCTGGGAAATAGAATTTGTCATGGTAAATCATTGACCCCTTTGGGGATAATGGCATAGGGTTTGGATTGCAACACATCCACTACCTATGATGGGATTGAAGAGAAAGAAGGGTAGCAATGGAGATCATGAAAAAAATAAGAGTTTGTAGGTCTATGTTCAACCACTGATCGAAAAGGAGAAAATAAGGAAGAATGAGTGAGGTGAGTTAGAGGAATAAGTAGAGGGTTTCAAATATTAGAGGAAATAATAAGGATTTATAGGCCTACATTTTGAACTCATATGCTGGGATTGAGAGAGTAAGGAGAGGATGATTTCAAGTAAGGGATAAGGACACTACTATTGATATGGTGCCATGGGAGGCCAAATTTAAAGCAAAAACCCTAAATTTATTTATTTCCAGGTATGTGAATATCTTTTTACTATTTATATTCTATTGAATAGATTTTAATTTAATTTTGACAAGCTCACTTGAGAACCCTATTGGGGCATACATCCATTGAGGTATGTTTTGCCATACCCACATGGATTTATGTCATGGCCAGGTGTAGGAGGATTTGTATACATGAAATTTATATGTAAAAACCTATTATGATGCTTGTTTTTCTAAATATGTTAGTTGGTTGATTGTTTTATTTAATTATTATGATTTCTTGATCTTATTATACCCAAATGATCACTTGTTTCTAATATGCTGGAATGGTTACTTGGCTGAAATTTTAATAAATGCTAGGTTAAAATAATTGGTAAAATATTTTAAATTCATCATATTGATATATTGAAGTCTTTGACATAAAACTAGTAATACTTTCTTGTATACTATTTAGATAGTAAATTTTCCACAAATTTGACTATACCAATTTGTAGAAAAAATACCATGGTCAGTATGAAAACCAATAATGTACGCTTCATTGTTGAATACCCTTCTAGGTAGTGATTGTAATAGATGTGTATTGTATTCAATTTATGTCCCCATATATAATGAAACCATGACTATAGTTTTTGATAGTATGTGATACTTATTTACATAACCCTCATGTTGTTATTATGGTTATGCTAGCATAGGCTTCCAATTAAAGCGAAATGGTAATAAGTAGGCTTTTCCTATTGAGCTATGTTTACTCTTGGTATGACAAGATTTGGATTTATTTGACAAATTATGATAACATAAAACTAAAATTTAGCATTATGGTTGATCTTCCTATTGTGCATTTATAACATGATTATGTGGTTTTGATATGTAATGCTCACTTATTAGAGCTAGTGATTTTTGAACTTGTGGGTTTTGTGTTTGTATGGCTTGGTATACAAATAAGGAAAGAGGTAAGACTAGTGTAAAACTACTTTGTTGGGATTTTGTATGGTAAAACACAATTTAGTTTATGAAGTAATGTTAAAGTTACTTTTGTTGTAATCTTAGTAGTAATGCTTAGATTTGAACTTAAATTGTGAGAAAGGGTGGTTGTGAGAGGTTGTTTTTGTAATGATGAGTGGTAAAAATGATATTTTAATTGTTTTTATATCTTGTATTTGGCATCATATTTAATTTATTGGTGGTTAGAAATGCTAAGGATTTATATTATACATGTGGAAATTAGTTTCCATGTACTTTTAGTTATGTTATTTTACTTGGATGGTCACACTTGCATGAGGAAAAAATGAATTGTTTGGAATTGTTAGATTAGTTGTTAAGTTGTGAAGCTAAAAGCTTCACCAAGGAGCTAATCAGGGAGTTATTGGGTTCAGACAGTAACTGACATCGGCAGTACGGCCGACGTCGATTAGGCAGGGACCAAGGATCGGCCGATGTCAGTCAGGAGTAGACTGACAGCAACCGACGTCGATCACCTGTGCGTGTGCATGCTTCTGCATGTGTTTCTAGAATGCATTTCCAGAATTAGACTCGTCTAATTTAAGAGGTCTGAGAGTGTTTGCATGTTGAAGACTAATTTAAGTCTTGAGTCTGTGTTTTTAATTATTGTAATTAGAAGTCTAATTATTGTATGCATGGGATCCTATTTAAGAGACCCATGGGCATGTATTGTAATTAAGGCAAGTAAAGCATTGAAGCAAGAAAGAAAGGTCAAGGAGATTTTCAAGGTGTAAGGTCAAGGAGATCAGCTGAAGCTATCAAGGAGGGGATAACAACTCAGGTTGTTGAGTTAGTTGTAGTTAAGCAAGAGAGAGAGAGAGGGAAGAAGTCCTTGAGGTGTGGCAAGCCTTAGAGGTGGAAGAAGAAGTGGCATCTTCTTTATTATATTTTCTTCTGAAGATTATTTAATACAAGATTGTGTATTGTCTCTCAAATTCTTTATTGTTTCAAGTTTCTAGTTACTTAATCATTCTGGTATAATTTCGTGTTTAATTGCTTATAAGAAAAGTAATCAATTGTGCTTCCACGGGTTCCTAACAGTTGGTATCAAAGCTAAGGTTGTAGGGAGCAGGTTATTATTTGATTACAGGTCATTCTCAGGGGTTTCTGATTGAGTGGGAGTACAGCAATGGCAGAAGAAAGTAGACTACAAATGGAGAAGTTTAACGGCAAGAATTATCAACATTGGAGGATGCAGATAGAAAATTATCTGTATCAGAAAGATTTATACTTACCATTGGGTGGGGTTGCATGCAAGCCCACAAACATGAAGGATGAAGAATGGAACGTTCTTGATTGGAAGGCTCTGGGATCCATAAGGTTGAGCCTTGCATCATTTGTGATTTCTAACTTATCACAGTGTAAGACAATGGAAGAGTTGATAAAATCTTTGGCAAATCTATATGAAAAGCCCTCTACTTCAAATAAGGTATTTCTTATGAAGTAGCTATTTACTTTGAAAATGCAGGAAGGTGGATTGGTGCATACTCATCTTAGTGATTTCCATGGTTTGGTAAACCAGTTAAATTCAGTCAATATTGTTTTTGATGATGAAATAAAGGCTCTCTTAATTTTATGCTCTTTACCTAAAAGTTGGGAGAGTTTGGTAATGGCAGTAAGTAATACTGTGTCTGCTTCTAAAATCTTAAAAGTTGATAATGTGGTTAGTGTAATCTTGAATGAAGAGATTCACAGGAAAAGCACAGGTGAATCATTAGGGAATGCTCGAAGTCCTGAAAGTAGGGGAAGGCAAAGAGAGAAGGTTGAGCAAGGGTAATCAAAGTCACAAATGGGAAAGAGATCTGAGTCTAGAGGTATCACCTGCTGGTTTTGTGGAAAGAAAGGACACACAAAGAAAGACTATTGGTTGAGAAGTAAATAAAATCAACATGAAGGTAATGAAGAAGCAAGAGATGCAGGTATTGTGGCACCAGATGCTCTCATACTTTCTTTGGATAGTTAGTTAGAATCATGAGTTTTAGATTATGGTTCTTCTTTTCATGCATCCCCAAATAGAGATTTGTTCCATGAGTATGTCCAAGGAGACTTTGGAGTGCTTTACTTAGGGGATGGTACACCTTGTCAAATGGTTGGCAATGGGAAAGTGCAGCTGGAATTGTAGATGGGCAACACATGGGAGTTGAAGGAGGTTATGCATGTCCCAGTCCTGAAGCAGAGTTTGGTTTTTGTAGGGAAGTTGGGTGATGAGGGATGCACAGTAACCCTCACAATAAATTCTTGGAAGGTTTCTAAGGGTGCACTTGTTTTAGCAAGAGGTAAGAAAGTAGGTATGCTTTACCTATCTACTTGTATTACTAATTCTTCTTCTGGTTTAGCTGTAGATTCAGAGATGTGACTTAATAGGCTTAGTCACATGAATAAGAAGGAGATGCATGTTTTTGAGTCAAAAGGTATGAGTTCAGATTCGGAGGGCATAGATCGAGTTCAGTGTAGGAAAAGGAAATTTCATGCTTTTGACATGAACAGGGAAGCCTTGGTGTTTATGGAAGAGATGATGGACAAAAATTAGTCATAGGGGCTGAATAATATTGAGCAGGGTAGTATGGATAGGGTTTTGATCCAAGATGAGCTCATGGATATAAGTCATCACTCACAAGTAAAACACAGAGACCAACATTGGTTAGAGGACCGACGTCGACATCCAGACAGGGACCGACATCGACTGGGTGAAGCCCAGCTTTGGTGACTCCAGACAGATAAACATCAGCATCGATCAGGGAGAATCGATGTCAGTGATGAGTCAATCACATGGAATTGACATCGATCAAGTGCAGACTGAGATGTGACCAACATCGGTCACTGAGACAGATTTTGGGTGGACAGCAAGCTGTCAAGGAGTCTCAAACGCCCATATGGAGGACTGAAAGGGTAAGTAAGCCTCAAATTCGTCATTTCCCTTCTTTACACTACTTGTTGCTCACTGATGGTCAAGAATCAGGAAGTCATTAAAGAAGCAGAATAGGTAGATCTAGGAAATAGTGGGAGCTTGGCATGGATGAGGAATGTGATTCCTTGGAGAAGAACCAAACAGGAGTTTTTGGGTGGAGTTGTCAGCTGGAAGAAAACACTGAGAGATGAATGGATGTTCAGGATGAAGAAGAGTGGAAATGGATACGTGAGATGGAAGGCCAATGTATAAGGTCTTGAGTAGGCTACAGGACAATGGAAGTTTGACCATTGTGTTTCTATTTACCAGGTTGGATAATATTAGCTACATTATCCTGTTACTATATTGTGTGCTTGTTGCAGGGTTACATATACAGGGAGTTGCTGAGCTAAAGGTAAAGATAGTTTAGAGGGGTGTCATGAAGAATCTAGGAGCAACAAGATTCTTTGGCATAAGTATGTTCAGAGACATGGAAGATCACAGTTGATTTTGTCTCTAGTGGGAGCTGATGTGAAGAAGGTGTTGGTAAGGTTTAAGATGCAGGATGCAGAATCGATAACCACACCTATGGTTGGACAGTTCAAGCTGAGCTTAGAATAGTGTTTGAAATCACATAAGGTCTGGTATAGACCTGAGTTTTCCCAAGTAGTGGGAGTTGTCAGAAAGTTCAGATGTGGTAAGGTACTTGGATGATAGGGATAGCATCACAGGATGTGTGGTGGTTGGTCTTCAAAATTAATCTTGAAGATGGAGGTGCCTGAGATGGTTAGTGGAGGTTATTGTACAGGTGCAGCTATTTATCTCCAAGTGGGAGATTGTTAAGTTGTGGAGCTAAAAGCTTCACCAAGGAGCTAATTAAGGAGTTATTGGGTTCAGATAGTAACTGACATCGGCAGTACGGCCGATGTCGATCAGGTAGGGACCAAGGATTAGTCGATGTCGGTTAGGAGCAGACTGATAACAACTGATGTCGATCACCTGTGCATGTGCATGCTTCTGCATGTGTTTCTAGAACGTGTTTCCAAAATTAGACTCATCTAATTTAAGAGGTCCGAGAGTGTTTGCATGTTGAAGACTAATTTAAGTCTTGAGTCTGTGTTTCTAATTATTGTAATTAGAAGTCTAATTATTGTATGCATGGGATCCTATTTAAGAGACTCATGGGCATGTATTGTAATTAAGGCAAGTAAAGCATTGAAGCAAGAAAGCAAGGTCAAGGAGATCTGCAAGGTGTAAGGTCAAGGAGATCAGCTAAAGCTATCAAGAAGGGGATAACAACTCAGGTTGTTGAGTTAGTTGTGGTTGAGCAAGAGAGAGATAGAGAAGAAGTCCTTGAGGTGTGGCAAGCCTTAGAGGTGGAAGAAGAAGTGGCATCTTCTTTAATGTATTTTCTTCTAAAGATTATTTAATACAAGATTGTGTATTATCTCTCAAATTCTTTGTTGTTTCAAGTTTCTAGTTACTTAATCATTCTAGTATAATTCCATGTTTAATTGCTTATAAAAAAAGTAATCAATTGTGCTTCCACAGGTTCCTAACATTAGTTATAATGAGATGAAAATTAAAAATATATTGGCTATTGCAACCATTCATATTCTTTCTATGTACATGGTTTTTATTGTATTTAAAAATCTATTTGAGGTTACATTATTTAGTTTGCTTAGAAGATTTAGATGTTAGTGTATTAAGGATTCTTCTCTTGAAAAGATAATACAATAGGGTGTATCATGGGCTACCCAAAATGGATTAATGTGGAATTAAGTTTAGTGATTATTTTTCCTCTTTTTGGGCTTGTATTATTAAAATAGAATTTATTTTCTAAAATTTTCAATAGGGAGGAAATTCACATTGCCAACTTTAGGCTGACACATTAATTTCACCCTTTCAATGTAGGGATTATTTTGCAAGTGGGATCTTTCCTGGGAAGTTTGATTTCCTATTTATCATTGTTATTTGCTTAAGTGTTGTATGAATCATGGGTAACCCATGAAGGGTTTTGGGATGATAAATATGATGTTTAAATTATTGTAATGATTTATTATTATAGCTGGCACATGCTATGTTGAGTGCCTGAATCAAACCTTGTACTTCTGGGATAACATAATGGTTTCCTTGTGCTTATGCCTTTAGGATTGTATTTGTATTCATAAGTTAAAGCTATTAACATTTGTATTCATTAGTGTTCCATTTTTACTTATGAATGACATCCTTGTTAAGTATTGACTATGTCATATTTCAAGTTGTATATTGTAGTCACTCAACCATGAGTATGGTTAAGTTCAAGTTTCATTATTCCCTCATTTTGAGGAGAATTACCCATATGGTTTGGGTTATGAGGATATAATAATCATGTTTGGAATAATTATACATGTATTAATGTTACTCATTTAACCTTAGCTATTAAATTATGCATATGAAAAGATTAAGCTTTTCATTTTCCTGTTGGTTGGTTTGGGGTGCTTGAAGCACTTCATTTATATATTTAATTGGTATAGTAATCTTGGGGACACTTATTTCTTAAGCAATTAATTTTATATATTTTTTTGTATATGTATTCATACATGTGTATTTAGGCCACCTCATGCTAAGTAGTTCTAGAAACTATAATGTAAATACACTATGTTGTGGCCTTCTGGGGCCAATTTTATAATGTGATTTTAGTGGTATATACCTTCTCATTAACCTGTGAATCTAACTTAATGGATGGCCATTGTCTCATGGTGCTACCATTCCTAATATTGACTGATACAAACATATTTCATTGGTACTGTAATCATGAAGCCATAATTAATTGTCAAGTTGATTATACAGATTATTCTAAACTTGGGATTAAATGAAATCAATCTTAATAAAGGATTATTAACTATAATTATAGATTGATGTTTCATTATGTAATGTATTCTAATTTGGTACATTGCTCTTGGTATGCCTAGTTGACCATCTATAAGCAATGCTTTTATGGTAACTAGTTATTCATTAATATAGCCAAAGTTGATCTAGATTTATGGCATTATAATTAGCCTAATGGTTGAATATCATTCAATGAATCATTGCTCATTTGGGTTAAATAATTTATTGTTTTTAATTCAAGGAGTTGGAATGAACTGTTAGTGTGGGGACACCTAGTTGGGAGTTCATTAATATAATTTTGATTAGATATAATAATGAATGTTGGTACACCTTAACAACTGGTGTTCATCTTATACCGATTAACAAATTTTTTGGTTGGTTTCATGTTTTCATAGTGGGAATATTAGGAATTTAATGATCTCCTTATGCATATGTACTATGACTTGGTGGACATCAAGCATTCACATTAGAACTCAAGAATTTGGGATATCTCATGCCAAGATAATTGTTTTCCTCCTATTGGGCCATATATGGTGGGATGACATTCGTGAAGCAATGGAGAATGGGTTGAATAACCCCTAAATATATGAATCATGGCATCATGGCTTTATGGGTAAAACTTGAACCAGTCTTTGATTAAGAGAACATAAGGTTCTATGTTCATAAGTTTTATGTTAACTATTCATAGACCCTTGAATGTTATAAGGTTGGCTAAGCCAAAGCTTGACTTGTTGGCACCTTAGTTATCCTTATAAGACCCATTATACCTATTGTTTTGCCTCCTTATTTTTAGGATTATATATTTAACTTAATTGGTAAGTTAACTCACTTTTATGTTGATTCTTACCTTGTGTCATTATCCTTGTTAAGGATACTCATGGCTTGAGTGAATATCCTTCCCTAGTGAGTTGTTAAATCATACTATATAGGGTTATCAAATGTTTATTTTGGGTTGAGGATCTCTAGGTGGTCTGATTGGGTAACTAAATGCCTTTTAAATGCTCGATGGCTATTAGTGTGGACCCATACACTAATACCCCTCAAATAGTGTATCATCCACTAGGGAATCCCTCTCTATATGGAATCCTCTAGCGATAGTCTTCCTGGAATAATTGTCTCACTAACCTAATACATTTATGGGTTGTCTACTCATATGGTGTAAGACTGTGTTGTTGTGTTGGGCATGGTAGAGTGGTGTATTAGATTCTTCACATAGTTATATTATGTACTATGTTAATACTTCCTAAATTTTTTTAAGGTTGTTTCATCTGGTATCAAAGCTTGTGCTTTGAGTATTTTTGAGAGTAAGGTTATTTTATCTCACTTCTTAAAAGTCAAGATAAATGAAAATTCATTTTTTCAACTAAGTTAAGTGGTATTTACTATTTGTTTCCTAATTATTTTTACTCCAAGTGAGGTGTGTAAATGACAATATGCCTAAATAGGTCATCTTGTGATTTAAAAACTAAATATAGAGTTAAATTAGATGGTGATCATGTTGAGAAAATCCAAGACATATGTAGCATAAAAAGTGGGGATAAATCCTAGTTAGAGCTGTGATAGCTTGTGAAGCCATTTAAGGCATGATTGGGAACACTAGAACATGTGTTGAGTAATGTCGTGAATGTTTACTAATGATTTATCCTACTATGAGATGATTTATTAACTTGGTCTAGAATACATGTGAGGATTTTGTTGTGGTTGACCAAGCATCAATCAACTTAAGATATTTCCACCAACTACTCATATGGGTGAAAAGGCTAATGATGTAGCTAATGTGCGAAGGTGTGTTTACATGAGTATATACACTTGTAGGGTGTGATAACTTTTGTATTTGAGTTGGTGTTATTTTTATAACACCAAGTTGATATAATTGTGATTTTATGTGATGACCATTTCTCTCTACCTTGGCCTTAGTTGGGTTAATCCTTCCCAATTTTGGTTATATTTGAGTAAGCCTCACTTATCAATCATTTACTTAAATGGGTGGGTTAATGGGAGATAAGTCATAAAAGCTTCACCCTTAGAATAAAGAGGAATAATGTCCATTATATTTTTATGGGTTATATGGGTATTCCATCACTATATGATTGGAATATTATGACATTGGGAGGACCAAGGGTTAAACTCTAACCTAGATGGCTAGACTAGGTATGGGGAGCTAGTCTACATGGGCGAATCAATCGACCTTACATTTTCATCTTGTGGGAAGAATGTATTGAACCTTAGGGAGATACAAATCATGGATGATGGTGATATCCATTACTAGCCCCATAGGTAATATTTTTGTAATTTATTGCGCAAATAACTAATTATTTGATTGAGTTTACTGGAAAGTTCAACGAAGATGGAATTAAGGAACTAGCATGCCCTTGTAAGTTGTTTGGTTGTGAATGTAGTAAGAATGTCTCCATAGGTTAAGAAGCTCCTAATTATATAAGGCCATTCCAAGGAAATTTTTCCTTTGGAGAGCTATGTTGATAAGCCTTGTGAAGGTATATTGAACTACTACATGTATATAATTGTTTCACTTGTAGCTATGTATTTATGTTAGTTTTGTTGACTAATTTGTACCATGTTAGAGATATAAAAGCATAAATAGTCTATTAAATCATTTTTAGATCCTCTATGGTTTGTAAAAAACATTAAAGGACCCCTCTTTCATTATTTTCCTCATTTTGATAACTCTCATTATAGATAAACTATGAGGTTATCTAGCTATAAATTGATGACAGTTAAGGCAAGCAATTGTAAGTTATTTCTTGGCTTGATGTTACTATACCTAATGGGTTGAGAAAGCAAATAAATTGATAATAATTATGTTTAAATGCTTGGGATTTTTTTTTTGTTCTAAGTGGTTGACTTATAAGCTAAACCTAGATTGGGTTTCTAGTTGGAGACTCGGTTATCGATGGCTAAATTATGACCATGGTACCCTGAAAGCGAATAAGTATTTTGTGTCATAATACTAAGGTGATAAAATTATATGTATTCAACTAAATTTAGGCTTGGTTTGCTTTATGGTTTTGACCCTTCGAGCTGAATGAAGGAGCTTGTAGTTTTATCACTCAAAAATCTAGAAGCTATTGGGTGTGTAGATATGTATTTTAATTCCATTATGTGGTTTAATCATGCGTATATATTAATCCCATAAGGATGCTATGATGTCCCTAGTTATGTTTCACATATATGTGATGATTATATTATTTTATATTGGGTTTGGACATCCATTAGGATGTCATGATGCTCATATGTGTGTGTGTGTGTGTTTATATTTATATATATATATATATATATATGAGGGTGTCTTTTGTGATTATAGTTATATTATGGTTGTGGAAATTATGATTTATATGATGATGATGTAATGTTCACCTAGAACCTTGGTTACATTCATCCTTTCCCCATGATTATGTTGCATTAAAGCAAGCATTATTAGTCAATATTTGACTTGTTGACATGAATCAATTGGAAAGATAGTGATAAAGCTTGTTGTTGGAGTTATGAAACCATTTTCAATGATCATAGGTGGCTTTTACAGGCAAACCATCTTATGATGATTGAGGTATAATACTCATATAAGGTCCAAGGATGTAGCTTAATCTTAGATGGCTTAGTGGATGAATATGACTTACATTTATGAGGGTGTCTTTTGTGATTATAGTTATATTATGGTTGTGGAAATTATGATTTCTATGATGATGATCTAATGTTCACCTAGAGCCTTGGTTACGTTCATCCATTCCCCATGATTATGTTGCATTAAAGCAAGCATTATTAGTCAAGATTTGACATGTTGACATGAATCAATTGGAAAGATAGTGATAAAGCTTGTTGTTGGAGTTATGAAACCATTTTCAATTAACATAGGTGGCTCATACAGGAAAACCATCTTATGATGATAGAGGTATAATACTCCTATAAGGTCCAAGGATGTAGCTTAATCTTGTATGGCTTAGTGGATGAATATGACTTACTTGATTAGGAAAATGAGGAGGTTTTGGGGATCTCTTACTATTAATGGGTAACGTGAACCATCTAATCCATGATGTATGAACTTGGTTGGTAACCTTTTGATATTCATATAGGTAGATTTTTGGGATATGTTGGAACACAACCTTCCTTGAAGGAAGGTGTTGATGTAATTGAGATTCTTAAAAATGAGCATGATGTTACATGTTAGATATTTTATGTCATCTTAGATGACATTTGGACATGGATAGATCGATGAAGACCATGGACCCTTGTATTTCAATTTTTAGTGTGTTTAAGTGTTGTGATGTGAAATACATTGGCATAATCTACCAACCTCTTGAACCAAATGTGTGTAATTATATTTTATTTCCCTCCAATACATGTAAAATTGTTATGTGATGTGTAAATATTTTACATTTTATTATTTATGATAAACATGTAAACTTGTAACTTCTTGTTTTGTATGAATATATTTGGTTCGTGAACCTCCTTATTGCCCCTATAATATCTATATTATTTATGTAAATGTTTTTATGATGTGATGGGATGATGAATGATCTTATGATGTAATTTTCATTCTTTAATCAACCTCTTTTATTAGAAACCTGCCAAGGTATAATGAATGTGTTGTTTAGTGTGATCCTACTTCACTATTCTAGCATTGAATTTTGATGCAAGTAGGAGGTTTAGGGTGAAGATAAAACTATATCCATGATTATTAGACTAGGTACAGGCTAGGGAGTAGAGTCTCATGTAGGGTAAAAACCTACTTATCCCCTTTGCATGAAGTAGTTGATTTGTTAGGGTTGTGCACCATGAGTGCCACAGGATGGTCATGGGATATTCATGCATAATGGTCACTTATTAGATTGAGTGTTCCTTAAACTATCTCCTTGAGGAGGTTGTAAAAAAAAAACTTATGAAATCTCTTTATGTATCCTTGGAAAAACACTATTTTGTTTTGAAAATTGGAGTTCTATGAAAAATTAGTAAGACTGAACTTGCTGAAATACAACTACATATTAACTTGTAAAGTCAAGCATGTTATTCATGAGGTAATGGTTGAATTACCTATAAATAATATTCTGGTATGAATATTCTAAATTTATTGACATGTGGTTCATAGGTTACACCAAAAATATAAATCTATCTCAATCTTTGTCTTGTTTTAATATGTATTTTCTTGGCAATGGCTTATAGACTTACTATGCATTAAATGATTCTTGAAGTCAATGTATTAGTTTCTATTTATTTACACTTTGAACATGCAATTCCAAACCTTTATAAATCCTATACCAAAATACAAACTCACCAAAGTAAAAATATAATTAACCCATCTATATAACATCAAAATAACAATACTATATATTTTAGTAGTTTCTGATACTCAGTCTTGGTTGGTTGGGTTGTTGTCTTGCAAGTCCATTGCTTGGGAGGGCCTTTATTTTTGGTGGTTGTGTGAAGGACTCATTGCATCTATTATTTTGTTAATGACACCATATTTCTTTCTATTTTTTTGTTTGGTAGGGGTGCTCCCATTTTTGATTGATTTGGTGTTCAGTTCCTCATGGGTCATAGGTTGTGACCCCCCATTTGAGCTTAATTATTTTCTCTTTTGTATGAGGTTACATGACCTCCCAAATCATGTATTTTACCCTATCATATATATATATATATGGTAAAAATTAGGTTAAAAAGTCTTATAACTGATTATATAAAATAGAATGTTGGAGCTCAAATGAGACACCATAACCAAGCTTGACATGATGTACCAATCAGCCAATAGACAACTAAACCCTAACTTGCCAAAAAAGACACCCCTACCTATAGCTCAATTAGTCTTCTGCTAAACCTATGTCTATCAAAAAACTCTATTACAATTAGGAATGACCATGAAACTTCCACATATATTTCATTAATCCTTCATAAAATAGAGCCCCACATGGGTTTAAGTTCATGATGGGTCAATTATTCTACCTTTCTTAGACCCCCCCTTTATCGGAGGGTCATATTAGAAGACTAGGCCTCTGATCTTCTGCTATTTTTCTTCTTTTGCACTTTAGTCCACCCATCCTTGTATTATGCAATTTTGTAGTCAATTGATATAAATATTTAAAATTATTTTAATAACTTAGATGTGTCTTCCTCTGAATCATCATCCAATGGTTTTTCCCTTGGTATTTCTAAATATTGATTAGCTTCTCTAGAAGCAGTTTGAACTAGGGTCGCCAAACTTGAATCCAACACCCTCTCAATAGGAGTTATTGGATCAACCTTAGAATATCCCTTTGTGTGAAGAAAACCTACAGGGTCCTCATTATGGGTCAAATGCTCAGATTTATCTGAAGATGATTTAGACTCATCACTGTCAAAATCTGGGGCATTAATAGTGAGATGGGTGGGGTAGAATTCCATACACCAATATTTTTACTTCTTTCTTCTAAGGTTACTATAATCTTAGGTCAAATGGCCTATATTAAAACAACACCATCAATGAAACAATAGGCCTTCATAATGGAGTGGTTGGGACCATGATTGATCACCTCATTACAGGACAATATTTTAAGGAGATGCTTTGAGGTGTCAATGATAACTAGTTTTACAGTAAATGTGGTATGTGATAAAGAAGTATTATTTGGGTGTGCTTGCAAAAAAATTAATAAGGAGTTATCTTTGACTTTAAATCTAAATTTAAACTAAAATTGGAATGGAAAGTAAGGTAGGTGACTCTAGATAGGTCTTTCATTTAAAGGTTCAGTGAGGTGGTTAAAGTAAGGAGACCAAGCTTTCATGGTTAAATGATGATGATTCAGAATATAGAACTGACTTTGAATCAATTTTTGGTCCTTATCGCTATAAAAATCAATAATAAAAAAGCTCTTGGTACTAGAGTAAATTTTGAGCCTACCTTATAGAAGGGGTTACCATTGCTCCAAGATCTAGGCATGAAGATCTTAGAGTTTTGGCTAAAATATTCAAATCTATACGTGGTTCTATTGGAAGAGGAAAAATATTCATGAAAGAGAACCTCCTTAGTTGCCTCGTCATTGAAAATCATAGTAGTAGATGAATAATATGGGACATACACACTAAACTGGTATAGAATTGACCTACAATGCCATCAAAGATAAATCTGAGCACGAGAAATGTGATCTTTAAGTTTTGCTTTGATATTATTTTAAATTCCATGGAAGGTAGGCCACTACATTTAAGTTATCCAGCCTATACTCATATTCGAGCTGACAAGAGACACAAATAAGATTTCATGAGCACATAATAAGTCTTTGTTTACACAAGAGAAGATTCCTTGTATCATGAATTATGATATGAATATTTTGATAATGTAGGATTTTATATATAATCATACATTTTAGATTTGAGAGTATAAGTGTAGGTATGTGGGACATGATCAATACTCTGGTAAATGTCAATTCCCATCAATCTTCTGTTCAAGTTGAGGTCATCTTTTGTCAAATTTTAGTGTCATTGTCAGTAGAAGTATAATATAGTCTACAAAAAATATTTTTCAAGGATATCTCTCTAACTTTAATCTTACTTTCGATATTTAACAATTCACAACTTCTATAAAATTTTTATATCATTGTATTTATAGTAGGATTCTTAAATCATATTTAAAGTTTAAAATACTTTATAGTTAATTAAATTACGTTTTATTAATTCTAAAGATAGACGCATACTAATGTGATTCTGCTTTTACATCTAAATAAATGGTGCAGCCATAAATAAAATTGTTTTTTTAATTAATACTTATTTTAAATGCATCAATATGATCATGTATTTATACACTTCTCAAATTAAAATAAAGAACTTACTAGTCTGCAAATGAACATACAATTATCATAGGAGGAAAATAAAGTGGCACAAATTTCAGGGGGATGGCAGATTTTGGTGAAGAACCAAAATTAACAAGAATTAAAAAAGATTAAAAATGAAATATAAAATACACTCAAAAACATCGAATATAGATAAAATAAGAATAATATAGAGAGAGAACATGGACACTCAGAGAGAAGAATAAAGAGTCGCAAGGAAACATAAAGATGTCACTAGTGTCAAAAAATTATATATAAAAATTTCAATAAGAGCTAAATCTAAATTAATATTCAAAAGAACATAAAATACAATAATACCATAACAAACAATTATTTTTGTATAGAAATTATATATATACCAATAATGAACCCGAAAACTATCAAGGCAATAAAACTATCAATAGGCCAAGATCTGAAACAATAATACAGAATTGATTCATATTGAATGACTTGAAATAATTACAAATGCAAACCATACTTAAATAAGCTTAAACTCAAAACTAGAATCTACATGCAAAACTTGAAAAAAAACTAAACCCTAAAAATTGCTTATTTTTAGGAGCTGTTATTTATAGTAAGTTAGCATGTAAGCACACATAGCTCTAAAAATCTTCCAAAATATTATAAACACTATATTTATACTATGGAACAAAATTAAACTAAAGTTAACATCCTGTCCTAAAATTATATAATTTTTAAAAATAGAAAAATCCAAAATAAATAATTAAGTCATAATTTTAGACCCTCAAATAATCACGTATGGCCTCCAAAAAATATCGCAAACATTGTTAGGCGAGTATAAATACCTCAGACATCAATGAATTTTCGATATGGTCATTTTGGTGCATGAAAGAGCTCAACTAGAGTTACGGTTCAATAGTTTTGGCCTTGAAAATGTTGGCCTATTTTTTCTACATCATTCTCCATTGGTTGAAAACAACTCAGCTCCTGTAAATTGCCCTTATTGTACTGCTACGATTTTTTCTTGTCAAACTTCTTCAACATCCATTCTATAATCCAAGTGTTGTCTTCTTGATCCAATCCTTCCCACTACACCAAATACTTTTTATAATTCTCTTGCCTTGTGCTTATTGTCTTCATATCTAAAACTTGCATTGTTTTTCCCTTCTTCTTCCTTGGAACCTACTACTCCTAATTTCCTTCTTCATCTTTGTCATCTTTACCATCTTCCTGATAGAATTCATATAAATATAGAAGATTAAATACTATAGATATATCAAAATTATGTGGTAAACTCACCTCATAAACATTGTCATTGATTTTCTTCACAATTTTGTGTGGTCCAATTTTTTTGTTCTTCAACTTATTATATGTGCCTTTTAGAAATATTTCTTTTCTCAAGTAAACCATTACCAACTCTCCTTCAAATAACTTGGATCTTCTTCTGACATTTATTGTTGCTTTTTATTTCTCATTACTTTCTTGTAATTATCTTATTACTCTTTGAAACTATTGCATAAGCTCTACAAACACTTCTGAGTCATCACTAATTTGATTTACAATCGGTAATTGTACCAAATCTAAAATACTCACAAGAATTCTCTCATAAAAAATTTGAAAATGTAGCTTTCTTTTTTATCTATTCACTGAAATGTTATATGTAAACTCAGCTTATGGTAAAATTAACTCCCATTACTTGGGCTTCTTTCCCACTATATATCTCAACAAATTTTCCAAACTCCTATTCATAACTTCTATCTGTCTATCTATTTATTGGTGATATGCATTACTAAATTGTAGCTTATTACTCATATTCTTCCTCAAAGTCCTCCAAAAATGACTTAGAGATTTTACGTCCCTATCTGAAGTAATAGTTCTTGAAACACCATGCAATCTCACAATATCCTTAAAAAATAATTCTACAACTCTAGTGGCATCATTGGTTTTCTTACATGCAATGAAATGAACCATTTTATAAAATCTATCTGCAATAACGAAAATTCAATCATTACTTTTATGTATGTTTGTCAATCCGCATATAAAGTCCATACTCAAATCTATCCATGGTCCTCTTGGAACCAATAATGACATGTATAGTTTAGTATTTTGTGCATGCCTTTTAGCCACTTGAGATCTTAGTAAAGTCGAGGCTCATCAGCACTAAGGCCTATGATATAGAATTCTTAATGTCTTGGAAGAACTTCTTAACTTTAGGTGTCCATTACACTTTAGTATCATATTTGAGAATTGAACTCAAGGGTCTGAAAATTTTTACAAATCCTGATATGAATTTTCTCATTGATCAACTTTTATTCTTTTATTTATCTCTTTCATCACTTTGTGCATTCTCATATGCCAAGTTGTTTATGTTTTTTAATCATTAGACCATCACATCTACATTTGCACTTGCTCATCTTTAATCTATATTCCAGAGGATATCCTTGAGTTATGCTTGTTAATTTGCCCTACTAAGGCACAATCTTATCAAACATCATCTTTATCAAACAATCCATGTCATCTTAATGATTATAACCGCGTATGAGCAAATCATTATTTTGACCTTTATTCCTGATTATAACTGACTTTGGGCAAATCAGTATATTTTAAATCAATGCATGCAAACATTTTCTCGTTTGAATTAATCTCAACCATGGGTTAATTCCACCTTTCTTCTTGCTTCTTTTCGAGGGACTATACATCCACATGTGACGGCCACTCCCTCGAGGGGGCATCATCTTAAGCTTCCCAAACATCATTTGGTGCTTTTTCTTCAAATCATCATCTTCTTTATGGCATATAGGTCATTTCTCATTATTTGAGAAGATATTGTTGTACTTACAGCTAGCAACACCTTCCCAAACAAGGGCAGACTGTAGACACCTAAATTTGGGCACCAATGGCTTCTTATATGACTTTAAACCAATTCTTACCAACCATTGACCATTTAACTTAAGAATTTCTAAATGTCTCAAATTTGGCTTTATAACCATGCAATAAATCAATTTCGCCTATTAATCAATTAAATTGAACAAATGCACATTGAATTAAATCAAATCTTGCAACAAATTACCAAATGCCTAAATGGGATTAATTAAAGTGAAAATCTTGATCAAAACCTAATTAAATTCATCTTTGAGCAAATGAGTTAATAAATCAATTACCAAAAAAAAAATTCAAATATCACAAGCATCTTAGAACATCTTAAAAGCTACTCATTACCTTTGTGAGTTGTCTCAAATGAAAAATATCTAAAGAATATCCTAGAAGTATGTCAAATTCAACCAAGGTTAATAAACTCCACCAATGTTCCAATTTAACCCATTCCAAGTGATTTTGAAGCCCTATAAAAACAAGCCTAGAGCTCTTCATTTAGAGAGCTCGGACATAATAGTGTTATTATGCAAGAATTTGATCATGAATTCAAACATAACGTTATAATGCCAAAATTATTCCAAGCCAAGCCAAATCAAGCCACATCAAGCCAAAGCCAAGCATTGAACAAGGTGCCAAGAGGAGATGAAGGAAGCCACACTCCATTGATGAAGACCTTTTGAGCACATATCTGAGCAAGCCAACGAAGAAGCCTTTTGAAGAAATCAAGAATTTGGGTAAGGAATTTGTATTTTGTGTTTAAATTGTCATTTCCTTTCATTTTTAGTTGAGTTCTCATTTGGTTTATTCATTATGCTCCCCCCATGATCACACCTAAAGGATGTTAGATTGTTAGTGAGTTCATTTTTCATTATTTTTGAGACTAACTCTATACTAACCTTCTCCTTTGAGTTAAAATCCTAGATCACAGGGACTACCATGTACTCAGAGAGGCAATGACTCTATCTTTGTGGTTGTACACAGTTATTCTAAAATGGCCCATTTTCTTCCTTGTAAAAAAACTAGTGATGGAAGTAGAATTGCTAATTTGTTTTTCAAAGAAATTGTGTGCTTGCATGGATTGCTGAAGACCATTACAAGTGACTGGGATACTAGATTTCTAAGTCACTTTTAAAGGACCCTATGGAGAAAGTTGGACAGTAAGCTAAAATTTAGTTGTGTGTATCATCCTCAAACTAACGGGCAAATAGAGGAAGCAAATCGATGTTTGGGAAATTTGTTGTGAAGTTTCATTGGTGGAAATCCAAAGCAATGGGATCAAATATTGGCACATAATAAATTTTCAATTTACACAACCCCAACACTAACAGATCTACAGCCAAATCTCCTTTTCAAATAGTTTATGGAGGAAATCCAAAAGGAGTAATTGGCTTGCTTGATTTACCAGTGGACACCCCCATTTCTCATGATGCTGAAAGTTTTGCAGAGCACATTCATGAGGTCCATTAGAAATTCAAGGATAAATTACAATCCACAAATGAGCAATATAAACAGCCAGCTAATATGCAACAAAGGGAAAAGGTTTTTCAATAAGGGGAGATAGTTATGGTGCATTTACGGAAAGCGAGATACCCTCAAGTTACCTATAACAAGCTTAAACCCAATAAGATTTGCCCTTGTTAAATCTTAAAAGGGCTTAATGATGATGCCTATCTAATTAAGTTACCTGAACACTTGAATATCGGTCCTAATTTTAATGTCTTTCCATGCTAGGATAGAAAGTGCAGAAGTTGTTCAAGTCCAGGAGGATTGGGCAAGACACAAAGATCATGGACACAATGGCTAAGAAGTATTTGATGAAACTTGTGAAGTGGAAAGGCCTCCTCGAATACTATAATTCTTGGGTGGGAGAAGAAGAACTACACAAGTTCAGCAAGAAGCATGATACTAAACTAGGAGGTTCAGAGCTTTGATTTTAACCAAGGGAGGATGATGCAGTCCATTTGTAGGCCCAGGGTAGACCAAGCTGTAAAAGTTCAAGAAAAGATGAGTTGATTTAATATTTTAAATATATAACTTAAATCATGGGTAGTTGGAGTATTTTTTAGGGCATGGCTCCCTAACATTTGTCTTCCTATTAAATTTTTTTGAAAATAGTGTCAGATCCAGAGAATAGTTTAAGGGTGTATTTTAGGTAGAGCTTATTTTTGGTGGAAAAGATAGATATAGTGTAGAACTGTCTAGAAGGTGCCGTATTAGGGGATGTATTGATAGACATAGTGCAAAAGGAAAATCAGTTGTTATGGCCTGTTGTATTTTGATAAATATTTAAATGTTAATGAAAACTCAGATATGGTTATTAATCCTTAAATGTGAATGTGCAAACATTGGTTCTTGCTGAGCCTCTAAGTAATTTTTGCATGATATTTTTGAAGTCTCTTTGCCAACGTTTGTTCTTATTTCTTGTGCAAGTTCACCTAGTGTCAATGCTGCTAATCTACCCAAATTTTGTACCTCAAAGTGACAATTTAAGGGAAGAGCTCTAAAGGCTATCACTTGGAGTTGAAGAGTTGGGTTGGATAACTATTTACAGCTTGAGTTGAATGTCTAGTTGCTAAAGGGAGAGGCAGAGCCCTGTTCACAGGTCTTGGGTATCCCCAACCCCACCGTTTGCATTAGCAAATTTTGAAACTGAACATGGAAGCAAATGGATAAATACTACATACCAATTTGGTCTAAATGGTATTAAACATCAACTCAGCTCAATCAATGGATAAAATATTTTAAAACCATGACATCAAAACACATAGAAAAGTCATGCAGACTAATCTATGGCTTAAATGGTCTTCAAACTTGTCTCATTTCAATCATTTGAAAAAATGTTTTTACCCTGGACATCAAATCAAAACAAATAGATGCACTTTGATAAATCCTACAAATCAATTTGGCCTAGATGACCTTAAAAATCATCTCATCTCGTATCACTATAAGTCCTACAGACCAATGTGGCCTATATGGAGTTAAAGATCATTTCATCTCAATCAATGGGAAATTTTAAATTTATTTTAAAGCAAGAAATCAAAACAAATAGATGAGTCATATAGACAAATGTAGCACAAATTATCATACAAGTCAACCTCGTCTCAATAATTTAAATTAATGATATATTTCTTTAACTTACATGTCAAAACAAATAAAGACCCACAGACCAATTTCAGCCTAGATGCCATTGAAATCTATGTTCTACCAAATTCCCTTTTAAGAAGGATAGCGAAACATTGGGTTATGAAAAAATGAACACCTAGAAGTGCCTCCAAAAACCTATAAATGATAAAGGAATATGAAAATAGCATGAATATGGTGATGAAGGAACAAGAACGGGGCACTGTAGGATGGGAACGCATCCTCATGGAACACAAGGTGAAATTCATCTCATCTCAATCAATAAAATAGGAAATCAAAACAAATAGATGCAGATCTATTTGGCCTAAATGGCATTAACACACCTCAACATTCACCCCCTTGTGAACATTATTAATCCTGATCTACACCCCCCTTGATGTGAGCATGGGGAGAATATACATCTTCAAAAATTGGCCCCAACAGAATCATATGCCAACACATGGTCTACATACTATTGTTTGAGTTTTGTTGTACATGACCACTACTATGCGAAGAATGCATCCGACATTTACTCTGTGTGAATGCAATGAGCATTTCACTATCTGATCATCTCCATAAAAAATTAAAGAGGTCAAAGAATCTCTACAGTCAGAGGATTTATGCAGTTAGCTACCCTCTTATACAATTGTTGCCACATTTCATTATATATACACTGCTTTTTCTCCAAATATCAGAGGATTTCCAAAGTGATAGGGGAATGAAAACACACACAACATTAGAAAATGAAATATAATGAGGAATAAATCCTCATTGTCATCTTATGCAGCCTCTACTAATGTTTGTTACCACTCAAACAAAAATAGCATAGACAGTTTCCACTGCCACTGAATAATTGTCCTTGGCATTAGCCGATTTGGCACAAAGCACACCACACTTGTAAATAGGGATGCTCTTTTGTTCTTATTCACACAACTAAAAATAAAATATGCCACTAAAGTAGAAAGTGGCCCTATCACTAGTGGCTAATAAAAGGCTATGAAACCTTTAGAGTTCATTTCCTCCGTCCTCCAGTATAGGGAGCTACTTACTTTCTTGATAAGTGCTTGATGTATTCTCGTGCAATCAAGCATTCACATTTTCATGGTCGGACATCCTCTCGTTTGGTGTCTGCCTCATATTTAGCTTCAAAATTCAAAATGCCTCATCTCCAGCGTCAAAATTTGAATGTCTTGATTTTGCATATTTTGGATGTCGGTTTCCACAGAAAGTAATGATTTATATTAGAAGTTTCCAACAAAGTGATGCATATGTTTATGAACAAGTACTCATTGGGTATCTTGCCACAACAAAAACAAATGTTCATATTCAAATATTCTTAGATGTGGTTTTTTGAGTAGTTTTAGAAGTTCTCTCATTCAAAATTAGAATTGTTATTCCATTCAATCGTGCTTGAAATTTTATCACATAAAAAGGTTGTTTTATTTAATAAATGAGTATTCAGATGACATTAATATAATGAATAGTTCATGGTATTCTCTAACACATTATAGATTAAGATTCACAATAAGAAGAATTAATAATCTTCATTATTCTAAAATAAGTATAAGTTTTGTTTTTTTTTTAATGATGGTTGTTATTTTTGGTATAACTCATCATTTCAATATATTTGATTTAACACTCACCATATTTGATTTAAGTAACAGTGTGAAATAGTCTGTACCTAATGCATGCACTAATCTTCTCCAATAGTAACCTGTAAAGTTTTTATCTTGTTAGAACAAATTTTAGTTTAAAAAATACTAAATTTTTATGCAATATACCTTCCATGTACCATCATCAACCTATTTTATCATAAATAAGCTGACGAACACCTTGGTGAATCTTTTCCTTTTTTTCATTCAAGTATTCATTTATTAGTCACTTAAGTCACAGCAAATCATATATTCCAAAGATAGTTTGATCTACTTCAAGCCCATCTTCATCAATGATATAACATTTATAATTTTCCATAAACTCACATATTACTCATGGAGTGGTAACACGCAATTTTAAAAATATATCCCTTACTCTCTTTTGTAGTGGAAGAAGATAATTTTTCTCTTACTTAACATCATCCTGAGTTGATGATTTCTCATATCTCACAGCATCAAGAGAATAATCCCTCTCATCATCAGATATATCAGGGGTTAATAATTTTGTAGCAATAGATACAAAAAATTTTGTGGGCTTATTCAAATATTTGGAAATAACCTTCCATTAGGTCTCAAAAAAATGTAATCATTTTGTGTGCTAAGATATGGATCCAATTATAAGGAGGGTTATATTCCATGGCATTACTAAAAGTGAGCCTCATATCATCTATAAATTTATCTAGGATTAAATAGCTATGGGAATTTAACTTGGACTTAATGGTGCCCAAATCCATGGGTTTCTTGATAATGTCAAAATAATTAGTGGTTCCTTGGTTCATTAAACAACCAAGCATTTTTAGAACAATTTAGTAAATATTCAAGTAACATTATACACTTATTTTTAATTTGTGGTTTAAACAATTGTATAGGGCTTTGGGATGAAGGCCCTAGCTCATCGCCTTCATCATTCAGTATAAATTTTCTTGTTGGGTTGTGGGCAATAGGCTTATTTATAGATATAAAATCAGGGCAACTTTCTTTAATTTTCTTCTTTCGATGAGCAGAGTTAAGCAAAGAGGTTTTGTGGGCTACTCTGAGAGCTATATTTGTATCACAATTTAATTCGTATACTCACCTGCTTCTTTTCTTTCCAAAAAATATGATGACCACAACAATAGGAAATTAGCAATCAAAAAAATTCTAAAATGAATCAATACACCTTCCTTTTAATGGACAACATTTATTATGATTGATTTATATTGAATTTCATGGTTTACTTGGTGAGAGACTAGAATCATCCTTAGGTCGGCCAGTATTTGGAAAATGTTATGTCACCTATGTTTAATAAATTTAAAAAATAAAATTGTTATAAAAACAACCAAAACATAATTTTTTTAATTGTGAATTTAGGTTATAAGTAATGTGAATTGTAGGGACAGATAAATGTTACATTAGTTGTAGTCATAAGTTTACACATTATATTTAAATTGTAAATTCAAAAGAATATTTTTAAGAATTTATGGTTATTCTTGATATGTGTAGATTAATGGTCGAAAAGGCTTGGAATTATTACAAGTTTAATTAAAATATCTAAATCTAAAGATGTGTAAATATTTTATAAGTCTTAAGTTGCATAAACATATAAAATAAACATACCATGATACTTATGTCAATAAGAGTAATTTCAAAATTTAAATGGACTCCTACTAATAAAATGATTAATTAGTTATTTATGATTATGTTTTATTTGTCAAACTTCCCTATTACTACTATGAAATAAGAATCTAAAATCTATATGCAGTGGTAGATCCAAAGTTTAATTTATAAGCAAACCTTATTTTAGGGTTCCAAAAAAAATTATGATATTCAAAGTAGTAAAATTGATTTTTTTATGGTGATAAACTTCTAGCACTTATTCTCAAATGATGGTTGAGGTATTAAAACTCTTCAACATATGGTTTTAGTAGTTGCATCTATTTGGGCAATAATCACTCCATGTAATTTTCTAAATGAGTTCAACATGTGACATCTTGTGATACAGTTGTGATATGAGATCCTAGTGATGGGATGCCTTAACCATGTAGCCTAACACTCTCACACCACACTTACTCAATGGATTCATATAAATTCTTCTTTAATTAATTAACTTAGGGTTACAAGATATTTTAATCTCATTAGCTATTACAATAGAGTTCTCAACTCTATTATTAATCTAGTCCTCAGATTTGGATCTCTCTCTCTCTCTCCTCTCAATAATGATAATGGAGTTTCTCAAATTTCCATGAACTCATTGAAGGATATAGGCCTTATTCTTCCAATCTTGTACTCACATCCAATAAAAATATGAAAGGAGTGAAACCACTCATAATTGGTTTGTAATCTCTTTATATAATAGTTGATCCTTGCTCATCTCTGACTTATCCTTCACATGGATCCATAAACCTCACTCAAATTTGTCCCACATGTCTCTACCATTTATAAACAAATATGCAGGCCTAAATTATAGTCATATCCCCTATGAGGATTGCACTACAAAATTTTAACTACTAATAAATAAATATATACACACCATCTAGCTTGACCAACCCTTGCCATGGCACTTACTTTCTTTTTATATAATTGGCTAAGAGTCTAGATGGTTATATGTTGGTCTATTTGGGCTGGTCAATGTTATATATTCCTTAATTTTCTAACTCATGTTATATCAAATCCTCTATAGATCAATTCAATTGTTCATGCCCCTTCAACCTATGCACTGATATTTTCTTGTTCACCTCAATACATGTGCACTAGATTCTATGTGTATAATATGTGATGTAAGTTGATTGATAAATTATACCTTGATATGATTTTACCCTTACACCTTATGTAACTATGTAGGGTAACCTTGTACAATCTTGTGTAACCATTTTTTTAATGACATGTTACAAATCCATTCGCACACACTTATGATCTATAAACTTATTTGCATGCTTTCATTCCATTTAGACTTATTTTTCCAGTGTATATTTTTGACCATCACATTTAAACTAGTCTAATATTTGCACATAAGCATCTCAACTACTCTTTATAAGTCAATTGATATGCACATTCTTATGCAAGCCTCAAATTTCCTTTATTTGGAAATATAGGGATACCTTATTTATTTTAATGCACTTCATGCCTTCACCAAAACCTTTCTAACTCTTGCACCTCAAAATTATGTGCTCACACTTCTTGCAGTCAAGGTATCTAATAACTACACAATAACTCAATTCACACATCCATCAATTGCTTAACTACTAAGTTGATCCCTCCTTCACATTATCCCATGTGCGCAAACACTTGCACTCTTATTCCTTCCAAGTTATAAAATTCACAAAACTAGACTTTTCCATCCTCAAAGATGAAATATTGATAAGTTTTTTGGGATGTTCCTACATCAAACTCCCTAGATAATTAAAATGTGAGGTTTTGCTCATAATTAAAGTATGGGTAGTAAAACCACTCTTTTGGATATAATCCAAGGCCATGGCATTCCTTTTTACTTGGTATGTTTTCTAAGTATGTTTTCTTTATTTTTATTCCTCTTTCAAACCCTTATTGGACCATAAACCATCTTTCTCTAGATTTGATACCTTCACCTCATCTTGACCTATGCAAGGATTGGTTAAAATCATGATCCTTCTCCTTATCCTATTGAATCTCATGGGCCTATGCCCACCTCTGACCATCCACCTCCACTTCACACTCGTGTACACTATACACCTCACATTCTATAAACCTTTCCTTCAATTATTTATTTCTTTTATTTTCTCATGTGGGTCTATGCCCACCATTGTCCATCTTCCTCCACCAAAGATATATAATAAATTTTTATTTTATCCATTTTTTTGCATCAAATCTCTCTTCCAATATACACATTAGCTTTCTTTTCTTGATGCAAAAATTAAACATACTTGCATTCCATCATATCTCATGTATTTTAAAAGACATCTATGTGTAGTTATATTGTGAACAACATCCATCTCCTTCATACCTTCCTCAAGGAAACTCTAAGAATTACTCATGATTTTCTCACTCTTCTTCACTTCTCTCTATGTGATGCCTCTGATTACATCCAAAATAATATGGGATTCAATGACTCCCATCTCTTCTTCATCCTTCATTTTATACTTTTTTTACTCTACTTCATACACTTGGACCAGTATCCACAATGGTAAATTATCCCCATTCACCTTTTTTCTCATCCTCCTTTTGTTATATTAAAGATAATTAGTTTCCTTTTATCTTCCTTTAGAGGCTTCCACATGTCATGTGTAATGGTGATTGGACTATCCTTATTATTTTCAATTCAATTTCTCCTCTCTTCTCTATGCTTTAATATGTCCAATATGGTGTGCACAAAATTATTTATGCTCCCTTATCTTTAGTGACTCATGAGATTTTATCTCTTTACACTCACATAAGCCACTCTTACATGTTCTTTCTCTTTCCCATCCCTTAATGCCATCTTTTGGAGTTTCATCCATATGTTATTCTCCATCCTTTGCCATCAATTTAAATGGTTAAACTTATTCTTCCTCATTTATTCCTTTGTCCATAACCAACTATGCCTTTTGGAATTTTTCTTTTTTATTTCTCTTCTATTGCTATGTTTGTGCATCAATATTCAGCTTTGTGGGAATCAAGAGTCTATATTCTTATTCTCTTCATCTTATTTCATATTATCCTCTTTATGGAAGATCTCACTTTATTTCACATTGTTACCAAATTTAGGCACATCATATTTATTATCTTGGCATGCTATGATATGGTTTATTTTCACACCCATATATGTTTATCATAACACACACCATTAAAACATAATTTTTGTTCATGGCTTCTCTCTAGTGTAGATCTTACCTTTACATGATTTGGTTGGCCTCCTCTAGTGCTTCTCCATTGCCTTCCTCCTCATGTGTATCCTTTATCTAGCACAATATATGGTTACCTATAGGATAACTCTTAGATTATAGGCCAACTTATCCTAATGCTTCATCCCTTACGTATTAGACACATCCCTTATGATTTTTTTTATTATTATCTCCTCTCATCCATTATTCCTTCAAAGGGAATACTTATCCCCCCTTTCTACTTATAGCATTCTTCTCATTTCCTTCCCTTCCTTTTGGCACCATTTATTCCTTTTCCATGTCATTAGTTGTCATTCTCTCATGGTTTTTCACCTTCTTGATTGGAACATTATTATGTTACTTGTCCTTGCTTTGGCTATGATCCATAACCTCATGATGTGCATAATGAAACTCATCCCATTTTACAACACTTTTCACTGCTTCATCTATATTTGATTTTCCCATGAAAATATCCTTTAGATAAAATTCATCTAGATCCTCTCCTTATTCAAAGTTAAATAATATCATGTCCTCATAGTTGCTTATGAGGATTTCTTGTTCTATAGACTGTATATAATCCTTTTCTTAACTATTCCTTGGAATAAATTTATGTCACTCACAAAATAACTCCCCTTGCACATTGCATTTCAAGGATACCTTATCCTATGTTCTTTTGAACTTCAAGGATTTAATTATTCTCCTCCATGTAAGCCAATCTTATGGGTTTACTAGTTGCTTCTAAATTTTAATGTCCATCTAGTCCAAAAATACCACATTTATATTACTCTTCCATCTTATCCTTTCCTATATGTCTCTCCATCACTAGATTACATTATCACACATATTCATCAGTACAAGTTCTACCTTATTATGGTCCTCAATACCATTATTTATGGAAAACCTCTCCACACCCAAGACCCAATCCATAAACTATTCAGGGCTTTCTCTTCCTAAGAACATTGGTGCTTCATCTTCAGGATGAATCTTTATGTGATCCAAAATATCTATGGGTTTCTTCACTCTATATGGTTATCTTAGCTTTATGGAATTATTCATACTAATATCTATCTTTGCCTTATGTTTTCATTCTCTAGAGTGCATGAAATCTAGTCGTCATCTCCTCCAATGTCCTTGAGATTTATGAATCTAGTTCACTTCTCACTTTGTCTACTTGATGACCCATCTCTTTCACACCCTTGATCTCTACCAATTTATTCATGATAGATATAAACTATATCCCTAAACACATTCTACCCAATATACCTGGGTTGGAAGATGTGCTTTCCTATTACTAACTACCTTGATGTTGATTTATCAATGCCTTACCTCTGCTCTCTTTTATGCACTAACTCCTTGTTAGAGATATGTTAGTGTTCCACCTCTCTTTTTTTATATGATATAAATGCCTCCTATTATTGGTATATCAAAACTCCAATTATAAGTTATTCTTTATTTAACATTTATATTTCCCTTCCTCTAGGCATTCTTCTTCACAAATAAGCTTAATTATGGGTTATTTCACACCCATAAAATCCTCACTACCCACTATTGTGTTATTTTCTTGAAATAATACATAGGTGTTATGGATTTATGAACTAATATCCTATGATTTTATTTATGATCCTATGTAAATCATCATATTCACCTATTTATATTTTATTTCACCCCTTTGTCATTTACCCACCTTTTTATGGTGGATAATAACACTCAACTAGGTGCATCATGTTTTGTGATCTACCATATCTTTACTACTCACTCAAATCACACCACCAATGATATTTAACTAGATCTGATACTATATGATGATTTCATGATCATGGGTCTCAATGAAGGGATCAATGCAATGTAACACTCACACACCACTATTTCTTAGAATTTTCATATATATACTTCTTTCATTCATTAATTTAGGGTTATAATATATTCTAAGATTCCTAACTATTATAATGTATATCTTTGATCTACTCTTAGTACACTCCTTAGATTTGGATCTCTCTCTCTCACCTCCATATTGATAATGGGTCTCTCAGATTACCATGAAATTACTCAAAAATAGATACCTTATTTGAGGTTTTACTTACTCTTATTACTTTCAATCTGATATAATCTTCCTAAAGGAATGAACCCCCTCACATCTAGCGTGACATATATTTATATATAATTTGAGCCCATAGTCACCTATGACTTATTCTTCACACAGGTCCAACAACCTTATTCAATTATGTACCATGTATCTATAAAGTTTATAGTCAAATTTTTAAGCCTAATCTATAGGCATATCCTATATAAATATTTTACTACTAAATCCCAACTACTAGTCTTAATATATTTGCATTCCATTTAACTTCACCAAACCCTATCGTAGCACTTACTTTATTTTATGTAACTAGTTATATGTAAGGATGGATATATGTAGGTCTATGTGGGATGTTCAATTTTGTTTATTCCATGATGCTCCACTCCATGCCATGTCAAAACATATGTAGGTTGATTATATTGTGTATGTCCCTTTTGCATGAACATTGATATTTACTTATGTATCTCAATGCATGCTCACTAGATTATATGTGTATAATACAAGAAACATATTTTAAATGATAATTTATAAAGAAACATTTTCTTCCTTGGCACATTATGAAACTACAGATGTGTAAATTTTTGAAACCAAAAACTTTAACAAAAATGGCATGTTTTATATCTATTCATGCACGCTTATAAGCAAGTCACTTATTTGCACACTTCTATTCTGTTTAGAATTATTTGTGCAACATAAAAATTTTGAACATTAACTTTGTGCTAGTATAATCTATCCACATATGCACCTTATCCACTCTTCACAAGTCTATATATTAACACTTTGTTATGAAATTCTCAACTTGCCTTTCTTCATAAATTTATCCCTACCTTATTTCCTTTTGGTGCAATCCATGCTTTCACAAAACATTGTCCAACTTTTAGACCTCAAACATAATTTTTTGCATGTCTGTAAATGATGTTTCATGTTAAATATGCTATCGTGAATATAAAAGAATGCCCACGAGGTCAAGAGTATGCTTACAGTTAATTGTGATCATTAACACGTTGAATTTCATTGCACTCTTGTTGCAGCATTGGCAAAAAAGGTACACGGCAAATGATCATCTAAGACTAGCTCAAAACCATATAAATCCATTTCTGAAATTCATCGATCAAATACAAAACTGGATTGAGATGTTTTTGAGCTAGTTAGTAGTTACAGCACTAAAAAAACACAACTAGTTTTATTTTTAAAAATGTTATAAACTTACAAAGTATATAATAATTGTTACATGGAATAACTACAAACACGATCAACACATGCGGTGGTAATTGACCCAAATAGTTTACGAAAATTGCTAAGCTTCCTCCAAAAGGAAGTAACGCCAAAGTTTGGTAGTTTGAAGCTCCAATTCGGTGGTCTTTTACACTACCATCATAGCACATAATTACACCTAAACCTTAAATCCTAAATAATTTTTGCCACCTATAAGCACATCCTTCTATACTATGAAATAGAAATTTTCCATTAGAGCACTACACTCAAAGGGTAGCCCTAAAGCTTGTGTTTGTTGGTCTCGTTAACTTTCATGGTGTCAAGGTGATATACAAGCCCAAAATCTAAATTGTTTAAGTTGGTTACAAAACATACAGTCTACACTTTGACAATAGAGCCTTCACATAAGAGTATTGCACATGATGGGTAGTTATAAGGCTTCCAATCTGAGCATGTGTACAAAATCCATTAGGTCACATCCATCTACCATTGATGATATAGCTTTCATGTGAAAGTACCACACATGATAGGTTACCTTGAAGCTCAAATTTGGTGGTCTTGTACACTATCATTGTGTCACGGTGTTATACATGAACCCTAAATCCTAAATCATTTGAGCCATCTATAAGACTATAAGGTACATGCACATACACTTGGCAATTGATATTACTCTTTAAGCATGTGTATAAAATCCATTAAGTCACATCTATATGCACTCAATGATAGATTTTTCATGTGAGATTATTACACTCAAAGGCATGCCTTAAGCTCACTTTGGCATGCTCTTACAATATCATGGTATTACAATGTTCTACCTAAATTGTAAACCCTAAATCATCTAACATGTATACAAAACACATTCATTTGTTTTTGGTGATAAAGCCTTGATGTGATAATGCTACACTCATCGAGTAGCTTTTAATCTAATTTTTTAAGCTTGCGTATGGATGCTATAACATCACATCCATTTGTGCTTGGTGATAGATTTCATGTGAGAAACTACACTCAAAAGATATCTTTTAGTCCTACTCCATGAACCTATATATGAAAGGCATAAGATTACATTCATTTGTGCTTGGTGATAGATTTCATGTGAGAAACTACACTTGAAGGGTAGCCCTAGAGCTCAAGATTGGTGGTCTTGTACACTATTGTACTTTCACAATGTAATACCTAAACCCTATATCGTAAAGTAGTTAATTTTTCTATATAACACATTATACAACCTTGGCATGTGAGTACTGCAACTTAAGGGTAGGTTTCATAATTTACTCTAATATTCTATGTACAAAATCCATAATGTGACATTGATTTGCACCCAAAGATAAAGCTTCATGTGAGAGTACTGCATGTGAAGGGTGATCCTAGAACTAAACTTTTGTTGTCTCATAAACTATTATGGTATTATACCTAGACCTTAAATCCTAAATCATTTGATCTATCTATTAAAAAGAGCATCCATTTTTTTGGTGATAAATTCTTGTCGTGAGAGTACCATAGTTAAAGGGTACCATTCAAAATCACTCTTTGAACGTATGTACAATATCCATGAGGTCACTACCCATTTACACTTGATGATTGAAACTTCATATGAGAGTACCACTCTTGAAGGGTAAGTTTGGAGCTCAAGTATGGTAGTCTCATAAACTAAGGTCGTGTTGTCCTAGACCCTAAATCCTAAATCATCTTAGTTGTTTATAAAGCACATTCATAACTGATCAATGATAGAACCTTCATAGGAGAGTACTACACTTGAAGGATAGCTATAAATCTTATTCTCTGAACAGGTGCATAGAATTCATAAGTTCATAAATTTCTATGCTCAACTATAAAGCCATCATGGGAAAGTGTTGCACTCAAGAGGGTAGATCTAATTCTCAAGTTTTGTGATATTTATAAGCTGTAAGTCCTAAATTAACTGAGTTGTTTATAAAACACATCTATCTTTGAATGTTAATAGAGCCTTCATATGAGAGTATTGTACTTAAAAAGGAGCAATCATTCTCACTCTCTAAGCCCATCTAGGGAAGCCAAAAGGTCGCATGCATCTACGCTCAACCATAGAACATTCATGTGAGAGTATTGTACACTACAATAACCCTAAAGCTCAAATTTGGTGGTCTTGTATACTATCATGGCATTATACCTAAATCTTAAATAACCTAAGATGTCTATAAAATGCATCCATTTGTGCTCATTCATAGAGTCTTCATGTGAGATTATTGTGATCAGAGATTAGCTGTCAATATTACTTTAATCTGATGTATGGAAATCGTAAGGTCACATCCATCAGCACTCAGGGATTAAAGCCTTCTTGTAAGATAACTACACTAGAAATATTATTACTTACATTGGCTACCCTAAGTTTTTAAAATGTTGCATAAACCTTACAAGAATATGCCCCACCATCACAAATGAAGGCTAACCTTGTTTATATCCTAGTTTTTATACATCTCAAAAACTATTGGGCCATTATTTATAAGTTAAACCTAATTAACATAGAAAATACTAACCCTAGTATTTTTATAAAATTAAAATTAAAAAACTAACACTAATTTATATTACAAATCGCTGCTAAGCTTAAAGACTAGGTCCCACCATCAAAAATGACTAACAGCCTGAATTATACTCGACTCATTTACACCTTATAAATAGGTCAGCTATTAACCCTTAGTAATATAAATGAAGCTTCATTTATAAATGATTTGTTAAGCTCATTTTTATAAATGAGTGTGTTACTATTATATACAGAAATACTATTTGTATATTTAAACCCACCCCTAATTTAGTTTGTCAATTATTTTTTCATTTTGAAATCTACTCCATATATTAACAAAAAAATATTTACAAAGAACTGTACAAAGAAAGAATGAGTATATACAAAGAGGATCATAACCTCATCCTAAGAGTAACAAGGGCAGAAATAATTTAAATCTAACCCTAATTTTTTTAATTTTAAATTCCTAACCATAATTAACATTGTCAATAACAATCAACTTGCAATCTTTTAAGGACTAACTTTAAAAGACTAACCCTAACATCTTTATAGCCTTATAAAAAGGTTGCCTACTCTATAGTTGTGACTATATGATAAGCTAAAGTTAATGTTTTGATACTTCCCTCACTTCCAAGTTTACCAAGGAGAGGCGGGGGTATAGTGGTAGCTCACCAGAATTGAAACCCTAACCATGGCAAGATAATGATGGAGAAGTAAGAGATTTCCCTACATAGCAACAAAAAAAATCCTTTCTAAAACTTCAGGACTAACCCCACTTTACATTTTGTTAAGGATTGGATCAGCGCTTTTGCTTAGAGCTCATTAACTTGACAAGAATGTGCTGATCAGTTGAAATATTGTACCCATTCAAAAAAATCAAACAACCTATCTTCTTCACCAAGGTTCTTTCTATTTTTCCAATTAAAAGGTTATGTAGCCAAGCCTCCCTCTTATGAAGTCTGTGATAGTCTAGGAAAACATAAGCCCTCACCCAATTCCTTTGTTTTCCCCTCCACAAAGAATTTCATGTTATTCCTTGAATTTTTATTTGTCTTTTTCGTGACCTTGATTGCTCACTCTCATTGCTTGACCTAAACACTTGGAGTGCAAAGGTTCAAGATCGAGTTGGTTGGCCATGTCAAATTTAGCCTTCACAAGGTGCAATAAAAGGCAGCATTCAAATGAGGAAATGAGATCCCAAAAGACTCAAAATTGGTTAAAGGTCCCTTGGTACCTCAGTTGAGGCATTATTGATCTAATCTATCCCATAGGTTATAATTCTTAATCACACAAAACATATATATACCAAATCTAATTAAAACAAATGAGAAATAAATTTATAAATACCAAAGTAAAGTCTCCTATCTCCTTGGGGAATGAGCCCTTGCTCACCCTTGGATTTGGGTTTGAATCAACTTAGTCTTATAATGTTATCTCAACACATGAATTAAAAGAGTAAACTACTATGAGTATTCTTGTATACAAAAATAACCAAAATTACAATTTCTCTAGATATCTATACGTCTCTAGATCCAACATGGATCTATCCTTTTATTCTATGCAAAAGAGAATTGACTATCCTAGAAATTAGGCAACAACTTGACAAACTTATAACAATAATATATTTTAGAGAGATTGGGAGATATATCCAAAATATAGAAAATGTTACCATAAGATCTTCACAAAATTAGAAAGATACACATGAGATTACAACTTCTACACTTAGTTTTATCTAACTACCAAATCTATATATATAATATATCCATATCTTCTAACTTTAGAGTTATAACCTAGAATGATAAATTCTATAAATGGAAGACCATATATAAATAAGAAGTGGCATATATACATGTATAGAAATATAAAATATCAGGAGTCTTTCAGATCATCATGAAGAAGATGAAAAATCTTCTTGAACACTTTAGAACATGTTATGACCAAATATAAAGTGAACTATGACCATCCATAGCAAAACTATGATAATCTATGGTTGACTATTGAAATATGTAGATAACTAGAAGAATATATAATTGACTAATGAAATCCATAGCTGGCTGGTAAATATGCAGCTAACTAACAAAATACATAGTTAACTAGCAAAATCTATAGCCAACTGATAGAATTCATAGCTATGCTTCAAATAATCATTTATATGTCTTTGGAACATTCTTATCTTCATGAGATCTTGTCAAATATCTTATTATATGCTACTATTACCTATACATATCAAAATATGAAGACTAAAACATGCAAATGGTTATAACATAATACAAAGGAAGCTAACTTATACTCACACAAATTTATAGAGATAAAAGCATCTACTTCCTACCTTAAGCTAGTTCTAAATACTAAGATTACATGTAATGCTCAACCAATTGACATGTTTAAGGCTATTAACTATGGCAATAATGATTCATAATATGGACTCATCATTTCCCCTACACCTTACCTTTTTTAAGTCCCATTTTAAACTAATTCTCTTTATCCTCACAATTATGAACCTTGTATTCCAACTTGAGACTCAGGTCATAGATGTAATACAAATATTTAAATACCCTTTGATGGTGATGAGTAAATACCATATCTCTTTATACAAATTAGATCCAAATATAAAATTGGTCATCATATATTGGTCCTATATTTTGTCATGGATACATAAGAGAGAGTAGTAAAGGAAGTTTGAATCTTATCCCTATCCATGGTTTATATCCATCCCCTTAAATAATATCAATGATTATCTTAGCCTTCCTAAGAGTCCATTGGATAGTAGTAGGGGAAAAAAATTCTCTTTGTCTTAAAGTGACTGGTAATATATGCCAATGTTGTCTTCAAGAAATTACCACTTGATCAAAGTGGTGCTAAACAAATAATTCAAAGTTGATGAGACCATCTTACAAAGTATAGAGATAATGGTCACATATCCTAAGTTTTTGATAAAAACTTTGGAATTTCTCCAATATGTACTCTGCATCACTGAACTAGGGTCTAATACATAGATCAACATCCCTTGCAATGTTTTCATGATCATCATATATGTCTTGCCATGCAATTTGATTCTTGTATGCATAAAGAAGAACCCTTAACTATAGATCTCCCAAAGACAAGTTTACAAAGAAATTATTATTTTTTCCCTAAATGATATCACACAAATAGAATTCACATAACAAATCTTGCCTATTCGGTGTGTTATTCTAAAAACTATCATGAATTCATCATTTGTATTAATTTCATGGAATAAACCACAAAAAATCTATAGTATCTACCATCTAAAAAATTGCTCATAAAAAAATAAATTGTATGAGGAAGAAGGAACCCCACAAGCTAAGAAATTTTCACTAAGTTGACATTTGAATTAAAGGGTTTGTTTAGATTGGTATTTTGTTTATTGTGTATGTGCCAGCTCTTGAAATTGTTAGTTATCTATCCTGAGAAGGTGGTTTTGCCTCTTCAACTCCTTATGTTCATAACACATTTTCTCCCATTGGATTTTTACATCATAAATAGATAGATTGGTTTGATAAATATGTTCTATCATGACTTTAAGAGGCATAGTAGAGGAGCTAAAACCTATTTGATCTCTTAATCTAGAATTTTTTTATTCAATCTTTAGAATATTTATTCTCATAAAGATATTATCTTCCTAAGGTGTTTTAGTATAGATCCATAAATCAATGATATCATTTTATGATTTATCCAATTTCTTCAAAGACTAAATTTCAATATTTTCTATTTGTTTCATTAGAAAGACAATGACAAAGTCCGTATTCTAAGTTGAGGAGATTAATTCAACAATATCATTTGAATTTTGCTTAACTATGGCCTCTAGCTAAGATAATGATAAAGCATGATATAACTCTACATAATCTACTTATTCATAAGGCTGAAATTCTTCTTCAGTCATTGGGGCCTTTCCTTTATCTATTGATTTCTATGTGGAAGGAGTAGGAACATCTTTAGGAATACTTTCTACAAAATCACCTTATGGAAAAGGGTTTTCTACTTCCTCTATGTTATGTGCCTCACTAGTAGTAGTAGTAGTGTCCTTATTTAGGCTATCCAAGGTTCTTGTAGCTATAGTTTCATCACTATCAATAGCCAATATCAATTTCCTTCTTTTCTCATGAGGAAGAGAGAATTTTTGCACGTGAGGTTCTTTGAGGTGTAGGTTATGTGACAAGGTATGTTGATGATTCATACTTAATTATTTGGATAGGTTCCTATATAGGGGAAATTTGTGGAGTATTCTTAGGATTTCAAGTGGAAGATCTAAGCCTTAATTTTATACTTCGCTCAGGTGGTGAAATCACATTAAGAGGGCTTGGGGATTTTAGTACAGTGGCTATGACTATGGATCATGAACTTTGAGTTGATTAGGGATAAATTATTTTTGAATAAGTTTTGAGTAAAGTTATATAACTTGAGGCATGAATATCTAGAGGTATAAACTTATTAATTCTAGGATTTTTCTCTTTTTACCCTCACAAAAGGCAATCTAGGATTTTATGCCATTTTCTTATTGTAGAAAATTATGTTGGATGATCAATTGGATTTATCCATGGTGGAGAATGGTAGATGGATTTTTGGGGTATCTCATATCCATAACCTTAATAGATATTAACAATAATGAGGGTATATTAATTTTAGTACTAGTGTTGTTATGTACCATACCTCAAATGTATTAGCATTCTCAATACTATGTAGCTTAAGACACTGCATTGACCTTCACAAATTAGGTATTTTATTAGCTGAAAATAAATTAACCTACATGGTTACGGAAAATATTCCCTATTGACTCCATTGATCCTACCTTTGACATTTTGGACATAAACTGGCACTGATTCACCTTCATTGTTGAATATTCGAATGAGATCATTGAATTAAGATTTGCTTTTAATTCTTACTCCCTCATCTAGAACTCTAGATAGCTTACTGAGAAATTGAGTAGATAATAAAATTTGCACATCTTGAATAGTAGATAATTTGCTACCCTATGAAACTCATAAAATGCATGCTAATCATATCCTCATGGAAGAGGTTTTGTTGGGTCAAATTTCTAAATAGGAGGGAGAGATATGATGTTACATTCTAATAATTTCTATAAAACTCTAGTTGGATAAATTGGTAAATGTATGTTGAAGAAGTGCTAATAAAACCACATGCTAATGGGGATCTAAAGCTACATTAACTATTAATTGATTATGAGTCTTGTTATCATTGATCTTGACCTTATGTGGGACTTTCTTATTACTCTTATTAGTTGTTTCTAAGATACTTGTGTACTTTAGTTTGCCTATTGAAATTAACTTGACTTCTCTTTCCTTTAGTGTGTGACATAATTTAGTGAAGAAAGAGAATCTTTTGAATGTAATTGATTCATGTAAATTTGGTAAGAGACTCTGTTTGAAGAGATCTTGTAACTCTTGATCAACCATGGGGCTAGTCATCTTAGCCAAGATAGTCTTATATTGAAGAACATAATCTTTGAGATGTTCATTTGACCTTCATTTCTATTGTGTAACTTGGGCATATGAAACCTTGTCACCAATTTTAATGTTGAAATGAGCTAGGAACATGTCGATTAAAGGTTTGAATGCACTAACCAAATAATTTGGTAAACTATAGAACCATTGTAAATCATAATCCTTTAGGATTCATGAAAATAGTTTGGTTAGTATCCAGTCATTAGGTACATAGTCCAAACATGCTATATGAAAGGATCTCAAATGTGTCTTTGGATCACCCTTGCCATCATATAGAGTAACCTTAGGTTGAAGAAAACCTTATGGAAAGGGTGTGGAAGCAATGTGAAGTGCCAATGGTGTATGCAGTAGATCAAAAGAGTCCAAATCCTATGTCGGTCTAGAGATGTAACACTTTGGATTGAAAAGATCTTATCTCTTACACAAGGGCTACCAAATTAAGAGACAAAGATGTACTAGTTATAGATGGTGGTATAGAAGAAGGTGTCAGTGGTTGAGGTAACCATCATCGGTCAAGGTGACCATTAGTGGTTGGATAGACCATCAATGATTGGGATAACCATTGATGGTTACTATGTGTAGATCTGGGTTGATAGAAAGGCTGATTAATGAGATCTCAAAGTGAGATTTTAGGTGTTGGGTTGGTGTTGGGCTGAATGCAAAAATAAAATAAAGTAATTAAATACTAAAAATCAAATACTTATCTTGTAGTAGGTAGATGGGTGATTGATTGAGGTGGTTTACTCATTGGTGGAGTCTACTATGATTCTAATAGAGTAACGATACTTGGTGCTTTGGCAGAGTTGTAGTGGTAAATTGGTTCTCTGATGTGATAGCTAGTTCATTAGATTGTTGATAATGATTATCTTACAAAAATATAATTATAGATTAATAAGCTCTTGATAACAATTATAGATCCATTTCACCTCTCCACTCATCTCTTCTTATAGGCAAGGCAAGAGAGTTACAACAAGGCATGAATTGGGCCTCCTAATAATAACTTGCTCATGTCATGGATCGCACATGGATGAGGACAAGTTATTTTTATAAAATAAAGGTGGGTTAGTTTGCATGTTAGGGGTTAAGGAGGTGCACCTTTATCATCAATGATCAAAGTGACTATCAGTAGTTAATCTGACCATCAATAGTCGAGGGTGAAGGATAAAACTAGACAAAATATTGGGTTAAGTTAGTTTAGTCAAACTGACTATGGGTTAGGCTAGGTTAGGGATTAAAGGGTCAAATTGGTCCCAAAGGGGGTCCTAAGGAGGTCTAGGGGTATTTCAACATTTGAAATCATGGTTTGCAGATTTTTGGTGTCTACATTTTGCCCCTTTTTGTTATGCAGCTTGAATCAACAAGTTGTAAAACAAAAATGTATGTTGGTCATAGGTCCAATTTCTCTAAGTATGGGAGGAGGTGTTCACCCTCAAACTAGGAGGTAATGAGGTAAATAAAAAGTAGGTGTGGGTTTGATAAGGTGGGTGAAGGTGATGATGAAGGTGGACATCAGGAAAGTGGGTGATAGGTCAGGCACAAAGCACAAATAGGCATATAAAGTATGACAAAAGGTATGATAGCCAAGATCATGTAAAGATGAGGTTGCCATAGTTGGAAACAATCAAGGTCAGTGATAGGAGGAAAATGGTCAAATGGATCATGTGATCATATTTAGGCATGGTGATTGGGTACACTAGCATGTCTCTATAGTGATGTTTGTGGTTTGATGGGTATCCAAGGTAGGAAGTGCTCCTAGTGAAAACATAAATGGGTAAATTATCATAGATATCTAATGTAAGAAGTTCTACTAAAAATAAATTAATAGGTTAGCTAAGTGTGAGGTGGTGTAAAAACGGGGGTCAACATGGCAATGTTGGCACTACAGTCAAAAGACTAGGCAAAAAGTGTTGCAAAATGTGCCCTAGTTAGGCCAAAATGGACAAATGGCAAGATGATGAGGTGATCAGGGTGGGTGGAGAAGGTAGTCTTCATGGGTGGGTAAAACCAGGTTGGTTTTAATAAAAGGGGGTCTTCTTAGGTGGAAGAAATAAAGTGGGACATCCTGACCATCGATGGTCAGGGTGTCCAAGGGTGACCGTTGATGGTCAAGGTGTAAACCCTAAAAAACTAGTAGTCAAAAGTGAAATTTAAATCACTTTTCACTCATTATGACTTTTGCTTGCTTTGAATTTGAGCTCTAATTTTTGGTGATTTGTGGTGATGGTGGTTACTGAAGCTATTTTTTGAGGTAGATGTGCTTACTTTGTTGAGGTGGAGAGTTGACCTAATAGACTAATCCATATGTAGGTAGCATGTGAGTGTGGACAAGGATGGGTAGGCCTACGATTGACTCCACGGTGGTGGTCATATAATGAGGTAGGGGTGATATAAATTTTAATAAATAGGCATTATTTTATGCATTTGCATTGGTTGGGAAGATCAAGCTAGGTTTAAATACTTGGGTTTGGTTTGTTATGCCCTAGTTAGGGTTTTGGTAGGTTTTGGGCAAATTTGTAGGTAAATGAGGATACAAAGGGGTAAGTAGGTAATTTGGGTGGGGTAGGTACTAGGTGAGCTTATTACACTACTTGGGTTATTGTTTGGGTAGTGTTTAGTGTAGAACAAGGTTTAGGTGTTCTATCTTTGAAACACCCATAGTGACCATCGACGCTCGGGGTTAACCATTGATGGTCAACATTCTTAGAAAAAAGAATGCCTGACTATCAAAGGTCACCATGACCTTTAATGGTTGATGAAGGCATAATATAGGCTTGGGAAGGGTTAAAAATACTAAGTCCAAGTTAGGTATTTTCTTGTTTGGTATAGGTTTGTGTTAAAGGTTTATAGGTCAAACCTAACAAGTAGGGGGTATATAGGTAAGATGGAAAAAAATAGGTCAGTTGCTTTAAGGGGTAGGATAGATGAAAATTGTGTAGGTGACTAAACCATGTTTCCATCTTGGTGCAGGCTAGGGAGTAGATATAGATGCATGACCGAGTGTCTCATATTTTTGTAAATATCTAACAGTGTATGAACCTAACTGATTAGGCCCACATGGAGGAGGTAGGGTTGAGATATATGAGGCACTATCAACATGTGCCTTAGAAATCATCCATAGTCATAGTGCTCATTGAGAAATGGGATCCTGCTATGAATACCTTCTTATTATCGATTGGGAAGATGAATATCTTGCCTAAGGACATACATAGGATCACTCAACTTCCACTCCATGATTATTTAATTTACCATATAGAGCGAGAGGAGAGGGATGATCACATTGAGATTTTGTATAGAGATGAGAGTGATCAGGTTAGATGGCATAGTGGAGGGTTTAGGTACAGTGATTTATATGAGAGGGATCCAGGTGAGAGGAGACTCATAACCATGCTCATGATTGTTGTTACATGTTTTGTGCATCCTAACTCAAGCAGTGGGAGATTCCCTTGCTTGTTACTAGGGGTGCTAGTTGAGCTATTGCTAGGTCAGATGATATTTGGTTAGGTACCTATTTTGATTTTTTAAATATATAAAGAGTTTTGGGGGTTTGTATGTATAATAGGTGGGAAGGCACCAAGATCTAGTGGTGTTCAGGAGGCAATGGTGCCCTTGCGGCATAGATATAGCTAGATTATGACATTTTGTATACCATTTTGATTTTGGCCTATGAGTTAATGTGGTGAGATGTAAATTTTGAGAGAGAGACACGTTGATCTACTTGTACACATTATTATGTTACTTGACTCACAATTTTATACATATGATCATTGTTTATGCTCATGTTCATGGTTTATGGTTTTGATGTTGATGTTTAATGATTATGGTGTGATTTTTATATTTTTTATGGATGTTGCTTATGATATGGATGATAGACAAACATAAACTTAGCTAGACATGAGATTGTTTTGATTTATGGTTATGCTTATGACATGCTAAATTTTAATGAGTATATACTACATTATTTTAGACTTAGACAAGTGGTGGAAAATGGTTGATTGTTTAAATTCTCATGGATGTTATGATATTATCATGCTTGGTATGGTTATTCTTGTTGTTAATATTTAAGATAAAATACATGAGGTAGTTTAGTTAACAACATTATATGGGAGAACAAAGAATATAATCAAGAGACAAACGTCATAATGAAAATATCAACTAGTCACGATAGGATAAGAAGAGGGCATGATGTTTCTTCATTGACGAGGACTAGAACAAAACTAAAGTTGGATAGCTTAAGGAACATAAACCCTTAAAATACTTCATATTAGTGTTTGTTATTTGGTAAAAAGGTGTTTTGACCATGTGATGTCAAGTAAGCTTAAAAATCCCTTGCTTATAGTGAGTAAAGGGGGATGGGTGAAAATGGAACCTTCTTACGAGACCAACATGCCTCTTTTGTAGGTGTCCAAAGAGTCAGTATAAACAAGTTTATGCCAAATTATGTAGATTAATCGATGCAAGAAGTCTACTTGTGAAATCCAATTATGGCTTCAACCTTATTATGTTATTGAAGAGCCGATTGTGGCTTTTAAAATTATTTTGTTTTTTTGTGATTGTGATAATGGATATTTTGCTTTGTTGATGTATAGGGGAAGTTGATCGATGTGGGAAACTTCCATGAAATTGATATGCTTTTAACAAAAAAATTTACTCGACCATCCTTCAAGGGAGTGGACTAAGTTTATTTGCTTTATTTAATGCTTTTTTGATAGCTGTCCTTCAAGGGAGTAGTCCACCTTACATTTTAGAAATTTCAAATAAATTTTCAACAACTATCCTTCAAGGAAGAAATTTGTGAATGCTAAAAATGACCTATGATTGTTATTGGTGTAGATTATTTGATTTTTTCTTGTTTGGTTTTTCTTTTCATAGACTTGATTAGGTTTGCTTAGTGGTTCACCTTTATGAAGGCAAAACTAAAAACATAAGAAGGTCGATTAGGTGTAAAGAGGTTTAGGTGACAAAAACCATTGGAATCCATCCTCTGAAGGGGTGGAAAGTACCATGAGAACCATGCTATAGGTAGATCCATGATATCTATTATTTAAGATAAGGTTATGTCAGTGACAGATAATCACATTATTCAGTTATAATCAGTTGCCCCTAGACTAGGTAGATGGAATATGGGTAGATAGTAAGGGATGAGCTTAAGTTAGACAAAATGTGAACACGGTCCTTCTTAATAAAAGAATGAACATAGGTGTGAAGCATTGAGGGGCTTAGGTTCTGGGTGGCCTTCGAGATAAGATAACCAATAAGTTTTTTATCCATACTTGTGGGTTATGATATAAGGTCCAAGCTAATTGAAAGTAAACTTGCTCTGCTTATTTTTCTCCATATTAGTGACATGTTGGTTTTCCTCTAAGATGAGGTCTCTGATGTTGAATTATTTCACTTTAAGGTGCTTATTATAGGCACACCTGACATGCTCTTGATAGACATGAAAATGGGTAAGGGCCGTTAAACAATGCTCATTGAGTAACTCTAACTGGGCTAAATGGTGTTGATGATAATCATCCTCAAAAATGAACTCTTGCGAAGATATGCAAAGAGAGGGGATTTGAAATTTGAGAGGCAAGATAACCTATACTCTAAACATAATATGAAATGTGGTATCACCCATAGGGTTTCTAATGGTAGTACAATATGCCCATAAGGCAAAGGAGATGTGTAAATGCCAATCTCGACCAGATGCATTGACCATTTTAGTTAGCATGTTATTAAGATTTTTGTTAGAGGCCTTGGCTTGTCCATTAACTTAAGCACAATAGAGTGAGGAGAAAATTAATTTAATATCAATTGCATCACATAGGCCCTAGACATGCTTGTTCTTAAAAGATTTACCATTATCGGTGATGATCTTGTGAGGAACAATAAAATGATATATAATGTGATGGTTGATAAAGTTGACAATATTTTCTAATTTAGTCGAGACTAGAGGGATAACCTCTACCCACTTGGTAAAATAATCGATCATGGTGATGATAGAGTGGTGTCACTATGAGGAATGAGGGTTAATTTCACTAATGAGGTCTAGACCCCATTATGAAAAGGTCCAAAAATTAGTGGAAACTTGAAGACTATGGCTAGGTGTGTGATGAAAATTGGCATGTTGTTAACACTTAACACACTTTTTTACATAATCACTACAGTCTTAGTTAAGGGTAGGCCAGTAATAGCCAAGGTGAAAGATATGCTTAGTTATGGTGAGGCCACTAAAGTGACCTCCACAAATACTAGCATGTGATTCTTTGATAGCATAAGAGGCTTCTTGACTACATAGGCAATGGAAGAGGAGGCTATCAAAGATGTGTTTATAAAGGATTCCTCTCATAATAGTATATCAAGAGGTACTATAGATAAACACTCTTTGATCATTCTTAGAGAGGCCACAAGGAACTATGCCAAGGTTAAGGTAGTTGAAGGTTTGTTGATACCAAAGCTTAGGTTGGGTCTCTTCCACATTAAAAATGGTGGGAGATTATGGTTTAACATAGGAAGGCTAGGTGAGTCTATGGATGATGATAGATAACCTACAATCTAAGGGTTTAGATGGTATCTAAGAGGAAAGGGAAGCCATGGTTTTAATGAACTTATTAGTAGATCATGGGGTTGGTTGGATGTGGTAGTGTTAAAATAATGTTAAGAGTTCGTCAACTAGTTGCTTGTACTACTATAAGACATCATTATTACACTAGTAGGAGCCATTTATTTGATTGACTACAAATTGGGAGTCACCAAAGATATTTATTTTTTTGACTCTTAGGGCTAAGGTAGTTTGAATGCCTATAACTAGGGTTCATACTCAACTATATTTTTGGTACATTCAAAATCCAGCTTGAAGGACAAAGGGAGAGGTTCACTATCAAAGGGGATAAGGATGACACCTACTCCCCCACCAAATTAACACTTTGATCCATCAAAGAACATGGTGACTTGATAGGTGAAATATGCTTGAGAGAGGGTCATGATGGACTCATTGGGGAGCTCAAGAGAAGGAGGTTAGTTGTCTGCTAAAGGTGCTTTTGCTAGTTGGTCAGCAATAACTTGCCCCTTAATTGACCTTTTCTAAATGAAATCAAGGTCAAAATCTTCTAGGAGCATGAACCACTTAGCCATATGTTGTTTTTGTTGAGGATTGGAGTGCATGTACTTGAGTGGGTCAGTGTTGGTTATGACATAATTTTTATGGTTAAGAAGGTAATGGCAAAGTTTGGTAGTCATAAAGACTAAATCTAAGCAAATCTTCTCAATATAGGTGTACCAAGTCTCATACTCTACAAGCATGTGGTTAATGTATTCTACAACTTAATTTTGTGTTGTTCATATTGGTGAGCTAACATTACCCCTAAGGAGTGGTCAATAGCATATATATATAGGTAGAAAGGTTGGTCATCCTTAGGAGGGGTGAGAACACATGGTGACAAAAGGTACTCTTTGAGGGAATCAAAGGCCTTTTGATAGTCACTATTCCACTTGAAAGACACATCCTTCTTCAAGAGTTGGTGGAAGGGTTGGCATCAGTCTAAAAGTTGGGAGATAAAGTGATGAATGGATTGACGCTTCCCTTGCAAGCTATGGAGGTGTTTGAGATTAACAGGAGGAAGCATGTCAAGGATGGCTTTGATTTTGGTAGGATCAACTTCAATACTATGAATAAAGACAATGAAGCCAAAAAGTTTTCTTGACGAGACCTCAAAAATGTATTTCTTAGGGTTAAGGTAGACATGGTAATGGATGAGGTGTTCAAAGATGATCGTAAGAATAACCAAGTGATATTTTTGGCATTTGGATTTTTTGAGAAGGTCATCCACATAATCCTAAATAATCTTATGGATAAGGTCATGGAAGATATAGGTCATGGCACATTGGTAGGTTGCACCATAATTCTTTAGCCCAAAGGGCATGACCCTATAGCAGAGGGTTCCCCATGGGGTAGTAAAGGCAATTTTGTGTTGATTTTTGGGAGTAAGTAGGATCTAATTTTATATCAAAAATCCATCCATGAGAGATAACATCTCATGGCTAGTTTTAAGATAAACCAACTAATTGATGCTCAATAGAGGAAAGTCATCTTTGGGGTAGTCGAGGTTAAGGTCATAAAAGTCCACACAAATGTGTAATCCCCCTATGGCTTCGGTGATATGTACAACATTCAAGACCCAATAGGGGTAGTCAATGGGTTGAATGAAATTGATAGATAGGAGATGTTGAATCTATTCTTTGATGATAATGGCTATCCAAGGGTACATGCATCAAAGTTTATACTTAATGGGCTTGGAATCATAATTGGTGATAATGTTATGGGTAACAATGGTAGGGTCAATTCTAGGCATGTCACTGTAAGACAAATTAAAGGTTATGCTATAGTCTTCGAGGAAAAAGAGGAAGTTCCAAAGTTCCTTGGAATTGAGTAATTGGCCAAGTTTGAATATGTGATGGTTGTCCTGAGTGCCCAAGTTGATATCCATGGTGGTTTAGTTCAACATGGTTGAGGTCTCAGAAAGAAGGGATTTTTGTATTGAAGAATCTGGGACACCATGGTAGGTGAGAATAGAATCATCATCCTAGCACTAAACAATGTTAATGGTAGGAGAGTCTTATCTTATCATCTCAAGATGGGTCAAAGGGATGGATATGATCATCACTTCTTTTTGATAAGTTATGGGTCTGAGGCTAATCATGTTGACAAAAAAAATTTAGGTAGGATGATGTGATCATCTTCACACACAAGTGGAGGAGAGGTTGGTGAGGAAGGGGCATCTTAGTCAACAATGGTTGTGGTAGGTGGTTTGGGTTGATTATTGTTAGGTAGGATGAAACAAAGGCCATGCTTTTCATGAGGCTTCTAGTTTTAATGGTGACCAACTCATGTGGGCCATGCTCATATCATTTGAGACCAAATCCTTTCCAAGCACACTAATGGAGGTATGTCTTCATGAAGTTAAATTTATATAGGTAAGAGAAATCGATGGTAAATGGCCTAGGTGAAAGAGAGGTGGTAGAAGTGCTAAGGAGTTTATCGAGCTCCCCATAGACAAAATGAGTCGAATTGGTGAGGAGATCCAAAGAGAATAACAATTCTGACATTATGGTCATATCTTGGTTGGTTGATGAGTTTCCCATACTCATGAGGAGTAGGGAAAGCATCAAGGGCTAAAAGAAGATATTCCCCCAGAAAAAGGTGATAGAATGGTTATTCTAGAGGGTCCATGGTGGGGATTTGGTCTAAAGGGATAGAGGATCTAGTCGATGCCTCATCAGTGGAAGGGGATGTGATATCTACTTTGGTGTTTGAAGGTTGGTTTTTAGCTATTGAGGGTGTGTTTGATGGGGGTATGAGGACATCATTGGGGTGATAGGTCATGTTTCATGTCAATAAAGGACTTGGGTCATCTTGGATGGTGATGACCTAGCCTTCATGCTAAAACTTAATGTATAAATGTAGGGTAGAAGGGATGTAACCCATGGAATGGATCTAAGGTCATCCCAACAAGATATTGTATTGAAATTCATCTTCCACTACATAGAAAAGTTTAAGGAGTGTGTGGGGTCCTAAATGGATATGAAGGATGATAATTCCCAAGGTAGTGGCCATGGTATCATTTAATGATTAAAGGATGGATGAGGTCTTAGACATGATGTTGTCTGGTAAGTTGAGTTGGTTATAGGTATGGGAGGAGATGATGTTAATGCTATCCCCCCCATAAATTGTGACCTATTTGATGCAAGTTTAAGTGATGTAAGTAGTAATAAAGAGAGGTGGATTTGAGTCCTCAAGATGAATGGAAGGTATTTTTGAATCCTTAAAGGTAACAATGTTGGAAATTTGAAGGGTACCAACAAAGGTTGTTATAATGCTGGTTGAATCCTCTATTAGTGCTTGATAGTGATGTGGAGAGGTAGAGATCAACTCATAAAATCTCATCTTCACCAAGGTCTAGTGAAGTTGTTTGAGGATAGCTCTCATGATGGATTCTGAGGGGTTAGATTGGGAGGCACCTAAAATAGACACCTTGGGTTTGGTCAGAGATGGAGATAGTTGGGTGTGAGTTGGTTGGGAGGTAGAAGAGAGACATGTCCAAGGAATGTGATGCAAGAGAATCTTCACAAGTTTGATAAGTGTTTTCAAGATCTTTGGTATAGGTTAAAGTGTCTAGTTATGGTCAAATCAATTTCCCTCCAAAACTAGGTTGTTTGAATATTTAAACTTACAAATATGTTATTTTACCTTGTAATAAGGCCTATATATTGTATAAAGGCCAAGTGGTTTTGGTTTGTTGTTAATTTTTTTTTATAAGGCATATTATGGGTCACACAATTTTTTTTGAATAAGATATAGCCTGTTAAGATATTGTTTTGTTGGAAAAGTTTGTTAGCCCTATTCTAGGAGTTGGCTTGCATGAAACTAGAATAGGAAAACTATTAGTTTAGTTGGATTTTTTGGATTATAACTTGGTTTTGGTTTGACCAAGAGGTTGATATGATGTAATAAATTGTGGAGAAGGATATTGGAATGAAATAAATTAATTTTAGTGTGTTTTCTTATCATTTTTTTGTAGACTATATACACAGAATACACAGGGTAGCAAGCTCATAAAATGATAGTCAATCTAAGGACTTGTTTGACCCAATATGAGTGCTCAAGATTATAAATTAAGGTAAAATAAGACAAATTCAATTTTATTTGAGTCTTTACAATCAATGGTTTTTCTTGTAGGTTAATTTCTACGCATTTAGCCCAAATAGGGTTTCTTAGTATAGAAAATGTGTATGGTGAAAAATTGTAAAATTTTGAAATCTGTGAACTCTCCATACATTCTTTAACTTTCATAATTTTCATAGTCTAATTATTAAGTATGATAAATTTTTAAACTCTATACATAACCTAACCCTATAAGCTTGCACAGTTTGTAATAATGAGGATCTTGACTATGATATTGAGTGGCAATTTGATAAACATTGGTTTGAACATTCTTATTATATAATTTAACATTAATATCATGAGTTTTAGGTCTCTGATACATTTCATTCTTCTTACACCTTCCAAAATAGGGTTATTGGAGGCCTAATTAGGTCTATTATAGTCATCAAAACTCCTAATCTGTACAAAGGAAACATACCCCATCTTCATATATATTGTAAATTTCATTAATGGGTATTAAAAACATATTTAAGCTCTATGTTATCATGAGTCAAAAACAAATTATGAAAGGAAATGTGTCAAAATAGGGCTACAAGCCTATGAGCCCATCAATAAAGTAAAAGAGGCCTTATGGCCTATTGTATGTATTTTGATCATTCATAGGTGCTTAAATAGATGTAGATATTTTTTTAATCTTGTTTTTAGAGTGTCCAAGTTAGTCTATATTGATTATGAGTCTTTCTATATAGTTTCTTGATCGATACTAAGCCTAAGTGTTTATGCTTTACATGTAGAACAAATAGTCATGTAATAAGTGTTGAGGGGAAGTCTTTAAGTCAGTATAGGATATGTATGAAGGTGTCTTTAGGTGATATTAGGAGTACACCAGAATAGACACCTTAGCATTATCCTTATTATTTTTTTATGATCTTTTGACCACATTGATGGTATGGATAGAAGGAGAGGTTGAAGTAGTAGACTGGTCATACTCATCTCCACTCTTAGGTGAGAGTGAAGGAGTAGGTAAGCATTGTGTAGGTATGGTTATTGGTTGGGTTGGGATGGGGCCCATAGGAAGTTCATATATTAATAGATCATCCTCATCATAGAAATGGTGGATAATAGTCTAGAGAGCTTTGTAGTTCTCTGTATCATGGCTGGGTGTCCTATGATAAAAACACATGTGGTGGTCATTGTACTAAATGGGTTTTGAAGCAAGAGGGTCAAAGAGCATAATCGGAGGTAAGTCTAAAAAATAGGTTTTAAATAACCTATGAAAAATGGTTAAGTAGGATTCAACCAAAGGTGGTAAGGGTGTAGCGGTTTTTGCTTTGATGGTTGGGGTAATGGGTTACTTGGAAATAGGTTTAGTTGTAGGTGTTTTGGGTAGGGTAATATGCTTGGTTGATGTATTTGATTTATGCAAGGAGGTTGATGATCTAGAGTTTGAGGACTACAAGGTAGGTAGTTTACGTATTGTTGGCATTG
>JARHVA010003045.1:2065000-2200527 GCA_037957365.1 Torreya grandis
ATATTACTTTTTAACATGACCATAACAAAGAAAAAAAATAGTATAAAAATTATTACAAATCCAAACATACATATAAATACCGATACTAAAATATAAACTCAAATCTATAAAATAGACATGACAACATAACATAAAAAATAATCTAGAACATAACTCAAAACCTTAAAACATCCATAAAAAACCAATACCTAAAACTAACTACTTAAAAATTAATAATATTAAATAGACCAAAACTATGGACACATAAAACCAAAAAACAAACGTAATACCTGAAACAAATATCTCAACCTTATCATTATTTTTTTATTTTCTTATATTTTTAGGCAGTGACAATGGAGTTTAGTGATGGTGGGGATGGATGGAGCTATAGATCTAGAGCCAAAAAAGGCATGAATGCCATGGAGTGTGCTCAATAGATTTATGCACAGGGGAGATGAGGTGGAAAATCTAGGATGATGGTGTAGAGGATGAGCACACTAGGGTCATCATGGAGGCAAAGAAGCCATGTATGATGACGATGAGGAGGACCGAACAAAGTCTTAGAGAACATGAATGTTGAGAAGATCGCTAGGTAAAATTCAGCGTAACAACCCTGAATGAAGTTGCCAAAACAGATCTAGGATGCATGTCTACATCAAATGAGGACTATGATTCACATATATGCTACGCCATGCGAGGTATGGATGCTTTGGAATGTAGCTTTGGTTTGTGTTAAAATGGAGCAAAACACATATGGATCCAAACTAACTTTTGAAGCTTTAGATCATACCTTATTCCAAACCCTTGATGCCAAATTTGAATGCTTAGAGGAGTATAACCTAAAAATGGATCTCTACATCAAACCCTCATGTAGATCAAATAATTTTTATAATAAATCTACAGATCCTATATAAAGTATATGACCTATCTAAATGTCCAATACAAACTATATAAAAAATCAAAATAACATACTGTAAGAAATATATTTTTATTTATAGAATTGATTTATCATCAGATGATTAATATTGGAAATTGCACATGGTTTGAATTGTTATTCCAAAATAAACCATGATAAAAGACCTATCTAATAAAAGATCTTTCACACGTGGTCTAAAATTCTTAGCTCTACGATAAACAAGGCCTAAATTTACAAAGAGGTCCAGGGTGGAACCTGCTTTGATACCACTGATGGGTTTTATCCTATTTTATAGTGAAGAACCAAATCTCACAAATTGTGCATGGGCATAGAGAATTCTTGATCAATCAACTGCATATATTAACTAACTTTAAAGATTACATAAATAGGCTTTGATAAGCCTTACTACAAAACAATGCAAATGTTGGACTAAAATCCTAACTAAACATAAACTACACCCATGTGAGTATTAACTCATCTTTCTAACAGTCTGGATGATACATTTAGGAACTAAGACTAATAAAATTAAACTATATCAAGCTAGTTTGTAGAGTATGATAATAGGAAATAAATCTATCAGTTTGGCTAGTATATTTTGTAGGAAGATGGTAAATTTATACTGTATTAGGTTGGTTGATGTAGTCAAGGAGACACACATAACTATATTAGACTAACTGATACAGTTTACAAACATAACATATTGTATTGGGTTAGATGATGCAATTGAAAACACACAGAACTGTATCAAGATAGAAGATGTAGTTCACAAACACAACACAAAATAATATTGAGATGGTTAATATAGTCTATAAGACAAATAAGCATAAATTCATCTAATTATTTTTGAAAATTGAAATAGGTAAGTAAACTAAAAATTAATTGATTGATTTTCAAGATTTGAGATATACTAATTCCAATCATAAAAAGTTAATAAGGCTACGATGATAGTAACCATGGAGGATTGCACTGTACCCATGGACACACTATCCTACCTCTAAGGTACATTGAGATTAACTTTCCAAGGATAACTTATTACTGGTGCACTATAAAATTAAATGGATGGTTGGATTCCTAAGCCTAAAAACATGAAATCATAGGCATTTTCAATTTACAATGAGGTATGTAGAAGTTAAAGTATGTGTATAGTGTTGTCTAATGGCTTGAGTATTGGGGAAATACTCCTCACACCATGACCCAAGTAAAACTAACAACTGATTGGCCCATAATGATAACTCTTATTAGTTTTAAAACTGTTGGAACATGATTTTTTAGTAAAACTAAACAAATTAAAAATTAAGATAAAAATGATATTTTTCAAAAGCTAAATTTACAATATGTAGTGAATTTAAATAGGCAAACAATATGGTATTGTGTTGACTAATACATTATAATTTTTATAAAACTAAAATTGATCACACAAAATTACATACCTAGTTGATATAGCTATAAACTCACACAAAATTGTATCAAAATGGTTGATATAGTCAAAATAAATAAAAATTGGTACTGTGCTAACCAATATAGTTCACAAACAGACATCAAACTACATCAGATTGGTCGATATAGTTAGGTTGATGGTTTATAATATTTTGCTAAAAATATTAAAGGACAAATATGAAACTGATCCAACCAATGAAGGGATGAAATTCCTATTAGGTTCACAATAATTTATGCGTGGGATATGATGACCTAAAACTATCCTCTTTCTCTGAATAGAAAAAGAATAGAATAAGGTCAATCAAATAAAGCATGTGATAATTGGGAAATCAAAGGACCAATGAATGCCATATATCTAGTATACCGTAACTTGAAGCTCAAATGTGAAGATAAAAGGGCTCCAAGGCCTAAGCCTTTAACACAAAGATATAACTCTCATTGTATCTCAACAAAGGTAAGTATTTGTAAACTATGGTTGTAAATATCCAAGTAAAATAGATGGTTGTAAAAGGGTAAAAACTAAAATAAAGGATGACTTGGAATGACTATAAATTGGTAAGACACAATTGTCAACAAAATGGGAGTCTATGTAATCTAAAGTGATTTACAACAAGTCTAAGCAATCTTATGTCTATATTAGCTTATTCAATATAGGGAAGAGCTTAAACAAAGATACACATACATTCATTCAAAAATCAAGAAGAAATATCTAATTTATTTAATAAATAAATGAAAGAGTATAGGGATATAAATACTTACCTTAGGGTGGACCCGTTGATGCTTCAATCTCTCCTTCACTCAAGTAAAGATTTGCACAATAATGTTGTAGGTTGAGTACCTCAAGTTGATGGATGTAGAGTCCATACCTATATATCCTTAGTGAGGAACTCCCAATAACTTCTTATAGATCTTTAATGACACCACAAGACAAGACTCCTCAATATAAGGTCACAATCCACCGACTCTCTAAAATGGTACTTAAGGGAAGAAATGCAAGAAAATTTAATTGAATTAGTGTGATATGATATGATGTAAGTGAAATATGACCCATATAGATAGTGTTTCAATACTTAAAATCAACCCTAGACTCTAATCCAATACTACCAGCTCAATCAATATAGTTGGAAGATGTCGGATGATACAAAACACTATCGACCAAGATGATACAATGAAAATTTCATAAGGAATGATTATGACTATATTGCATTAGATGATATAGTGGATGAAGGATAAAGGCACAAAATTGATGGTATCAACCTAACTGATACTATAGGATATAGGAAAGATAGTAAATATGGATAATACGTAAATGAAAGAGATAAAAAAATATTCATGTAGAGGAGATCAAACTGATAGTAATAATAGTGTAATAATGATATATTGACAACATCCCTTTCAAAACACTATGAGCCTTTCCCACCCTATTTCTAGTACACACTTTAAGGTGGGCACTCAAGGATATTGATACATAGACAAGCCACTATAGGAGAAATCATCAATAAATGTTAAAGTGAAAAATATTATGTGTATATGAAAACTAAAAATTATTTACTACTGTTGTCCACCTTTTCACATATTTTCTTCAATAGGCTCAATGTGAATGTTCTACAATCCTTCATAAGTGTGTAGTTATTTTTAATACCATTATGCACATCCTTTCTATCAAACTACCATTTTATTTCCAACAACACATGGCATACATCCCTTAGAATTATATCACACAAAATTTCATCCTTTTATGAAACCTAATCTAAAAACTAACCAAATATTTTAAATTTACTAACACTTGATGAGTGTGAAGAAATGATGAAACATTGTATGGATAGGGATTCACCATTCTTGTCAGCCCAATCTGTTATACCACTAATTTTGAAACATAATTATTTATGTTATCACTATCAATAATGACTTTACAACTCTTTCCTCCCACTTTTCAAATATTATTTAAAATTTAATTTATTTTCACTTCAAAAACACTCTCTTTATCAAAAAAGCTTCACCACATTTGAATTCTTTTGTGTCATGTGGGGAGGCAACAATTTCTTCATCTGCATGAGAAATGGTATTTCTTTCTTCATTTCTTATACCTTTTTTATAATTATTTTAGACATTCAAACTTTATATGCCTAAAATTTACACCTTCAAATAAATTACCTATGAATCTTTTTTCTATTATTCTTACAAATTAACCTCTTCCTATAAAAGAAAACACTCTTCTTATTTGGGTCTAATCATGGATTTTTGAAGTACTTATTTCACCTTAATGGTTATTTTGTTTTATACCACTATTTATTTGTCTTCTTCCTCTTGATAACCCTCTACCCCTAGAATTCATTATTTGTCTTCTAGACAATGTTTCCTCCACCTTCAATGCATATTCATATGCTTCGTCTAACGAATTAAAATTAAAAATTTAAAACTCATCTTGAATGGAAATATGAATTCCCTTTACATACCTTGATATATTTTCTTGATCATCTTCCATATGAATATATCTAATAATTAATATGTAGAACTCCTCTATGTAGTCTTTCACACTTAACTCTTTTTGCCTTTATTTTTGTAACTTTTAAAATAGGGTCTCTTGATAATTAGAAGAAAAAATGTACTTTTAAACTATTTATCCTATCCTAATTATTAATATGGTGTTTTCCTCTTCTCTCCTTTTCCACCTACACATGATCCCACCACAAGGATGCATGACCTTTCAACTTTGTGCATTTAAACCTGATTTTATTTGGGTCCTCCATTGATTCTTAGTCAAAATATTTATCCATATCCATGATCCATTATATAGTCTCCTTAGGGATCAAGCATCCTCTATAGCAATGGTTCCCAACTTTTATTTTATTCATATATTTGTAATTATTAAAATACATAAATATAATAAGCATGGATATAGAAGAGATTTAATGAGTAAAGCATAATATAATGAGCCTAGATCAATAAAAAACAACATCATTATTTATTTTGGTAAAACCTCAAAGAGGTAAAAATCCAAACAAAGTGATATTCAATATTGAGAAACAATAATAACCTCAATACATCAAATCTTCTTCATCTCACTCCTTAGATAAATTCTTCACAAGTTTGTCTCAGAAAAGTATTTGCCACATGCATGAATACTTGAATATTTTTTTGTGCCTGAGATATTTTACAATATGGGTAAAACCCTATTTATAATGAATCATGAGGGGTTGTGACCATTGTGAAAATAGTGGGTCCATCCTCCCCGATAAATCCAATTAATAAAAACTTGGTAAATATTAAATAAATATAATAAGATTATATATATTTTTAAAGTCTACACATCAAGTAAATAAATAATATATTATTATTTATTTAATTACTTAAGAATGTAAGCCAAGGGTCAATAATAACCACTTAGACATTAATTGTTCTAACACTCTACCATAATGCCAAGTGGGAAAAAATTTAATAGTCACCATAAAAAAATATATTATGTACAAAATATGAAGGTTTTCATCATGCAAAAAATCACCTTTCGACACAAAAGGTATTATAAACCGTAAACTACTTGAAAGTAAGTTTAGGCTAGCTTGATTGTGAGATTACATCTCATTGTTTCTCATGAATAATAACTAAGCATATTTGGAGCCTTTTATAATATAAGGACCTCCATTACAAATTATTCTTTTTAATGTATTGGGGTACAAAATTAAAACTTCCACACAAAGTTTACTCAAATCACATAACTTCCACATAGAGTTGAAAATGCTTTACAATGAAAAGAAGTATAAAGAAGAAGAAACACATGGACATTAAGAAGTGGCATTGTCATACACACTCCTATTCAATGGCAATTTTGAGAGGCCTAATATTACAAAAAATTGATAAAATTTGGTAGCACCAAGTGGTTTTTGTAAATATATTTTCCACTTGTTCATTCATAGAATAAAACTACAGATGAACATCACCATTGAGGACTTTCTCTTGGATTAAATACACATGAACTTTAATTTGTTTAGTTATATGATGATGCATTGGATTTTTCATCAGAGCTATAAAACTTTGGTTATCACAATGAAGTATGGTACTCTGAGAAACATCCAAATTAAGTTCTTCCAATAACTTTTATAACCACATGGATTTTTTAGCAACTTCCATAACACTTATGTACTTGGATTTTGTAGAAGAGAGAGAGATAATAGGTTGCTTCTTGATGCTCCAAGTGATAGGACTTGCACCAAACTTAAACACATATCTAAAAGTAGATTTGTGATCTAAAGTATCACCAACATGGTCAAAATCACAATAACCATATTAATTAGCATTATCAATGAAAGAATAGAATAAACCATAATTAATAGTTCTTTTGATATAATGAAGAATATGTTTAGTTAATTTCTAATGATCTAAATAAGGATCTTGCATAAATCTAGAAGCAACACTAACAACATATGAAATATTTGGTCTAGTAATGGTTAGATAAATCAAACTTTCAATAAGTTGTCTATACAAAGTAGGGTTATATTTTTCACAAGTATTTTTAGGATCAATTTTAATACCAACTTAAATAAGATTAGTGGTAGATTTACAATCAAGCATGTTAAACTTAATAATAAGATTATGTACATACTGAGATTGTGATACGATAATTAATTTTTTATCTTGAAATATAGTCAATCTTAAAAAATGATGAAAAATACTTAAATCAGTCATTTTAAATATTTGACTTAGTTTATCCTTATATTTATGAATTAAACTAGTTAGATAACTAGTAATCAATAAATCATCAGCATATAATACAATTAAAATTAAATGACCATTTTAAACTTTAACAAAGAGATCATTATTTGAATAATAATTAGAAAAACTTAATTCTTAATAAACATAAGTAATTTTAGAATACAAAACTCGGGGAGCTTGTTTTAAGCCCTAAACAGATTTCTTTAACTTGCATACATAATGTTCTTTGTTAGAGTCAATGAGACCTTTAGGTTGAGTCGTGAATATTTTTTCTTCTAAATCACCATTTAGAAATGTATTTTTGACATCCATTTGGTGGATAAGCCAACAATTTTAGGCTCAAATAGAAATAAAAAGTCTAACAGTACTCATTTTTACTACAGGAGCAAAGGTTTCAACATAGTCAATCCTAGATTTTTGAATAAACCCACGAGCAACTAATCTAGTTTTAAACTTGTCAATTTTACCAATTAAATTATATTTTATCTTAGAAAACCACCTACAACTAAAAATATACCTTTTAGGTGGAGGAGGGAGAAGATCCCAAGTTTGAATTTTATTTAAGGCATTATATTTAGCTTGCATAGAAACATTCCATATATCATCTTGAGTGGCTTCTTCAAAGGATTGAAGTTTACATTCATACATAGTCATTAATGCATGATAAGAATGTTGAATTCTAGTTAATTTATTAAGATTATCATCATTAAAAGATTGAATTAGGAATTTTTTCCATTTAGATCTTTTAGATTGAACATAAAACTCAGGAGGTTCTTCATACACTAAGTTATCTATAACTAGATCAAATTACTCAAGGATATCTATTTCATCACAAGGAGAAACATGAGAGTTAGGTTTATCAATAGAAGAACATTGAAGAGGATCCACAGAGGGCTCACAAAAAGATTTTTCAAGAACAAGAACATTCCTATTCTAAAAAATCTATCATTTAGAGGGATCATACACTCTTAAACCTTTTGTCTTACCTTCATACCCTATAAAAATTTATGAATAGGAAGTGGGATCGAGCTTCTTCCTCTTAAATTTAAGGACAAAGATAGAAGCAAGACTACCAAAAATATTGAGATGAGTCACACTAAGTTTTTTTTTAGTCCACATTTCTAAAGGGGTAGAAAGATTGAAGGATTTGGTAGGGACTCTATTTAATATATGAACAATAGTGTTCATGGCTTCAGTCCATAATAACTTGGGGATAATTACATATTGTAATATTATTCTAACCATTTCTATGATGGTGCAATTTTTACTTTTAATAATACCATTTTGCTGAGAATAATAAGGAGTTGTTAATTCTCTTTTAATACCACAACTAATGCAAAAAGAATCAAACTCTTTACAAACTTATTCATCATCATTATCAGTTCTTAATCTCTTAATAGACAAATTAGATGCATTTTCAACATAAGCTTTAAATTCTTTAAACTTAAAAAAATATTAGATTTTTTTAATAAAATAAGATCAGATCATTCTAGTATAATAATCAATAAATGTAACGGTATATAATGAATCATTAAGAGAAGTAAATTCTAAAGTACCTATAACATTACTATGAATTAATTCTAAAAGATGTAAATAATTCACATCATGATTCTTGTGAAAGGGTTTAGTATGTTGCTTACAACATAATCAACCCTCACAAGTTTCATGACAAGAAATTATAGAAGCAAGTCTAACAACAAGATTATTTACATACATATCATGTAAACTTATAAAATTAACATGTCCTAATCTTTTATGCCATAATTGAGATTCATTTTTATTATACGATGAAAGTAAACATGCAGAAGAAAGATAAAAGATATATAAACTAATATTTTGAATACTTTCAACAATCAATGATCTAGATTGATTTCTAATAGAACAACTATCTTGAAACAAAGTTACAATTAAATTATCATTTATAAGTTGAGAATAAGATAGTAAATTCTTATTAAGTTTAGGTACATAGAAAACATCTTTAATAACAACATTTGAAATTTACTTTTCCCTATTTAGTTGCTTCTAAATTTTTTTTATCTCATAAGTAAATTATTTTAGAGACATCTTTAGAATCACATAAAAGATCATATAAGCATGTCATGTGATGTGATGCACCATTTTGTAAAAGCTATTCATTTTCATTTGAAGCATATAAAGCAACATATAAAGCAATAACATTTGAATCTTGATTGTTATTCTAATTTTTTATTCTTCTACTTATTTTGATTGTATTTCTTCCATTTGTTATTTTTAGAAGTTTGATTTTTATTTTTAACTTTATATTTATAACAATTTCCCTTTCCATAACCAAATTTACCACAAAGATTGAAATTTCTATTAAACTTAGGTGTATGATTATTATTACTAGATTTTTTATTTTTATGTTTGCCTTTAATAGAATTAGGGTTAGATTTTTGGTTTTTAGTATTATAAAAAATATTATTAAGAGTGAAAAATGCCTCAGTAACATTCTCCTTAGAATCAAAATTTATCATAACTTTCTCTTCTTGAATCAGAAGAGCAGACAAGGTGGTAAGTTCAGGGATATCTTGCTCAGTTTGATACTTAGAATTCAAAATTGAAATAAAATTTCTAAATTTTTCATAATTATTTAACTGAATGATAAAATAAATCAACTTATCTTGAATCAAATTATAATTACATCCATCTAACTGATCTTTAGTTTTTTTAATTTTAACAAGAAAATTAATAACTTTTTCATCACCCTTCATAGGTGTAGTTAGCAATTCAAAGATTAATTTAATGATCTTTGAAAGGTGAGTGCCTTCATGCATGGATTCAAAGATTTTTCAAGCATCACTAAGAGATTATTGATTACCAATGTGGATAAGGAATTCATCCTTAATACTCTGCAAGATAATGGATATAGCTTCCTGTGATTTTGTTTGAAATGTATTGGTAAGCTCAGGGGTCACATGTTATCCAGAAGGGTATTTCTCAATCCAAACAATACTATTCCATAATTTTCAAGCCATAAATTTATATTTAACATGAATTTTATATATATTTTAATTATTTCCATTAAGCATTTGATATTTTTCTAAGGAAAAATGAGGCGAAGCCATAACATCCCTTTAAACAAGATAGTAAACAAATGCTTAAAATGAAACTTTTTAAATATTAATTTAACTTAAGTTTGTAAAATAAGGTAAATCAAAAGTAAAAATATATTTAATTACACAATTTAGATGCTAAATAATGTAAAAAAGTGAATTAAAGTTGCACAAAAATAGGTGTCAAAAGAGTCACACTCAAAGTAACCACTAAGGCACTAAAACTAAAAAAGGTGTGAAAATAATAATAAGAGGATTCAAAATAAAAAATAGACCACTCCAATGTGTCTAAAATATGCCAAAACCTTAAGATCGACTGGTTGGATCATGTGTCGAAAGAAAGACTAGACGATAGGTCAAGGGGTTTTCACATCAGAAGGAAGGCACACAAATCAAAAAATAGAATTCAAATTAAATTAATTTGCAATTAATTTTGACTCAAGTTAACAAGAAGATAAGAAGCTAGTGATATTTGAACATTATACTTATCTTTTGCAAGTTTTTATCAAAAAATTATAATCACCAACTTATCTATGAGTGAATTCAAATGTTTACATGCAAAATATTATATTTAATTATTTTTATCTGATTATTTTTAAAATGATATATAAAAAATATTTATTTATTATTCATGTAAACAAAAGAAAAAGCAAATTATTTGTTTTTTAACTTTTTTACTAAAATAACTTAATAGAAGGTAAATCAAATTTGTAAATTTAAAAAATAATTTTTTTTTTAATATTTGACAAAACTTTATACTTACCTTAATATTTCCTGTAGGTGTAAATGGCATAGGTCTATGACTAGAGGAAAATCTTGATAGAGATAGAGGCCTTCTCAAGCCTTCAAAATTCAAAAATCTTCTTGAAATTCTCTCATAATGCCAACAAGCCTTTAAAAAAAAATTTGGTGCCAAAAACAATTTTTTCCAACCTCCCAGGCCATATAGGTGTGTTAATGGATGAGATAGAAATTTGAATAGGCTGATCTAGAGCTTTTCAGGCCTTGAAAAATTGCATGGGTCCTTATTTTTGCAAAACTAAATGACTAAAACTTTTAGAAGGCAATTTGATACACATAAAACTAAGTTTCAAATTTTTATAAAAATGCCCAGGTCATATAATAGCATCCATGTCCCCAAGCTTTGAATAAATTGAAATATCAATTCAATATTCTATATGCTTGCTGATCAAAATCCTTTCCACTGGCTCAGATAACATGTTAAAATACATAAATGCAATAAGCATGGATCTAGAAGAGATTTAATGAGCAAAACATAATATAATGAGCCAAAATCAATAAAACACAACACGTGTTTATCCTAAGAAAACCTCAAGAGGAAAAAAACCCAGCAAAGTGATATTCAATATTGAGAAACAATAATAACCTCAATACATCAAATCTTCTTCATCTCATTCCAAAGGTAAATTCTTCACAAGTTTGTCTCATATAAGTATTTACCACATGCAGGAATGCTTGAATATTTTTTTGTGTTCGAGATATTTTACAATAGGGGGAAAACCCTATTTATAATGATTCATGAGGGGATGTGACCATTGTGAATATAACAGGTTCATTCACCTCGATAAATTTAATTAATAAACGTTTGGTAAATATTAAAGAACTATAATAAGATTATTCATTTTCTCCAAGTTTACACCTCGAGTAAATAAATAATATATTATTATTTATTTAATTACTTACCAATGTAAGCCAAGGGTTAATAATAACTACTTAGACAATTATTCTTCTAACAGTAATAGCTCTAAAAAATATATCCTTGGGTTCATCTAATATCTCCTCCATTGAATATTTTGATTTTTTCACTGTCCATCACCACTTACATTAGCAAGAGTAGTTCATATTATCTATGGTATCTCTATTCTGTAAAATATTTCTTAGATTCCTTTCCATATTTCTAACAAGTTTGTATATCTAGGTGACCTTCCTCCTCCTCCTCTAAGGGGAATTCCTCTGTGTGTCATTAATTAACTGTAATGCAAGATTCTCTTTCACAAATTTCCAATGATTCAATAAGAATCTCATACACACAAGGGAAACCTTGCTCTGATATCAATTGATGTATATGGTATGAGGGGGCACTCAAAATATCCTAGCACTGGGTAGCCTTTGTCATTACAAAAAAAATCATCAACATATTCCCAACTAATGTTTCTTGTAGTTGACATTTATGTGATAGAAATTATACAAAATGTGATAGTTAGAAACATGATCCTTTTTCTTGTCTTAAAGAATGACTAAATTTATGCCATATTTGTAGTAAATGCCAAGCTCAAATAAATCTTTGATTGATACATAACTCAAAATAAATCTTAAAGGGAACACATTATTTGTATTCTCTACCAATGCAGTTCTTCAATGTTGGCATGCTAATTCCTCTTTTAGGGTTCAACCAATACTAAAAAATGATTATTCGATGGATTAGACCGAAAAATGGAAATTCTTCCTCAATGAAATATCCATGTTCATTCATGCATGCTTGTGGAGAGTATAACCAGTTCATTTAAATATGCCCCAAGGGTCAAATACAACTCTTCATTAATATGCTTATACAAACTACTGCACATCCTTGAAGCATAGTTTTATTGTCAGAATGTCCACAACTATAGAAAAATCTATCTCACATGTCCAAATTGGCCATCCTAAATTACAAATAAATTGAATCAATTTAAGTGGAGGGTTTTATATCTATAGGTAATGGGAAGACTAGTGTGTAATAAAAAAAGGTTAACCCATGGCCAATATAACCCCCAAACTAGATAATTTGATATGTCTATGTGATTAATATGGCCACATTACAATGCCATTTATTATGGTCTAGTGTTTTGCTATTATTTAACTCAAAAAAATATGTCATATATAAAAACACATTTCCTAGGGATCTGAAGACATTATATATATAACATCAAATATAAAACACTATATATGTAACACTACATATATTGGGAGTATAATGTCAAGATTAACACTGATAAATTTTTTAAAGTGTTGTCTTTTACCTTGCTCAAGAGCTTCTTCCAATGATTTTTGAGAGAGAATCCTAAAAATTTATTGTAGTTTTTGGTTTAGGGATTTTATAAACAAATGTAAGAGCTTATCTTCCAACATGTTATATTCAGCTTCATGCTATGACTTTCCAATGCTTGATGAAGGCTTGGATAGTCTCATTACTCTTTTTCTTGCAATTAATGAAATGGGGTAAACTACATTCAGATAAAAAATTGGATTGAAATTCTTGAACTAATATGTTAACTAAGTATTCCAAACTATATATGGAGCTGAACTTGAGTTGGTTATACCAATCTAAAGCATTACCAGAGAAGGTTTTGGCTAGTAGCTTGGTAGCCACAAAGATATTTATCTTATTCTAATATTTTTATAGAATTTGAAAAGATTTCAAATGAAAATTTGGATTAGTGGATTTGTTATAGGTGATCATGGGAGTGACTCTACCTATGTGTATGTTTATAATTTAAAGGGCCAATGGTTTTTTTTAAAGATGTTTAATTGCTTTGTTGCAAAGTGGAGTTTGTGAAATGAGATAACCATGAACATCTCATGGGATGAGAAAGGGGGTTGGGTGGCAAAGTAGCACGAGGGGTGGACATTTGGATACAAAAATACCCACTAAAGTTTTTGAGGATGATTTTGCATTTAAAAAAGTTGGTTTTAGAATTTCATCATCTGGGAAATAATATTGGCTTGAAAGTTAGCCATTTGGATCATGGGTTACAATATGATTTATTCAGGATCAAGAGAATTTTGGTTAGAGGTGGAAGCTTAAGTAGCTTGTTGGGATATGATATACATGGTATTAGTGTTGGTGTTAATGGGGTTACCTTGAGTAGACTTACTTAAAAAAGGTCCTGCCATGTTAGTAACGTTACTAGGCATGGTGGACGAGGAATGGTGAAGTGGTAGGAAAGGGCAAGGGCATACAAAACATGCAAGTAGTGAAAGATTTCAAGGTGAGATAGGTAGTGATGGTGAGGGTAAATGATAGGGTATTTCAAGTGAATAACTTGAATAATATCATGCATATACATATGCAAAGTTTAGTGTCATGCCACATTTATCAATGTAATATATGGATTCCATTGAACTATCTCAATTAAACAATACATGATTGAAATAAGGGTCATCTCAATGAAAATAGGTGTCATATATCCAACTATTATTCTAAAAAAATAGAGAGAATGTGCCATATGTCAATTTGGATATGTCTAAAATTAATTAGACAAAAAATTATGATAACTTTAACTATATCAAACCAAATTAGACAAATCTAAAACCAATTAGATGAAACATGGAAAGGATTCCTTAATGAAAGACTCCTATAAAATCTAATCAATCGATGTTAACTCAATCAAGAATTATATTTATTAAACTAACCAAATGTATAATACAAAATATATTAATACGAGCTCATATGCTCATAATATGAGATTAACTAACTAACTAACAAAAATACATAGAAAATATGATCATAACAATATAATAGTCGTATCTTACCCAAAAACAAATTAACATAATAAATAATATGTGAAACATTTTATAACATAACAATCTCACATTTACAATTTATTTATATTATGGTGAATTAACCACCATATTTATTCTAACATCCTCCCCCTTCAATTCAACATGGTCTCAAGTAAAAAAGAGAGTCTTTAAATGCCTCAAATTTGTCTTGTACAAGTGACTTGGTGAATACAACTACACGTTGTTATTCTATTAGGTAAAACTAGAGCTATATGTTGTGTTGTTGATGAAATACCATTATTCCTTCCACTTCTTTCACTCGTAATTGTATTTTTGGTATATAAATTAAAAATATTACATATAGAAAATTTAACCCAAAACACAATAACATCAAAGGGAGAGATTATGGAAACAAATCATAAATAATAAGAAAATTCTTACCATTGCCTTGTTCTTCCTATCTTTTTTCATCTTCAAGAAGAATCTCAATGATTCTTTGACTTTTGCTTATTGGATTTCTATGGGTAGACTTATAATTTTGGTGTGATTTTGTCTTCAAGACTTGATCAATGATATCATGGATTGATTTATTATATTAGAATGGAGGTTTTATGGCTTCCTCTATTATTTTTTCCATGGAGGAGTGGCTTGTTTAAATAGGCAATGGAGGGAGGATTTATAATGAATTAAATATTCATTGGAAGTTTCTAGAGAAAATGACTCTAGAAAGAAGTGGGGATTTCTAAGGAATTTAAAATTCCTTAGAATTCTCTAGAAATGGATAATTATAGAAAATGTGGAGGATGAGGGAAGATTCTAGAGTGTACAAGCATATAGTTTCATGTTAGGACTAATTTAGTATTAGAAGGGGATTAAGTGAATATTAGGATCTAGGCTTGTAGGAAAACCTAGGAGTAGGTAGGTAGGTGGGTCATGGAAATTTAAAATTCTCAAATATTAGACAAGTGGGATAAGTTAGTAGATATTGGTGATTTAGATGAGTTAATGAAAAGTGGGAAGGGGTAAGGTTAGTATGATGAAGAATAATGAAGGGGGATGGGATTTAATTATTTAATTAGGACTATGGCTATGAGATTAATGAGGTAAATAGTGAGATTAGTAAAATGGTTAGGGTGAGAAGATTTAGGTGCATATAATTGAACATGTTCATGTATGAAATATACTCGTCCCTCAATGTTATCTGTGCATTCATGAAACACTAGATTTCTAACAAGTTTAAGAGAACCAATACATGATGTTATGTTACTTCTATGGTACTCCCAATCCTTCCAATATGTGAGGTAATCAAATCAGTTTGTAGATAGCTCCTCCTGCATCATGATATTTTGCTTCAGTGGAAGATCAAGAAAAAATTCTTGCTCCACAAGGATATATGACTATATCCCAAAAAAAAATCCTAAAGTGGATTTTATATCGTCAAAATTAACTATGTGATCTAAATCTGAATATCATGTCAAGAAGAATTGATCATTTTTCTTGTATTCTAGGAAAACTTTCATTGTACCCCATATATATATATCCACTTTGTTGCTTTCCAGTGAGACATATTCATCTCTTGTATGAACCATGAGAGATATTTGACAACATAAATGATGTCTAGCCTAATATACATCAATTAAATAATGCTCCCAATTAAATACCAGTAGAGATTTATATTCAATTTTGCTGATGGATCTAAAAATACAATTTAATCCTTATCTCTATAGGTCTAGTGATAGGTTTACTATCCATAATGAAAAAATTATCAAGTTTTATCTTACATATTTCATTTTGGGACATAAATATGTGGTATTCCTTTTGCCATACTTCTAGTCCAAGTCAATAGTGTAGAAGCCTATGATTTGTCATGTCAAATTATTGGTTTAGATATTTTTTCAATGCATCAATCATCTTCATTGAATATACACTAATGAATAGATCATCAACATATTAAAAAATTCATAATTTCCTATTCATGTTGTTTGAGGTCAAGATTTGGATCATATGGATTCCTTTGGAATCCATGTTTAATGAGATCATAATAAATTTTTATATATCAGGTTTAGGGAGTGATATAATTACACACCACTAAGAGGGGGGGGGTTGAATCAATGTTTAACAATAATGTAATTCAATTCCCAATTCTTCAAGCTACTTAACCAATCACATCAATATGCAAGATAGATAAATCAAAGAACAAACATGAATGTAACCATTACACAATATTTATGTGGAAAACTCTCATGGCGTAGAAAATCTACTCTCAATTTTGCAAAATAATTGACTACAGTCCTATACAATGATCACAAACATGAGGCTTTAGTGAATAACCTACTTCACAAGGAGCACCAACTTGCCTAAGATGTTGAGCACTAACAAAAAACTTATCAAATGAATAATTATTGAACTATGATTGCTTCTCAATATGATAGATATACCCTAAAAGAACACTCTTCTCCAAGTTTACAACTCCACACAAGTCACTAACACCAAGCTATCTCTTCAACACAAGCAATAATCCCTTTACAAAATCTTTCACTCATATACAAATATGCACTCATAAATATAGTAAAAATAATCAATATAATCATAAAATTATGATGAGTTTAATGATATTTTTCTCTTATTAATCTCATACAAACATTGGTCACCAAGACCCCCAACAACCTTTGCACAAGGTCTTCAAAAATCAACACTTGTTTGTCTTAGCTTAGTCCACCCTCACACAAAGGTCATAAAAACATCTTGTATATATAAAATAATCAATTATGGTCAGACATATATATTTATAAAATTTTGGGAAGAATTATTTATGTCTCCAAAGGTTGGCCATGATCCTCTACACAAGCTTTCTATACCATACCATGAGCTCATGCCAAAAACACCTCACAAACAAAGCATAATTCCACTTGTAAGGCTATGTTTGATCAATAGGAGATTGGAAATAAACTAAAAATCACTAAATATGATATTAAATAAGTCCTCAATACTCTCTAACTATCATAAACACTTGATCTAACCATCCACCCTGCAAACAAACTCAATCATCCAAAACAAGGTTCCTTTTAACTATAAAACCATCATGGCCAATTATGAGTCAACCATTAAATCATCTCCAAGTGAATAGGAAAAATAATAATCTCATGGATAGAGGTCATACATCTCCTAAATCACCTCTAAGAGCTTAGACCCATCCCTACTCACTGATTAGGCCTTCCAATTTCACTTCTCACTCTGATTGGTATTTTTCACTCATGTCAACATTTCCTTCATATCAAATAGACATATTTGAGGACCTATATATTTGACATAGAGAAATGAATATTATTGAAAATTTTCATTAATTTTTGAGGCAATTCATAAGCTTCATCACATACCCATTTTTTCACTTGGTTACTTTCAAAAATCTCTCACAATATCAAAAACATTGTTAAGAAGCACTTTTCTATGGGAGCCACAAATAGTCAAGATTAAATAAGCACATAATTAGAATCATATAGGAGTCATATGAAACCTAAAATCATAATCCTAGCCATACACCATATTTTTTATCACCTACAAGCAAGATATTCAACATCATGTCTAAGACTAAGAATTTTGCACATAAAATACTACTTACATTCTTAAAAATCATTCATAAAGGATAGGACCTTAATCTATGAAATAATTCTTGGAGATAATTTTTAGGAACCCTATCCACCTTATAAAAAGGGATCATCTCCTCATGAAAAGTTTACATGAGCTAATGAATGTGAGAACTTTCTTCTCGAGCTCAAAAATCACCATTCGAGCACCCTCTGACACATATGAAGACTTTTCTTGAATTTCTCTCTCCTTCTCTAACTTATGACTTGGTTAATGCACTTGAATAAACCTATTTGATCATATTATATTTAGATATAAATTCAAACATATTTAAATCACTCATTAACCCTTCATAAGGCCTCACAAGCCCACTTAGGTTAACTAGGCTAATGCCCAAACTATCTTCTAGACAACTAGCCACCTCTTTCAAACCATATTTCTGACCTCTCAGAAACCTATACATGTCCAACATGTAAATTCCAATCACACTAAGCTCTATACCATGCCATACAATCCATAGGACTCAAAAATCTATATGTAACCATGCATGATCAATCCTATAAGGCACAAACTGACCTGCATACCTCATGAAGGCCACATGAAGTCAACCCTTGAGCATAAAACACATCAAGAACAATTCAAACATCATCATGACAAGATCCATTTAGTCATAAAACATCCACCTAGGACACCCACACATGTTAATCATGAAATATACTGAGAGGGGGGTGAATCAATATATTATATATCTTTTACTTAATTTGATTTCTTTTCTTTAACCATTTATTCACACATTCAAGATATGCAATAAAATTGAAAAAATAATATGCACCACATGAGAGAGAGAGAGAGAGAGAGAGAGAGAGAGAGAGAGAGAGAGAGAGAGAGAGAGAGAGAGAGAGAGAGAGAGAGAGAGAGAGAGAGAGAGAGAGAGAGAGAGAAGATTTTTATGTGGAAAGAAACTATGGAGAACAGTCTCAAGTATATGAATGAGCACCAACTCAAATTACAAAGTTTGCAAGCACCAACTTGTAGGAGCACCAATCCCTTTGTCGAGCACCAACACAACAACTATTTGTGAGCACCAACCCACAGGATCACAAACCCCTCTTTTGTATAAAACACAACTATCTCTCAATGTTGCTTACTCAACAAATGATAGAACTTTACAATATCTCCTTATTTTCTCTCTTCAAAAAAATAACAAACCATGCACTCTCTTGCATATAAAAAATGGATTCTCAAGCGTTTATTTATAGCTTTCTAAATGACCTTTGGCATTTAACCTTTGTGACCATTCAATCCTCATGGAAAATGGTGCCAAACTTGCATGACCCTTCGTATCTTTGCATTTGAAAAGTCACATGGTGACCCTTCATAAGAAAATGCATCCTTTCCTCTTTTTTCTTTATTTTGGTGACTTTTCATATTCCTCAAAGTATCCCTTCATGGAAAAATACACCATACCCTCTTTTGTCTTCACATGGTGACTCTTGGAATTCCTCAAGATGACTCTTCATGAGAAAATGCATCCCATTCCTCTTTTTTCTTTACCCCATGACTCTTTGATTTCTCTATGAACCCTCTTTTGTTAATATTAAATAAATATTAACACATATTAGCTAAGATATGAATATTAAAAATACTATTAAATGCAATGGGGCCTTTATCACTAATACTAGACATTTGACATCAATTACAATATTTCCAACAATCTCCCCTTTTTTAATTGATGGCAACCTCAAATAGAAACTACCACATACTAAAACCTTTACTACACATGTCAACCTACACATACTACCATATAAAAAACATACGGTAACTCCCCCTTACTATAGCAACTTGTACCTATTCCCTATACCTATTTCTACAATTGTACATATACCTATTTCTATTCTTCTCTCATTTTGATATCAATGGTAGAGGGCCTATCTTGGAGCTAACACTTAGCTCCCCTCAACTAATGTTGATCCTCAATGGTAGGAAGTAAAAGAAATTACTCCCAACTTCTCCTGTAGATACTCAAATGTGTCTTTTGGTAGTGCCTTTGTGAAAATATCTGGAATCTACTCTGTAATACTGATATATTCCATCTTAACCTATTGATTTGTAACCTGTTCTCTCAAGAAGTGATATATGATAGGAATATGTTTTATTATTTAATGCATCACTAGATTCTTAGAAATATTAAGAGCACTTGTGTTGTCATAAAAAATAGAAATAGGTTCATCATATTTTACCTTGATATCTTCCAAAGTTTGCTTCATCCAAAGTAGGTGAGTACAACACAATACCATTGAAATATATTCTACTTCAACTGTAGAAAGTGATACTAAATTAAACTTTTTTCTTAGCCATAATACTAAGCTATCATTGAGAAATAAAGTTCCTCCACTTGTACTCTTTATATCATCCAAACAACCTACCCAATCTAAATCTGTATAAGCAACCAAAGTGAAATCTCTACCTATGAGATACCATAATCCATAATCCAATGGCCCCTTCATATATATAAATATTCTCTTCACCAACTAAACATGACTATCTTTTAGAGCTGACTAATATCTTACAACCATACTTACTGCATGCATGATGTCCACCTTTGATGTTGTCAAATATAAAAGACTACCAATCATAGATCTATACAAATATTGATCTACAATAGGTGAATCTTCATCCTTGCTCACCTTATTTCCTATACTCATTGGTGTGCCAAATGGTGCACAATCCTCACAACCAAATTTATTCAACATTTCCTTGGCATATTTACTTTGAGATATGAAAATTCTTTTATCTGACTGAAATATTTGCAATTCTAAGAAAAATGACAATTCTTCAAGCATAGACATCTAAAATTATTTTTGCATATTTTCAAAAAAATCTTTTGTCATCTTTTCAATGTTTCCTCCAAAAATGATGTCATCAACATATACCATAACAATCAATTGATACTCACCTTCTATTTTTCTATATAGATTATTGTCAACAAATCTTCTCTTGAAACCTTGATCTTATAGGTACTTATCAAGTCTTGCATACCAAGCTCTAGGAGCTTGTTTCAATACATACAATGATTTCTTCAATATACATACATGGTTACTAATATTTTAGAGAATAAATCCCTCAAGATGCTCAATGTAGACCTCTTCTTCTAGATTCCCATTTCGGAAGATAGATTTGACATCTATCTGAAACACTTTGAAATTTTTAAACACTCCATATGCAAGAAACATTCTAATAGCCTCTATCCTTGCATATGGTGCAATTTTTTTTCAAAATCTATTCCCTCAATCTGAGCATATCTTTTACATACTAATCTTTCTTTATTCCTAGTCACTTCTCCATTTTCATTCAACTTATTTATATAAACCCATTTTGTTCCTATCACATTGTGATCTTTTGGTCTAGGCACTAATTCCCAAGTATCATTATTTTTTATTTGATTTAATTCTTCATCCATTGCCTTAACCCAATGCTTATCATGTTTAGCTTCTGAAAAAGTTCTAGGTTGAAGTTTGGATAACAAAGAGAAATTAACTTTCTTAGATTCACTTACCATCATTCTTCTGGTATGAATTACTTCATTTATGTCCTCGATGATGTCACTTTCATTATGATTTCTTTGGACATATTTGTATGGGGTTTTGGTGTCCTTTTTTGCCTTCTTCTCAGCTTAATTTTTAATGATTTCAAGAATGTCTATTAGATCACCGATTCTTTGTGCTCCTTCTTCTATCCTGACACTTGCACTTTCAACTATTTTCTTGGTTCTTTTGTTATAACATTTATAAGCTTTATTGTTTTAATAATACCCAATAAATATACCTTCATCTACTCTAGATTCAAACTTACCTAGTTTTTCATTAGTTCTCTTTATGAAGCATCTATTGCCAAAAACTCTAAAATAACCAAATATTGCTAGTTTATCTTTCCATAGCTCATAAGGAGTCTTGTCACTATTGACTCTCAATCATGATTTATTCTAAATATGCAATGATGTAGCAACTTCCTGTCTCCAATATTTATCTATTATTTTGGATTCATTTAGCATTGTCCTTGCATCTCTTAAACTATTATGTTTCTCCATTTAACTACTCCATTTTATTGTGGAGTTCTAGCTGCTGAATAATGTCTCTTTATTCCATGGTCATCACAAAACTTAAATTGATCTGACATAAATTCTCCTCTTTGATTTTATCTTAGAAACTTAATCTTTAAACCAGTTTCATTCTCTACTAATGCTTTGAATGCTTTGAAATGTCTAAAAGCTTCTAATTTTTTCTTTAAAATCATTACCCAAGTCATACGTGAAAAATTATCAATAAGAAACATGAAATATTTCTCACCTTAATTATTTTGAGTTCTTATAGGTCCACACAAATTAGTGTGAATAATCTCTAACATTTGAGTGGTTGAGTACTCTTTTGTTTTGAACCACCTTCTGGCATGCTTCCCATGCTCATAAGGTTCACAAAGCGTGTTGGATGGATTTGTAATTTTTAGAAGATTTTTTACTGCTTATTTATTACTGATATTCACAATATTGTCAAAAATTATGTGTCTCATTCTCTTGTGCCATAGCCAACTTTTTTCAATCTGACTCAAATAACATCTTTGACCTTTGATGTCTGATAACATATACAAATTATTACCTGTTCTTTGAGCATCTATAACCAACACATCTGAATATTTTCTCTTAATTTCACAACCTTCTGCATAAAAATTTAGTGTGTGCCCCTGATCACATATTTGACTCACACTCAATATATTATGCTTAAGACCTACATACAAAACATTTTTAGTTTCAGTTCTACCATTATCCAAACTTAGTGTACTTATTTTGGCAATTCCGGTAGTAGTATTATCTCCAAATTTCATTATGCCACTATTGATATTCTTTAAGGTTATGAACTTGCTCTTGTCTCCTATCATGTGCCTCAAACATCCACTATTAATGAACCATGGATTTATTTCATTTCTTGCATGCAAAGTTGTCTATACCAACATAGATTTTTTAAGTTGTTTCTTCTGTCATGAGCCTATCTAAACTTTCTTCTTGATAAATAGAGCCTTGAAACTCTGGTCCTTCTTGATTAACTTGAATACGCTTATATTGTATTGAGCTATGTGTCCAAATTTTTTTACTTGTAACATATTATGGCCTCTTCATTAAAACCTAATAGAGGATCAAAAGAGTTATGGCTTCTACTTGACTCTGCATGAGTTTCTTTCTCCTTATTTCTAAAATTGTTATCCCTTTTTTGACATTCTATTTTCTTATGACCATATACATTACAATAAAAATAGTAACCATAAAAATAAGACCTATTTGTGTATCTCTGACCTAATTTCTTTTTGTAGATCTGTTCCTTCCAACCTTCTTTATTTTGGATGTCCTCTATATTCTTAACTTCTTCCCTTTTTATTCCCTCTTTTATAAGAGCTTCACCATAGATCTTTCCTTTTTCTGTGTTAACCTTGTTTGTGAAAGTAGTGGCCTCCCCTTTCTCTTTTTCAAATCTAATACATGTCTTATCTAACATTGATCTTTGACTTTCTAATATCTTATTGAACATATTAGTGATATTCTCAAATTTTGAATCATTGGCAGTTCTGTCATTGATTGCTTTATTTATTTTCTCAAGATCTACTTTTAAAGAAGCAATTTCAATAACATACCTTCCACATTATTCACTTCCTTTTTGTAACTAGGCCGTTAGATCTTTTTCATTCTTCTTGGCTTCTTCAAAGTGTGCTTGTAGATCTTCAATTGTTTCCTTTGACTCCTTTTCATTTTTTTCAATCTGGAGCTTTAATATTCGATTCTTCTTCTTAAGAGATTTTAACTCTTCTAAGTCACAAACAAATTCTCTTTCTAGATTCACTTTGGCTTCATTCCATTCTTCTTCTTGATCATATGTACTTTTGATTATGGAGGCATCTTCATGTATGGCCATGAATGGAATCTCTTCTTCTTCTAAATCACTAACTCCACTATCTTTGGTTGAGCTAGGATCTTTAGAATACAAACTCTACTTTTCAAATCCCTTCTTAAATTTTCCTTTGAAATTATTCTTGTATATAGACTTTCCTTCGTCATTGTCACCATTACCCTTATCTAAGCACTTAGCTACAAAATATTCAATCTTTCCTCAATTAAAACATTTAAAAGGTAATTTCCCTTGATATTTACTTGTGCCCTTTTTTGTCTTGTCATCTTCATCATCACTAGAACTATCACTTGATTCTTGAATCTTAGCCTTCTATTTCTTTGATGTCTTGAAAGTAGATTATCTCTCTGAGGGTTTCTCTTGTTCAGTCTGCATCTCATATGCCATAAGAATATCATGTAGCTCATCCATCTTTAGCTTGGATAAATTCTTCATCTCTTCAATTGCCAAATTTTTTGCATCATATCTCAATGGTAGAGATCTCAAAAAAAATTGTACCATAATAAATTCTTATAGGTTTTCTCCAAGACCTTGAATTTGATTAACTATTTGATCAACCCGCAAAAGATAACTTTTTATATTTTCTTCCTCTTCCATCTTCAAACTCTTAAAATATCTTCTAGAAATCTGAAGCTTATCTTGCTAAACCTTTCCATCACCTTTATAAATATTTTCAAGTTTTACCCAAGTTTCATGAGCAAATTTATATTTCATAACTTTAACAAATTATAATTCACATAAACCACATAAAATGATATTTAAATCTTTATAATTATTTTTACTTGCCTTCTTTTCCATTGAAGTAGTTACAAGTGTCTGTGGCTCTTCATATTCCTCCACCACTAGTTGCCAAATGTCAAATCTAAGGGCTACTAAACAAGTCTTCATCCTTATTCTCCAAAAATCATAATTTGTCTCATTAAACAAGGGTGCCTTATTGTGAGCACCAACTCACATGTAATAAAATTGAAACAATAATATGCACCACACGAGAGAGAGAGAGAGAGAGAGAGAGAGAGAGAGAGAGAGAGAGAGAGAGAGAGAGAGAGAGAGAGAGAGAGAGACTAATTTTTTACATGAAAACTCAAAGTAGAAAAAAACCACAGAGAATAATCTCAAGTATATGAATGAGCACCAACTCAAATTACAAATTTTGCAAGCACCAACTTGTAGGAGCACCAACCCCTTTGCTGAGCACCAATACAACAACTATTTATGAGCACCAATCCACAAGAGCACCAAACTTCTTGTGTATAAAACACAACTATCTCTCAATGTTGCTTACTCAACAAATGATAGAACTCTACAATATCTCCTTATTTTATCTCTTAGAAAACAAATACAAACCATGCACTCTCTTTCATATAACAAATGGCTTCTCAAGACTTTATTTATATCTTTCCAAATGACCTTTGGCATTCACCCTTTGTGACCCTTTAATCCTCATGAAAAATGGTGCCAAACTTGCATGACCCTTCGTATCCTTGCATTTGAAAAGTCACATTATGACCCTTCATAAGCAAATGTGTCCTTTCCTATTTTGTCTTTATCTTGGTGACTTTTCATATTCCTTAAAGTTTCCCTTCATAGGAAAATACACCATACCCTCTTTTGTCTTCACATGATGACTCTTGGAATTCCTCAAGATGACTCTTCATGAGAAAATGTGTCACATTCCTCTTTTGTCTTTACCCCATGACTCTTTGACTTCTCCATGGGCCCTCTTTTGACTTATATGCAACCAAAAATATATTCAATAATATTAAATAAATATTAACACACATTAGACAAGATATGAATATTAAAAACACCATTAAATGTAATGGGGCCTTTATCACTAATACTAGACCTTTGACATCAATGATAATATTTCCAACAATGCATACCTTTGCAAGTATCAGATTGCTCCAAGTACATTAGATCACCATGTCCCATCACTCTGACCTGTTAGACCACTTTGTCATTATAGACACCTAAATCTAGCCACTGATAACCTCCAATTAGGATTTTGACTAATTTCCCCCTTAAATGCATAATTTGGCCTAAAAACACTAAAACACATTAAAATCTTTGAATGTGAAATAGTCAAGTGCTAATTTTGACTAGGGTATCCCTAAATGGGGCAATGCAATTTATGGGCCAACTAACTTTGATTCAAAATACCAATTTTGCACTTGGGTGCTTTGGATTGCTCTTTTCTATCAAATATATTACACAAGATGGATGCCTTTACTATTTAATGTTGGTAACATCGTAAATGGGATAAAAGATCCAATACATCTGGCATTGAATTCTAATTTTAATCCAGTCAAAATTTAGACCAATAACAAGACATTCTGATCAATTTATGTAATTTGTGCACAAAGTTTTTAATCATGCTTAAGATATAATTAAACCATATTAGATCCTAATTAAGAATTCCATGGAAAATTTTTGAATACATGTTTTTAGAAATGAATATTGAATATATAATTCAACAAGTGACATCATTTATTGAAAAGATATCTCTAGGCCATAAATGCCATAAATATCAAGATTCATGCCTCTCATGCCTCATCAATGACTTCCATGCCTCTTAATTGCTCCTCTATCCCAAATATTGATGAGCCTATTTATGAATTTTAATATCAAAATTGGATTAATCCTTAGCCACACATCTAAATCCTAAGATGGATTGTTCAAGTTGATTCTACCCATTTTAAAAAATGTATAAATAAGAGGCCTTACCACATGAATTTAAAGTTTGGATAATTCAAGGTTATAATGCACCAATTATTCCAAAATCCATTGCAATTAGTATTATAATGCTAAATTTTTGAGCCAATCCAAGCCAAACTAAAGCCACAAGGTGCCAAGGAGAAGAGGAGATAGCCAAACCTCCTTTGATGAATAATTCATGAGCACAAGCCGAGCAAGCCACTACTAAAACATAATTTGGAGCATTCAAGGGAGGTTAAATATTTTTTCTCTTTCATGTTTTATTTTTGTTTTCATTATATTATTGTTAACTAAGCTTAACCAAGTAACTAGGCCTAGAAATGTATGTTAGTGTGTTGGTTTCTTCAATTTGATTTCATTTTGTCACTAACGAGATACTAACACCTCTCTTTATTCAAATTCCTAGTTCATAGTCATCACTAATGCCACTTGACATCACTGACAACACATCTACCATTAATATCCCAATAGGGATCTTGTTTGAAGACCATACAAATATTTTATGAGTATACACACTTTTCATTCTTTCCCAAGTGTGACAAAACCTTATGATTGTGTCATGTACACTTCTTCATGTAGATCTCCATTTATAATGGCACCCTTTACATATATTTGGTGAATTATCCATTCAATATATGTAACCAAATAAAAAATCATTCTGATAGTATTGATCTTGTTTGTGGGAGTAAAAGTATACTCATATGTGTTTCCTTCCTTGTGAGAAAACCCTTTTTTTATGAGTCATGCCTTGTGCTTGTCAATACTTCCATCTATTTTGAATTTTTAAAAAAAACCCATTTACAATTTATTGGATTCTTCCATGGTGGAAGAAATTCAAGTTGCCATGTTTTATGTTTCATCAATGATTGAATTTATGCATTCATGACATTGTTTAAGGGTTTTGAATCTAGGTATTTTAAAACCATAGAGGGCTCAATTTATTTAACATCTAGGCTCATAAGGGCCAAATTAATCTCTTTTTGAGTCACATTGTGATTCTTTGGTCTAGTGGTGGATGTGTTTATAACTCTATCTAGTTTATCATCTCGTATTGTGCTTATATACATTATAGGCATATGCTCAACCATTCTTGTGAGTGGATGTATAATATTTGACTGATTTTCCCCATCATCTTTGTCACCATTAGTATTTTCATGACCTTTTTAACTATCTACAAGTCTAATTTTTGAATTAGGTGAGTGAGTGGAAGGCAAACTAGAGTTACCTTTCATATTAATCTCACATCCCTACTTATGTATATTTTCCTTATTTTTGGATCTATAAGTCTAAAAGCCAATGACTCTTCATTATACCATAAAACTAAGTAAGTCATGGATTTGATAGCTAGTTTATTTCTCTTTTTTTTAGGAACATGCATGTATGCCTTACATCCAAAAACTTGAAGATGATAAATCAAAGTTTTATATCATGTCCATGATTCTTATGAAGTCATATTATCAAGAGCTATAGTAGGTGACATGTTCAATAAATAGATTGTTGTTTGTATGGCTTCTATCCAATATGTATGTTGTAAAACTAAATCCTCAATCATAAAACACACCATTTCCATGAAAGTGTGAATATGCCATTCTACAACACTATTATACTAGGGAGTGTATGGTGGAGTCATTTATCGATGAATACCATGTTCTTTAAAATAAGCAAAAAAGTATTTACTGGTGTATTCTCCCCCATGATCTTAGTAGAAATATTTGATTTTATGGCCAGTTTATGTTTCCACAACACCTTTAAACTCTTTGAAAGTGTTGAAGGATTAGTATTTGACATTTAAAAAATATACCCACATTTTACGTGAGTGTTCATCAACAAAGAGCATAAAATACTGAAACCCATTATGACTAAGTCTCATTGATTTTCATATATTAGTATGCACTAGATCTATTTTTTTGTATGTTCTACAAGAATTTTGACCAAATAACACTCTATGTTGTTTCCTTTCTAGACAACTTGGGTAGATGTATGTATGTTTATTTAACAAAGGAAGTCCTTGTACCATATTAATATTAGGAATAAATTAGAAATTAATGCAAAATAATTTCATAAAATAATAATAACAAGAGATATGAACATAGATAACTACTAGAAATAAAAATACATAACAAGAAGACATGATTTAATGTGGTTCCCCCAATATAGGCTACATACACCAAGAAACACTTGCTCAAATATTATTAGCAACCACAATAGTACAATCCACTCTTAGATCAATCTTATCATTATTACAATTCACAAATATTATTTGGAGCTATGATAATCAAACTCTCCTAAATTCACACTTGGATTCACACACTCTGTTCACCTTCTCAAGCTTAGTTCTTTAGATCTATTACCTATTGTATGTCCATATATAATACATCAATAGGTAAATGAGATAGTGGTTTTACAAAACAATGGGTACCAAAACCATAGGCCAAGTCAACCCATAATGGTTTCCCATTAATCATGGGTGATGAAACCACACATAAACAAGTATAGATAAACCTCATATCTGTACTCCCAAAAAAAGTGGGTCTAGAAGATACATTAAGAGTGTATAGTACATTTTAATGTAGAATATTTTAAATACATTTGAATGTGTAAATAGGCTCCACAACATAACAATTTCCCACTTAGTGATTGATTTCCTCTAAGAAACCTTCTCAACCCTTCGTTGTCATCTATGAAGGCCAACCAAAGCTAAACATAACTTTATTTTTTACCTTCTAAACACTTTAGTCATCATGTACATATTATTTTGATTGATATGAATCTTCTCTAGCTTTAACTTCTCTTCCTCCAAATCTATTTTGATAAAATGGTACCTCAATTATATATTATTCATCCTAGAGTAGAAGCTATGTTTTTTTGCTAGGTGTATAACACTCTAAATATCACTATACATCTTACCATCCTCTTTCTTATGCCCCAAATCTTCAATCAAATGATGTAACCAAATCATCTCTTTGTTTGCCTTTGTGGTAGTAACATACTCAACCTCTATGGTGAACAAAGACACAAGTTTCTATAGTCATGAAATCTAGTTCACCACTGTGTCACCTATAGTAAATACATATCATATCATGCTCCTCCTATTGTCTAATTGTCCATCCATGTTAAAATATAAATAACCATTAAAAGTGGTGTCTAATCCACAATATCTTAAAACTATCCCCATGGTCCCTCTCAAGTATCGAAGGATCCACTACAATACATGTTAGTGCTCTCTACCTAGATCATTCATGTAACTTCTTACTACTCCAAATACATGGTTAATATCTGGCCTAATGCATACCATGGCATACATCAAGCTTTCAACTATTGATGAGTAAGGTACACAAGACATTTGGATTTTCTCAACATCTATCTTGGGACAATAATCCTTTGATAACTTGAAATGGCTTACCAAATGAGTCCCAATTAGTTTAGCATCCTTCATACTAAACCTCTCTAAGACCTTATTAATGTACTCTTCTTGAAATAAATTTAGCTTTTATTCCTTCCTATGCTGAGTTATTCTCATACCAAGGATTTTTTTATCTCCCCCAAATCATTTATAGCAAAGGAATTACTAAGTTGTTCCTTGAGTACCTTTATTTCTTGCATGTTCTTACTTACAACTAACATGTCATCCACATACACACACAAGATAATGTAACTACAATTATCAAACTTCTTGATATATATTCAATGGTTTGAATGACACCTGAAGTATTCTTGTTCCATCATAAAACTGTAAAATTTACTGTACCATTATTTTGGAGTTTCTTTCAAGCTATACAAGCTCTTTTTCTTCCATGTGACCTCATATCCCTATGTCTACTCCATGTATAATTATTCCTCCAAATGATCATGAAGGAATGAGGACCTCACATTTTATTTCTCTAATTTAAAGTCTTCTATTGCCACTATCCCAAGAATAGTCCTAATAGAAGTCATCATCACCATTGGAGAAAAAATCTCATCAAAATCAATTCTCTTCTTTTGTACAAACCTCTTTACCACAAACTAAGCCTTTTACCTTTTCTTTCCTCTATCATCCTCTTTAATTTTGTACAACCACTTGTTCTAAAATTCTCTCTTACCTTTGGGTGGGTTTACCAAATCCCAAGTCTTATTTTCCATGAGAGACTGATGCTCCTCATCCATTGCTTGTTCCCACTTCATTCTGACATCTAGCTGCATTACTTCTTCAAGGAATTTTGGTTCTCCATTATTAATGAGTAATAAATAATTAAGAGATGGAGAAAAACATTTAGGTTCCCTTGTTACCTTATAAGACCTTCTCACCTTAGGATTTTGGGATTCCTATGGAGTAGGTGTCTGAACTAGTTGCTTAGACACTTTACCATCTGCAATGTCCTCTAACACTATGTACTCTTTTTTATAATCCTCTATTTGATCCTTCAAATGTTTTTTATACATGAATTTTTAATTAAAAACCAAATCCCCAAACCAAAAGATTTTCTTGTCCTTAAGACTCCAAATCCAAAAACGAAAGTCATCCTCACCATAATCAATAAAGGTGCATTTTTAAAATTTAGCCTTTAACATAGTTTTATCATCTTTATCAATATGAAAAAAATATTGATAGCTAAATACTCTAAGAAAGGAATAATAAACCTTATTAACAGAACAAGTTTCCTCAATTATGCCTCCATCCAAGGAAGATGATGGTCTCTATTGATAAGATATACAACTGTGTTTATTGTTTCTTCCCAAAACTAAAGGGGCTGTCTTACATGAAACCTCATGATCCTATCACACCCCATGATAGTCTTGTTCATCCTTTCTAACACTCCATTATACTATGGAGTTCTTATAACTATCCTCTATCTACAAATTCCATTCTTACAACAATAATCAAAAAATTCATTGCTATAATATTCCCCACCATTATCTAATCTGAGACATTTTAATTTGAGACCTATTTCATTATCAACTAAGGCTTTCCATATTTTAAATGTATCAAACACATCATATTTTCTCTTAATACCATACACTCAAACTCTCATAATTATATCATCAATAAAAGTGACATAATAAGATGAGATACCAATAGAATATACCTTTGTCAACCCCCATACATTTGAATGAATTAGCTCCAACTTATTCTCCTTCCTCATAGGTCCAACCTTGAGAAAATTTAACATTTTCTATTCTCTATACACACAATTTTCACAAAAGTCTAAATTAAACCCTTTTAATTTGGGAAACCTATCCTTCAAAATTTGCATGACCTTTTGGCTCATGTGACTGAGCCTATAGTGCCAAAAAGTTGCATCTACATATGCAACAAATAAATTACAATAGTCAACACTACTTGATAAATACAAGGTACCAACCTTCTTACCTCTTGTTACCACAAGAGCACCCTTGGTCACCTTCCAAGAATTTGTTGTAAAATTGACCATATAACCTTCAACTCCTAGCTTCCTTACATATACCAAATTCTATTTCAATTTGGGCACATGCCTGACATCCTTAAGTATCCAAGTGTTCCCATTCTGAATCTTAACCTAAACACTTCTTTTTCCTACTATTCTACAAGGCTCATCATCGCCAAGATAATCATGTCCAAAATCCCCTTCAACATAATCAATAAAATAATGCCTATATGGTGTAACATGAAAAGAAGCCCCTGAATCTAAAACCTAAGACTCAACAATATTATCTATGGAGATAATTAATGCATCCTGAAAAATATTACCTACTACCACATTCACCTCCTTGGTGTCTTACTAATTGTTATTCTTGTTATAAAGAGCCCATTAATCCTTATTCATATGCATAATATTTTGATAGTGACAACATGCCATCTTGGGGTGTTATTTTGACCTTTTATGAGCATTAGACATTCTATTCTTTCCTTTTCATCTAAACTTTTGTCTCCATCTACTCTCCACCACCAAAGCATCACCTAAATTAGAAGTTTCCTTGAACTTTTCAGTCACATTTCCTCACTAATGATTACTCCTATGACATCCTCAAACTTCAACTTGGCATTGTTAGAGACCGAGTTGCTCACAACCATTACCAAGCTATTTTAACTCTCTGATAAGGAACATAAAATAAGTGAATCCATGAATTCATCATCAAGTTCAATTTTTATAAATTTAAACATACTCACAACCATATTAAATTCATTTAAATGATTAATAAAAACAATTTTCAAATATATTCATATTAAATAAATTTTTAATTAAAAATATTTTACTAGAAGTAGAGAGTTTCTCATATAACTTCCCTAATGTATTCATGAAACCTTCCATGGTCTTATTTTATGATATATTAAATGTGATCAAAGATGCAAGGCATAACTGAATGGCCCCAAGTGCTTTCTTGTCATGTAGTTCAAGCCTCATCTTATGCACCCACTTTTTTCTTTACTTTTCCTCCTAGAGGAGAATGGAGGTCCTGTTGATAGAGGTAATCCTCCATCTGCATCTTCCATAGACCAAAGTTCCACCAATGTAACTTTTCAACATTTGATCTACTATCATTAACCATAGCTCCAACTTAAACTAATAACCCTTCCTAAGATTCAACACTTCAACAAATACAACCTGAAGCTCTAATACTAGTTATTAAAAATAAATAAAAAATTAATGTAGAATAGTTTCAAAAAATCATAATAATAAGAGCTATGAATAGAGATACATAGAAAACAAAAACAAAAATGCACAACAAGAAGACAAGATTTAATGTGGTTCACCCAATGTGGGATACATCCACCAAGAAACACTTGTTCATATCTTATTAAAATCCAAAAGAGTATAATCCACTCTATGATTAGTCTTTTCATAATTATAATGCATAAATATTATTTGGATCTATGCTAAAAAAACTCTCCTAAATTCACACACTCTGTTCACCTTATCAAACTCAGTTCTTCAGATGTATTACCTATTGTATGTCCATTTCTAATACACCAATAGGTAACCAATATATTGGTTTTACAAAATAATAGGTACCAAAACCATGGGCCAAATCAACCCATAATGGTTATCCATTAATCATGGGTGATGACACCATAGATAAATAACTCTTCTTTGGCTAGGGGAAGATGACCTACATAAGAAAGAACTCAAAGAAAGCTTATTTGTTAGATAAGGAGGAAGGGTGGATTACCTAGCTGGTGTTAGATCCAAGAAAGTGTGAGCTATCTATAGAGGCTATCAATCCACTCTCTGATACAAGTTAATGCTAAAATAAAAGAAATAAAATTTGTATACATGAAAGTAATAGAAATGAATAATTTGACAATGTAAGATAAATATCTAATAAACTAACATAAAGGTAAATGCTAATTTATTGAAAGAAATTTTATGAGCTAGTATGGCTTGGGTCTAGCCAGGTTTTTGATATAAAATGGGAAAAACAAGATCTTATCAAGGGCTAGTTTAATGGTAAAAAATGAGGGTTTTAGTCACAAAGGGTAACCATCGACTATTATGGATAACCATCATCAATTAGGGGTAACCATCAGTGGTTACCTAATGGGACTGGGAATGTCAGAAAGGTCTGTGGGTAGAGGGGTGAGATCAAGCTCAATTTGATGTAGAAGGTCTATTCAGGATTTGGTAATGATAGGATGAAAAGGAAGAGGGTCCAAACTAACAAGAATGAGATGGGAAGGATGTAAGGAGGTAAGATCCTCATAGATATATTCAAGTAGATAGAAAGGAAATGGAAATGAAAAGTAATCAAATGCTTACCTGATCTTAAAGATATTTTGATAGTATAATAGTGCTTGAAGGAGAGCTAGAAGAAATTTGCTAGAGGATTAGGTTGATGGCTACTAGAAAAACCTACATGAAGAATCTTTGAATGCCTAGAATACTTGAGTATCTTTATGAAGATAGCCTAAATTTAGAATTTGGATATGTATTTGTCAATCCCATTTTCCTCTTTCTCACTTCCTTTTATAAGAAAAAGGTGATGGAGTAAGAAGATAAGATTATGAGGTGTTTATGATGTGTTAGAAGATAGATTAGGCAAAAATTATTAATTTTATTTCTTGATTGCCTCAAGAATAGTTGGTGATGAGTTACCAACTTGGGGAATTAACTATCGATGGTTGGGGTAACCGTTAATGGTTACCCTAACCATCGTTATTTGAGGTACCAAATAGAAGTGGGTTAAAAAAAGGTTAAGGGGGTTAGTTAGGGTGAAAGGGATAGTCGGTTAGTAAACTAACCAACATAATCTAGGGTGAGAGTTAAAAAGGTAAGTTAAGTTATCTAAGTGGCTAACTAGACCCAATGTGAGGTTAGGTTAAATAGGTTAGGTAAAGGGATTAGTTCAAGATAGGTTATTTCAATAATTATGACATTGTGTGCAATTTTTTAGTGTCTACATTTTGCCCCTTTTTATTATGTGGCTTGTATCATTAAACTACAAAACAAAAACAAAGATGGTGTTAGTTAAACGTTAGTTGAAGGTCAATTTTACCTAATAATGAGAGGATTTCCCCCTCAAACTAGGAGAGTATGAGGAAAGACCAAATCAAATTAGGGTTTGATGAATGGTTTATGGTTAGTCAGAAAGGTGGGTGACTAAAGGGTGTTTCAAAGCTAGGCATTTGTAATGAAAACATGCACATAATATGTGATAAAGATATGATATTCAATATCATGCCAAGAAAATAAGCTCAATGCTAAAATGATAGGTGACCAATGGACCATGTGACCATATTATGATGTCTAGGTACACTTGTTATCCTTCTACTCAATATGGATCGGTGTCCATTGGGGTATCCAAATTTAAAAGTGATCCCGTATGTGGGTTTCTAAAATTAGAAGTGATCCTATGAAGGACTCTAATGTTTTGGTTGTGCACTAAGTGTAAAATGTTTAGTTATTCAAATGGTCAACAAGGAAAAGTCAATCGATGTGATAAAAAAAGACCACAAAAATATCATCACAAAAGATGTGAATGGTTTGGGTCAAAATGTTTAATGTTTGAGGTGTATGTGGTGAGATGGTAATGGTTAATAGTAATGTTTAAAAAGGGGAGGCCGAGATGACTCCATATGCACAAGGCAAGTGAACACTACATACATAGTTTCATGGATATAGGATCTAATCGAAACTTTAATCCATATGTGGTTTGGGTACAAGGATAGTGATGTGGAGAAAAAAGATCTCCGAATGGTCAGAAAAGGTGGAAAAAATATAATATCCAAATGGTCAATAGCCAAAATATGGGTAGAAAGATAATGATCATTGGTTGGGTGAAATGTATGTTGGAAAAGAGGTGGTTGAGTTGACTCCATATGTACTAGGCAAGTGGATGTTGCCTACATAGTTTCATGGATATAGAATCCAATAAAAACTTTAGTCCATATGTAGTTTTGGTACTGGGATAGTAATGTTGAGAAAAGTGATCTCCTAATAGTCAAAAATGGTGGAGAAAAGATAATATCTAAATGGTCAATAGCCAAAAGATGGGTAAAAATATAATAATCAATGGTTGTGTGAAAGGTATGTTGGAAAAGGGGTAGCTGAGATGACTCTATATGCATTAGGCAAGTGGATGCTACCTATATAGTTTCATGGACATAGGATCTAATTAAAACTTTAGGCCATATGTAGTTCTGGTTCTTATTGGATGATCATTAAAAGAGGAAGGGAGAAGGAGAAGAGTAATCTCCAAAAATATTGGGCAAGGAAATTCCCAAAATAGGTCAAGGTGGTTTTCAAATGAGTTTCCCCAATTTGACATACCATATGGTCTGGGTTTTGTTGAAGGTAGGATTGGTTCTGATCAAAGAAAGTGGTTTGATAGAGGGTGGAGAGCAATACTCTTCAAGAATTAAGTGATGGAGAAGGAATATCCAAGATAGAGGCCTTGTTTATTTTGGGGATGAGGTTATGAAAAGGTAATATTTGACTTAGCTATCCTTTGAGGGATTGGACTATGTTTCTAATTTTTGGTATCCATCCTTCAAAGGAGCAGTCTATCTTTTAAGCAATGTTCAAAAAATGGGGTAGCTATCCTTCAATGGAGTAGTCTATAGAATGCAAGAAATTTTGTGACCTAAATAATATATTTTGGTATCCCAAATTGTTTGAATTCTAGTTTTAGACATGAACAAGTCTAATAAGGCTTAAAGGTGTACCTTTATGAGGGCAAACTTTTAGCAAAATAAGGTAGTGGAGGAAAGGAATGAGTTTTGAGAGACAAAAGACCATGGTATTTTATCTGGTAAAATACAAAATGTATCCATGAGAACTATATCATGGGTAGAGCTAAGGTACCCATATTCAAGATTAGGTAATAGTTGTGATGGATAATCACATGGTTGTGTTTGAATCAAGTTTTCTTCACAAGTAGAGGAAAAAAGGGAATGTGTGGGTGGAAAATCTCATAATTTAATGTATGAGCTTAAGTTAGACAAGAAGGTAAGTTTGATCCTTATTTTAATAGAAGAAAGAATGCAGATGTAAAGGATTAAGAGGCTCAGGTTCTATTTTTCCTTTAAGGGAGGACAAATGATAAGCTCCTAATCCATACTTATGGGTGATGATGTAGGGTCCAATCCAATTAAATTAAACTTACCTCTTTTGCTTTTCTCTATGTTAGTGACATGCTGGTTTTATATAAGGATGAGATCTATGATTTTGAATTCTCACTCTCTCATATTTTTTTTATAGGCATGCATAATGCATTCTTGGTAGACATGAAGGTGGTTAAGGGTTGTGAGGTGATTTTCATCAAGTATCTCTAGTTGGGATAAATGTTCTTGATGATAATCACTTTTAAAAATATTGTCTTGCAACTGTATGTGAAGAGAGGGAATTTTTACTTTGAGAGGTAAGACTACCTCTACTCTAAAGATAAGGGATAAAGGGGTAGAACCTTTAGAGGTTCCAATACTAGTGTAATAGGTCCATAAATTAAAGGGGATATGAAAGTGCCAATCTTGACCTAGAGCATTGATGACCTTGGTTAGAATTTTATTCAATTTTTTTTGGAAGCCTTAGCTTGTCCATTTGCTTATGGATGATAAGGTAAGGAAAAGCTAATCTTGATTCCAAATGCATCTCAAAGACCTTGAACTTTCTTGTTCTTGAAATATTTTCCATTGTAAGTGATGATCTTATGGGGAACACTAAAATGATAGATGATATGATAGTTTATGAAATCAATGATCTTTTTAGCTTTGGTGGAAATGAGAGGAATAACATCTACCCACTTACTAAAGTATTTAGTAATGGTGATGATAGAGTAGTGATGTTGTGAAGATTGAGGGTTGATTTATTCGATGACGGCCAATCCCCATTATGAGAAAGGCCAAAGGTCTTTAGATGTTTAAAGGCCATGTGTAGGTGTGTGATTCTAATTAACATGTTGTTGACATTTAACACACTTATTTACATGGTCATAACAATTTTGATTAAGGGTGGGTCAATAGTAGCCAAGGTGAAGGATACATTTAGAGATAGCTAGGCTACCAAAGTGTCTACCATAGATTTCATCATGAGTTTCTTTGATATCATGAGAGGCCTCATGACCATGAAGATAATAGAGAAGAAGGCCATCAAAACCATGTTTGTAGAGTATTCCTCCTAATATGGTATAATGGGAAGTGTTTTTGATGAAGGCTTTTTGGGCATTCCTAGAGAGGTTAGAAGTAATGATCTCAAAGTCCTTAGATTTTGAAGGGGAATGAGTTAGTGAGGAATAGGTTTCATCCTCAATATTGGTGATGGGTTTTAGTGAATCGGTGGGTTCTTCAGGTGGTTCAAACATAAAGCCAAAGGATTCTTGAGGCTTTTGAGTTTTTATTATGGGTAGCTCATGGGGTCCCTATTTATAAAGTCCAAGACCGAATCCTTTCTAGGCACACCTATGTAGATATAGTTTGGGATATGCTGGTTTGTCAAGGTATGAGAAGTCTATGGTAAATGGTTTGGTGGAAGAGGTAATTGTGGGAGGAATAAGTGGATGATAAAGTCCCCCATAGATGAATTTAGTGTGATGGTTGTGGAGCTCGAAAGGAATGATGGAACCAATGTTGGGGTCATAGTTGGGACTTTGGATGAGGCTCCCATACTCTTGAGGAGTGGGGAAAGCATCCAAAGCTAAAAGATGATATTCTCCCAGTGAGAGATAATGAAATGTGGGTTCTAAGGGGTCCTCTATGAGAATTTGAGATGAAGGAATGAATGAGCTTGTTGAAGCTTCATCATGGGTAGTGGAAAAAGTGTGGTTAGTGTGTGGTGAAGTAAATGAAGTAGGAATGAGGACATATTTTGGATGATAGGTCATATTTCATGAAGCGAGGGGATTTGGGTCAGCTTTTATGGTATTGACTTGACCTATGTTCTCAAATTTGACACATTGGTGTAAGGTGGAAGGAACACAACTCATGGCATGAATCCAAGGGTGTCCAAGTAAAACATTGTATTGGAACTCACCCTCTACAACATATAAGAGTTTAGGAATAGTGTGAGTTCCTCTATGGATATGAAAGATGACCATGCATAAATTAGTGGCCATGGTTTCATTGAAAGAGTGAAGGACCACTGTAATTTTAGACATGATGTCCTTAGGTAGTTGTAATTGGTCATATGCATGCAAGGAGATAATATTAATACTAGCTCCTCCATCAACCATCGCCCTTTTGATGTGAGTTTTGTGGATGTATGTGGTGATAAACAAGGGAAGATCAGGATCCTTGGGATCAACAGATGTAATCTTGGAATCCTAAAATATGATGAGGTTGGAATGGTGAAGACCACCAATAAAGGTGACTAGAGGTTGATGATAATGTGGTTGAACCTCAATAGATTGGAGGGTCTCAATGAGTGCCTAGAAATGATGGGGTAAGGTGTTAATAAGCTCATAGAGGGACATATTTATCAAAGTTTGGTGAAGTTGCTTAAGCACTAAGCATTTCAATGTTTTAGATGGGTTGGAGGAAGGGACACCCAAAATGGATATCTTAGGTTTTAGTGATGGTTTAGGTAAAGGTGAGGGTATATGAGGTTGGTTGATAGGTTGAGAGTTAAAAGAGTATGTCCATGGGATATATACTTTAGATTTATCATTGCCCTTTTTTTGGGGCCCTAGATCGGGTAAACATGTGGATAGCATAGGTAAGGGAAGGTGTTGAACTCGGTGGTTTCTCTAGTTATTCTTTACTTATGGATGAGACTGTGGGAGAGAGTATGTTTTGGAAAGGTTGAGTTGGTAATGAGCTAAGAGGTGGTTCATCTAAAAACAAATCATCCTCATCCATCAAGATATGGACAAGGGTTTGAAGAGATTTATATCTTTCTATATCATGTCTAGGTGTTCTATGATAGGCACAGATTAATTGGTTGTTAAACTAAGATGGTTTAGAATGTGAGTGGTCAAATTTATTATAAGGGTCAAATGGTTTGATAGGTGGTAAGTGGATAGAGATTTTTTTTGAAAACCTTTATAAGATGGCTAAATAGGATTCATTCAAAGGTGTTGAGGGCATCAAGGTTTTAGGAGGTAGAGTGGGAGTCCCTTTTGGAGGAGGTCTCACCTTGGATTTGAAATATGATTGACTAGTTTTGGTGAATGGTTTAGGTTTAGGTTGTGTAGTTGGGGTTATAATTGTGAAGGATATAGAAGTTGAGGGTGCTTGTTTGGTTATAGGTGGGAGAGTTGTGAGGGAAAGTTTATCTAGAAATGAGGATGATGAGGTTGATTATTTGGTAGAATATGTAGGTGAGGAAAAGGGTGAAGGCTAGTGAGATAAGGAATATGGAATAGGGAGAGTTGAGGGATGAGGTCCTAAGATAAAAGGTAAAGTGGAAGAAGGTGGTATGGGTCTAGATTGAGGTGGAGACTTTATTGGTTTGATACTTTTGATGGATTTGGTGGGTGTTTATTTTGGTATTTTAGGAGGGGTCAAGTCCAACTTTAAAGGTGGATGAAAAATATTTGGAGTAGGAGTATCCCCAAGTTTTTGATGTGTTTGGATTGGGATATGATGGGTTTAGTTTGAGGGGTAGATGATGATTTGAGAATTTTGAGTGGAGGAATGTGGGAAGGTTCTCCTAGAGTCATGAAAGGATAAGGTTTGGTTGGAGAAATGATGAGTTTATAGGTTAAAGGAAGTGTGGTTAAATGTTTGGGTCTATTTTGATAGGGTAGACCCAGATGATGCAAAAAAGTGGCTCTATCTAGGTTGGGTTGAGAGGTAAATGCTAGATTTTGAATGAATCTAGAAAAAGGTTTGTAGATGGCCTTAGTTTCTTGATCCTTAGTTTAAAAGATTAATCCTTTAAGGGGAGGTGAGGGAATGTTCTTGGGAGAGGGTTGTAAATTTTGGGAGGATTATTCAACAATAGAAGGTGTAAGTGAAGAGGTTTTTTCTTTTGGAGTGATTTCAAAAGAGAGGTTGGACTATTAAATGATAGATGTGATAGGTTTACATGAGGGGATGAATATAGTTTATTCTTTTGGTTAAAGCTCCAAAGGAATGGTAGGTGAGTTCTCCTCGATGGGTGTAGAAATGGGTGGAGAGGTGGTTGAAGCAATGATTTTATCCTTTGGTTTTTTTAAAGGAGGTGTGGGTAAGTCCATGGTTTTCTTGAATGAGGAAGATGGTGAGGTGGCTTCCTCAGTTTGGATGTCCAAAGGAAGGGTAGGCAAGTTGGATATTTTAATGAGTGGGATGGATGAAATGGAGGTTGAGGTAAAATCTCCTCAATAAAGGGTTAAATAATGATTGTATTGACCGTATTGACCTCATGTGTGTGAGATTATTTAGGTTGGTTTTCATTATAGTTGGTAGAGGGTGTATGTTTGGGAAATGGTTTATGAAAAATATCAAAGGATTTGTTAGGGGGTACATTGGGATTATCAAATATGAGTTCTCCCTTGTCAATCATGTTTTGGATAATCATTTTGAAGGTATTACACCTACTAACATCATGTATAATAAAGCAATGGTATGAACATGAATCATTTTCATTATACCAACTAGGTGTGGGGCAAGTAGTGTCAAATTATTGAGGAGGTTTTATGGGTGGAAGTTGTATGATGTTTGATTTGAGTAGTTTCTCCAAAATTGAAGCGTGAGATTCTCCAATAGGAGTGTATTGTTTTAGCGGTCTATAGGTTTGATTTGGGTTGGGTTGTTTGAAATAGTAAGAGGAATTGGTTGAGGGGTTGGATTGGTTGACGGTTGGAGGTGAAGTGGTTTTGAGAAAAACCAAGTTGGTGGATTCTTATATTTAAAAGGGTTAAATTGATTGGTGGGTTTTGATGATGACAAAGGATCATTAGATTTAAAGGTGGAATTCTTGTTCTAAGGTTTTAATTTTCCTTCCTTGATAGATCAGATTTCTAGTTTTTGTGCCATGGTAAAGGCCTCATCAAAAGTTTAGAAAGTTTGAACTTTTGGAGTGGGTGAAATGTGTTTGGCATAACTACATGAAAAAAGCTCAATCAACTTAGCTTGTGGTAATGAGAAAGAAAGTTTGTTGATAAGACCTCTCCATCTAGCAATAAAATCAACAAATGATTCATCATCGAATTGCTTAATGGAATAAAGGTCAATTATGGAAACCTTTTTAGATATGTTCACCAAAAAGTGATCTAAAAAGACTTGAGCAAGTTGGGCAAAAGAAAGAATGGAGTGCTTAGTGAGAGTACTATACCAATCAATAGCAAGTCCTAACAAAGACATGAGGAAAGTGCGAAGGAGGAAGGTATCATCATGTGAAATTAAATAACATGAATGGTGAAATGCCTTCAAATGTCATTGTTGGTCCTCTTTTCTTTAAAATTTAGAAAATTTAGGCAATTTCCATTGAGGAGGATAGGATCATATTGGGATGGATGGGTGGATATGTTCATTGCATATTTGGTCATAAGAGAGAAGGTTATGGGTTCCTGAGATGGATGTCTTGAGATTGGTCATTTTATCAATTAACATCTTGACCAAGTCAGTTCGAGGTTGTGTAAAAGGAATATTGTACGATAGCTTTGGTTGAGGTATGGTAGATGTAACATATTGATAAGGAGGTTGTGAATATGTTGTATATTGGTATGTGGTCATAATAGGTTGAGATGGTTCCCCATAAGGATTCATGGGTACATAAGATTGAGTTGAATGGGCTATGTGACCTTGTGGATTAGGCACATATTGATAATAGGTTTTGGAAAATTGTTGAAAGGTTATTATAGTTGGTGGTGTGGATATATGAGTGGGTTGGGGTTGAGTTTGAATAGTAACTCATGTGTTGATAGGTGGAAGAGTTTGAGGTATAGAAAGTACCAAGTTTTGATGATGGGTATAAGTTTGTTGGGTGGTGATGGTGGAAGGAATGGTGAAAAGAGGGATAGAAGTTACCCCTAAGGTGGGTGTGGTATAAGTAACAAGAGGTTGGGTTACCCCTACATTAGATGTGTTGGTTGGTATAGGGGGTGTTTGATTATAGGTTGGAATATTGGATTGGATTTGGGTGGTGGTAGAAGGTGAGTTATGGGTAGAAGATGAATCTTGAGTAACCAAGGGTTGGGTAGAAGTAACACCAACCAAAAGATCATGAGGTGTTCCTAAAGGAGGATCCATGGGAGGAACCAAATAAATTGGGGTACAATGAGATAAATTTTTAAGATAGTGTTGAAGGGAAATAGGTTTATTGTCAAAGAAAGTGGTGAAATCGACATCACCCTCAACAATAATCGAAGGAATGGTAGGTGGGGGAGAATGATGAGGAGAACCCTTAACCTCTGAATTATACTCCATGGATGATGAAGAGGAAGAGGTAAGGTATGTTTTATGGCTTTGATTCCATAGATGTTACCTGGTAAAAACCATGTGAGGAATTAGAAAAGAATATTGAACCTGTCACCTCAAACAATGAGCAAGCAAAGAAAAGTTTAAGGCACATAAGGCACAAACTAAAAGCATAATTAATTATAGGAATCATTTTAAATCACTTTTGTATTATGCCTTAGAGAGTGTGAAAGAATTTTAGATTGTGAACTGGGTACTAAAAGAGAAAGCTAAGGATGGTTTCAAGTTTGTTATGGTGCTAAAAAAGAATCTATACTAGATTGGGTACTTGGCCTGATACTGGTGCCTTGTTCCCCACACTTCACAAACCTGATGCAAAGCTGGGCTACTTAGCCAATATATACCATTTGTCTAGAGTTTATACTCCACTAAATAATGGAGTGGGTCCTCCTTTTGGTGATGAAATCCAAGTAGGATCACCGGAAAGGGTAAGGCAATCCAATGGGTGATGAGATCCCAATGGGCCTTGTCTCAAGTATGTTATGATGTTTGTTTTTTTGTGAGTGGTTTGGTTGTGTAACATAAGTGTGCTATGATTAATTCATGATGTTTTAATTAACTAGGTGAGCTAAATCAATTAAACAAACCATGAATGTATAAATTTATTTTATACCCAAAAGGAAATGTTTAGAATTCATTTGATGAGAATAGAATAAAGGAAGAAAGGGAAGTATGTCCCACTGGGTGTGCCAAAATGTTTATGCTACATTTTTCAATTTTATGACTAAGAAGAAATAAAGAGATAAAGGGTATGAAAAAGGGTAAAAGAGATATAGTAGAAAAACTTGGTAGAAATGCGTACATGAACTAGATGAAGTGGATAACTCTTGTTTGGCTAGGGGAAGATGACCTGCATAAGAAAGCACTCAAAGCAAGCTTGTTTATTAGAAAAGGAGGAAGGGTGGATTGCCTATCTGGTGCTAGATTTAAGAAAGTGTGAGCTATCTATGGAGGTTGTCAATCCACTCTCTGATAAAAGTTAATGTTAAAATAAAATAAAGGAAAGTTGCATACATGAAAGTAATAGAAATGAATAATTTGATAATGTAAGCTAAAGATATAATAAACTAACATAAAGGTAAATGATAATTTATTGAAAGAAATGTTTTTTATCTAGTTTGGTCTAGGTCTGGTTAGGTCTTTTCCAGAAAATTTGAAAATTAGGGTCTCATCAAGGGTTGGTGTAATGGTGGAATATGAGGGTTTTGTTCACAAAGGGCTAACCATCGGTGGTTATGGGTAACCATCACCAGTTAGGGGTATTCATTAGTAATTACCTGATGGGACTAGGAATGTCAAAAATGTCTATAGACAGAGGGGTGAGATCAAGCTCAATCTAATTCATAAGGTCTATTCAAGATTTGGTAATGATAGGATGAAAAGGTAGAGGGTCCAAACTAACAAGAACAAGATGGGAAGGGTGTAAGGAGGTAAGATACTGATAGATATATTCAAGTAGATGGAAGGGAAATAGAAATTAAAAGTAATCAAATGTTTACCTAATCTTGAAGATATTTTGGAAGCATAATGGTGCTTGAAGGAGAGATAGAAGAAATTCACTAGAGGTTCAGGTTGGTGGCTGTTGGAAAAACTTATGTGAAGAATATTCAAATGCTTAGAAGACTTGAGTATCTGTATGAAGATAACCTAAATGTAGAATTTGGATATATATTTGTTGATCCCCTTCTCCTCTTGCTCACTTCCTTTATAAGCAAAATGTGATGGAGTAAGAAGATAAGATTATAAGATTATGAGGTGTTTGTGATGTGCTAAAAGATAGATTAGGTGGAAATTATTAAATTTGGTTCTTGATTCCCTCAATAATAGTTGGTGATGAGTTACTAGCTTAAGGACTTAATTGTCAATGGTTAGGGTAACGGTCGATGGTTACCCTAACCATCACCGATCAAGGTATAGAATGGAAGTGGGTTGAAAAAAGTTAAAGGGGTTAGTTAGGGTGAAAGGGATAGTTGGTTAGTAAACTAACCAATGTAATCCAAGGTGATAGTTAAGAGGGTTAAAAAGGTAAGTTAAGTTAGCTAAGCAACTAAATAGACCCAAGGTGAGGTTAGGTTAAATGGGTTAGGTGAAGGGATTAGTTCAATATAGGTTATTTTGATAATTAGGATCATGTGTGCAATTTTTTAGTGTCTACATCAAGATCCAAACAAGTAGATGATGGATATGCAACATAAATTATATAAAATGTGACAGTTGGAAATGTGATCATTTTTCTTGTCTTAAAAAATGACTAGATTTATGCCAACTTTGTAGTAAATGCCAACTCAAATCAATGTTTGATTGATGCATATCTCAAAACAAATCTTAAATAGAATGTGGTGTTTGTATTCTCCACTAGTGTAGCTCTTCAATGTTGAAATACTAATTCATCATTCAGACTTCAACCAATATTTCCAACACTAAGCATGCTAGTTAGGATAAAGCTCAGATAGAGAGATAGAGGGTGCCTTGGGGCTCCACATTCTCTTTATGTTTTCCTTTGTACTATTTAGGTTTAAATATCTATGTCTGCTCTGATACCAAATCTTCTAAAAGAATTATTTTATTCAACTAACCAAATGTATAATATAAAGATATATTTATATGAGTTCATATGCTCACAATAGGAGAACAACTAGTTAACAAGAATGCCTAGATAGGATCATAACAATATAAGTTAGTCATATCTTACCCAATAAATCAACTAACATCATAAATAATACATGAGTTATTTTATAACATAACAACCTCATTTTTATAATTTATTTATATTATGGTGAATTAACCACCATATTTATTCTAATAAATGCTATATGAAAATTGATATGGATACATATATTTTTAAGTTTTTTCCATAATTTTTCTTAGTAACACTAACAAAAATCATTGTATTTGTGAAAATATTTCTCATTTCTCTTTATTTGGTGAATGGCAGAAAGGAAAAACTGCCACCATAACCAAAAATGATGCCAATTTTGGGTATTGTGCTAGTCCTAGGTTCAAATCCCCACCAATCTTTACATATTCTCTCCAAGAGCTATGGTAGTTTGATGTATCTAAAATTAGGCACCACCATAGCTTTAATTACTTCCTCTATGGAGGCTATAAATACCGTATTAAAGACTTTTGATTGTAATTTATATTAAATAATGTGAAATGATGAAGCTACAACAAAGACGTTAGTATACAATATAAATGATAATCGATGGTCCTCTAAATGGAGAATGTTGTGAAACCCCAAATGTGTGAAAGAGTAGTTAGAATCCAAAGAAGAAGACTGGCACTTTTTGTTTCCTCCACCTTCAAACAACAACATAAAGGTATTGCTCTCAACATTGGATATTTTTTCAACATCTTATCCTCTAGTGTTATTGTACATATGATGTTGAAGATGAGAATACATTGTATAGGATACTATAAATTATTATAAGTATAGACATTTGAAAACAACAACATAAAATCCAATGAATGTAGATTTTTTGTATTCTTGATAAACATCCAAGGTACATTTAGAATGTAAAATTAGGAATAAGGTTTTTTAGATACAAATAAAAAAAATTAATATAAAATTGATAATGTGATGGATTATACAAAAAAATGGAAATGCTTCCTTAATGAATTATCCAAGTTCATTCATGCATGCTTGTGGAGACTATAACTGGTTCATTCAAATATGACTCAAGGGTCAAATATAACTCTTCATTAATATGTTTATGCAAAGCAAAACTCATCCTTGAAGCATAGTTCTATTAGCAGAAAGCCTATAACTATATAAAAATCTATCTCACATGTCCAGATTGGCCATCATAAATTATAAATGAATTGAGTTAATTTATGTGGAACATTGTATATCTATAGTTAATGGGAAGACTAGTGTGGAATAAAAAATTGTTAACCAATGGCTAATATAATCCCCAAACTAGAGAATTTGATATTTTTCTATTATTAAGATGACCATATTACAATACCATATATTGCAGTCTAATTTTGGGTAAGAAAGGTTATTATAACTCATAAAAATATGTCAGATCTAAAAACACATTTCCTAAGTATCCAAATACTATATATGTAACACTACATATATTGGGAGTATAATGTCAAGCTTAACCCTAATAATGTTTTTAAAGTCTTGTCTTGTACCTTAGTTAAGAGTTTATTCCAATGATTTTTGAGAGATAATCCTAATATGTATTGTAGTTTGTGGTTTAGGGAGTTGGTAAAAAAATGTAAGAGGTTGTCTTCCAACATGTTATGTTCATATTCATCCTACATCTTTCCAAAACTTAAAAATGCTTAGGTAGTCTTAGTATCACTTGATTGTAGTTAATAAAATGGGCTAACCTACTTTAAAATAGAAAAATGAGTTAAAATTCTTGAACTAATGTGTTAAATAAGTCTTCCAAACTAGAGATGGAATTGCACTTGAGTTGGTTGTACCAGTGTAAAGCATCATCAAAGAAGGTTTTGGCTAGTTTCTTGGTAGCCACAAATATATTTAGCTTAATATAGATATTTCAAAAATCTTTCAAATGAAAATTAGGATTAGAGGATTTATTAAAGGAGATCACATAAGTCATTCTACCTATGATTTTGTTTGTAATTTAAGGGCCAATGGTTTCTTTTGAAGATGTTTCATGGCTTTATTTCAAACTAGAGGTTGTGTAATGAGATCCTCATGAACATCTTGGGGGGGTATATTTTGATATGAAAATCCCTAATAAAGTTTTTGAGGATGATTTTGCATTTTAAAAAGTTGGTTTTTTAATTGCATCATCTAGAAATAATATTGGTTTGAAAGTTAGCCATTTGGATCTTGGATTGCAACATGATTTATTGAGGATCAAGAGAATTTTGATTAGAGGTAGAATATTGAGTAGTTTTTTGGGATGAAATATACATGGTATTAGTGTTGGTGTTAACAGGGGTACTTTGAGTAGACTCACTAAAGAAAGGGCCCACCATTTTATTAGTATTATTAGGGATAGTGGACAAAGAATGGAATGAACAAGTCACATATTGACTTGCCCCAAGTTTGATATAAAATATAGGAGTGGGGAAAGGATGAGTTTTAACATGGGGTGTGATCATGATATGATACATTAGTATAGGGTCTGTACCCTTGTGCTCAAGATGCTCATGATAATATATGATCATTTCAGTGGTATACTTGAGGTCACACTCATCCTCCACCTCACATTTTGTGGGTATATGACCTCATCTAATGGATTTATGATATTTATGTGGATCATAAATTTTAGATCTATTTTAATCCACATGAAAATTCCTTTGATTTTTGTCTTAAGTCATGGAAATGTTATAAGACATGGGTTTTAGGGTCTTTATGAGAATTGGTTAGTTTCATTTATTCATGTTTGGTTTTATATTTGGAGTGGTCAAATATATACTCTATAATGGAAGATAAAATATTAACTACACTATGTTAATTGATGCTATTTATTATAAATAAATACTAAAACCATATTATATTAGCATGGATGATATAGTTAGGAATTGAGAGTGAGAAAATTAAACTATATCAAGTTGGATGGTATAGTATGATAATAAGAAATAATTGTACCATGTTGGATGATATATTTGGTAGGAAAATGATAAAATTAGATTATATAAGGCTAGATGATGCAATTAGAGAGACACACAAAACTATATTAAACTAGTTGATTTAGTTTACAAATATAGGGAAAAGTATCAGGATGGCCAATGTAGTTCAAAATCACATAAAACTAATTAAGCTGGTTAAATTAGCTCATAAACACAACACATAATAATATAAAATATCAATAATATAATATATAAGATAAATAAGTGTAAAGTTATGTAACTATTTTCAAAAATTAAGATAGGTAAGTAGACTAAAAAGTACTTATTAATTTTTTGGATCTAAGATATAGTAATTCACATCATATATAGTGAATACGAATGAAAATAAGGTAACCACATCTGATTCCATTATACCCATAGCCACACTATCCCATGTCTAAGATACGCTGACATTAAATTCCCAAGGCTAACCACTTATGGGTGAAATAAAAAATTAAATGGATGGTTGGATTCCTAAGGCTAATAAACATGGAATCTTAAGTGTTTCTAATCTAGTGTGAGGCATGTAGAAACTAAATTCCTTGTATAGTGATACCTAATGGCTTGAAAATTAGGTCAGTACATCTGACACCATGACTTGAGTAAAAATGAAAATCACTTGGCCTAGAACGATAGGTCCTATTAATTTTAAAATAATAGAACAAAATTTTTAAGAAAAGGAAACAAATTAAAGAAAGATAAAAAATGATATTTTTTGAAAGTTGAATTTGTAGTATGTAATGAATTTAAATAGACAAATGAAATGGTATCGGGTTGGCCAATACATTGAAAATTTGATAAAACTGAAATTGATCACACATAATTGTATTAACCTAGCTGATACAATTGTAAAATCAAATAGAACTATATTATGGTGCATGATATAGTCAAGACAAATAAATAAAAGTATCATGTTATCCAATTTAGTTTGCAGACATACAACAAACTGTATCAATTTAGTCAATATAACTAGGTAGATGGTTTAGAATATTCTCTAATAAGCTATAATGATAAACATGAAATTGATCCAACCAAAGGATGTCTACAATATACGTTAGGTTCACGATAATGTCTACATGGGATAGGAATACCTACAACTATACTCTTTATTTAAATAGACTAGGACTTAAATAAGGTCAATCAAATAGATCCTAAGATACTTGGACAATTGGTTAAGGATGAATTAATTTTACATATCTATCAAAGGGTAACCTAAAACTCAATTGTGAAGAGGATAGGGTTCCAAATCCTAAGCCTATAACATAAGGATATAGTTCTCACTAGATCTCAAAAAAGGTACATTATTGTAAATTATAGTTGTAAATATCCAAGTAAAATAAATGATTGTAAATGAGTAAGGTGAAATTGTCAACTAAATGGGGGTATATGTAACCTAGATTAATTTAAGACAATTCTAGGCAATCTTATGTCTGCATTAGATTATTTAGTATAGGGAAGAGATTAAACAAGGATATACATCATTTAAAAAACAACAAGAAATATATAATCTACTCTATAAATAAATAAAAGTGTATAGGGATAGAAACAATTAATTTGGGGTGGACCCATCGATTCTTCAATCTCCTCCTTGGCTTAATTGGAGCTTGTTGAAAGAATGATGTAGGTTGAGACCTAAAATGGTTAGATGTAGACTTTTATATCCTTATTTAGGAACTCCCAATAACTCCTATTGAGCTTAAATGTCACAAGACATGACTCCTAAAGATATTATTTTAATCCATTGACTCTTCTAAATGGTACTTAGGGCATAAATGTGAGAAAAATTAGAGTGAATATGTGTGATATGATATGAATGAAGTATGACCCATATATAGTTTTAAATTACAAAAAATCAAATTTAGACTCTAAGCTAGTGGTATCATCTAGACCAATATAGTGGAAGATGTTAGATGACATAGAATGATATTGGCCAAACTATCATAGTGAAAATTTTGTAATATAGGATTATAACTATATCTTTCTATAAGATATTAACTAGGAAGGATAAATTCACAAAACAAATAATATCAATCTAGATGATACCATAAGATATAGGGAAGCTATAAAATATGGATAAGAGATAATGAAATAGATAGAATTATAGAGACTTAGAAGAGATCAAACTGATAATAATTATGATGTAATCAAGATATATTTATAACATACTTAAACAATCACATGAGAATTTCCCACCCCATTTCCAATGCACCCTATAAGGCATGTACTCAAGGATATCTATGTGTTGACAAGATGATGCAATAAAAAACATCAATAAATGTTAAAGTAAAAAATATTCTATGTATTAAAAAAAACAAATATTTATTACAATTGTCCACATTTTCACTTCTTTCCTTCAATAGGCTCAATTTGAATGTTATACAATCCTACACAAGTGTAGTTATTTTTTATTCCATTATGCATGTCCTTTCTATCAAACTACCATTATCATTCCAACAACACATGACATACATCCATGGGAATTATATCACATAAAATTTCATCCTTATATTAAATCTAATATAAAAACTAACCAAATATACCAACACTTTATGACCATTAAGAAATAATTTTTTTTTTATGGATTAGTATTTACCATTATTAGTCTTGATTTTGGTCGTGGAAGTAAAAGTCTCCTCGTATGCATTTCCTTCCTTGTGAGCATACCCATTTGATATGAGTGATGCCTTGTGCTTGTCAATATTTCCATTTGTTTTGTATTTTATTTTAAAAACCCATTTACAAATGATTGTATTCTTCCATGGTAGAAGATGTTCAAGTTTACATGTGTTATGTTTCATCAATAATTGAATTTTTATGTTCATGGCATTATTCAAGGGTATTGACTCTAGCAATTTAAGAACTATAGAGGGATCAATTTATTTAACATCTATGTTCATAAGGGAAAAATTAATCTCTTCTCGAGTCACATTATGAGTCCTTGGTTCATTAGTGGATGTGTTGAGAACTCTAACTAGTTTAACATCTTGTATTATACTTATATACATTTTAAGCATATGTTCAACTATTCTTATGGGTGGATGTACAGTATTTGACTTATTTTCCTTATCATATTTATCACCATTAGTATTTTCATGACTTTCTAAACTATCTACAAATCTAATTTTTTAATCAAGTGAGTGCATGCAAGGTAAACTAGAGGTAACTTTCATGTCAAGCTCACATCCCTGATTATGTATATTTTCCTTATTTTTGGATCCATAAGTCTAAAATCCAATGACTCTTCATTGTTCCCTAAAAACATTTAAGTCATGGGTTTTTTATCCAATTTCTTTCTCTTCTTTCTATGAACATGCATGTATGCCTTACATCCAAAAACTCCAAGATGAGTAATCAAAGGTTTATGTCATGTCCATGATTCCTATCAAGTCATATTATCAAGATCTATATTAGGTGATATGTTCAATAAATAAATTGTTGTCCATGTCTTCTACCCAATATATATGTGCAAACCTGAACCCTTAATCATGTAACACACCATTTCCATGATAGTGTGATTTTGCCATTCTACAACACCATTCTGCTAGGGAGTGTATGGTGGAGTCATTTGTCATTGAATACCATGTTCTTTCAAATAAGCAAAAAAATATTTACTGGTGTATTCTACCCCTTGATCTTAGAAGATAGATTTGATTTTATGTCCATTTTCTATTTTCACATTGGATTTGAATGATTTAAAGTAATGAAGGCTTGGTATTTAGTATTTAAATAATATACCCACATTTTACGTGATTTTTCATCAACAAAGAGCATAAAATATAGAAACCAATTATGACTAGGTCTCATTACTTTACATAGATTAGTATGTACTAGATCTAATTTTTTGGATGCTCTAGAAGAATTTTGAACAAATGACACTATGTTTTTTCCCTTCTAGGAAACTTGCGTAAATGTATGTATGCTTATTTAATAAAATAATTCTTTGTACCATATTATGATGGCTTAAGGAAAACAATTATCTAAAACTCTCATGCACATATATACAATTCCACAAATTGGTTGAGTATGAATCTTTGGCAATAAGTGCCTGATTATTCAACTCAATAAAGTCAAGATGGAACATTTTCCCAAATATATATGTTCGTGCAAAAATGTTCAAGCATTTGGACTTATCTATGATCAGACACAACTTTTAACTTCTTTGTTGTCAAAATCAACCTTTAGGTTGTGTTCAATAAATAGAGTAACATGGAGTATATTCTTAGTGAGTCTTGGGACATACATAGAATCTAATTTTTGAAAGTATGTTATTTAAGTGGTAAGGAAATGTTTATAATGCCTTAGATTGAATAGGATGAATCAACACCTGAAGATACATTATTTTGGGTGTCTTATTCAAATTATATAACTGATATTATCTCGTAGTCATGTGTCAAGTTGCACCAAAGTTGACATACCAGATATAAATTTTTTAACTAGATTCCTTATGAGACTATGTAGCATATAGTAAGTCCTCATTGAATTGGGTGTCTACATGTTTGACAATGTTACCTTGATGATGTGATTTTTTTTATAATTACCCTTCTTATGTCCTTGTCCTTTGTGTGGATGTGATGACTATTGGCTACTAGGCTTCATATTACTTTAGGAGTCATGTGTGAATGATTTTTACCGATAATCCTTTAGGTCATGGCATTTCTTTCCAAAAAAAGGATTCTTTTTTTGTTTACTCCCTTGTGTATTTTGTTGATGACCATAAGTTTTTTAGAAAACTTTATGTATCTCTTCTCTTTCTAGTGATGAGAGGAAAGAACATGCGATTCTAATTCATTTTCTTATGCATTCATGGACTCTTCTTGTTATAACATGTTGGACAATATGTTAAATGATATTTAATGTTCTATATAGTCAAGACAATCATGAATATCCTATAGAAGGGTGGTAGTGATCTTTGGATAATAGGTGTAAGAGAGGTATCTATCACTTTCTTTCCCAATGCTTGGATCAAGACACTCAAAGTTACAAAATGTCTTATAAAATCTTCCACTTTTTCACCAGACTTCAATTTGAAGGAATAAAGGTGACTTTGTATCTAGAGAATTGGGATTTAATTTCTGGCATCATAAACTATTTGGATCTTATCCCAAGTTTCATTAACGGTTGTAGCCTCACATATATGGGGTTGTACCTCATCCAATACCCCAAACATTATAATCAATTTAGCCTTCTAGTTTTCCTTATCAAACTTATGGTGTTATTCAATGTTAAAGGCACGTCGAGTGAATGAACCACTAATAATAGGATATATGTCCTCAAATTCTAGATGTGTTTTACTCTTAGTTTTGCAAGTAGTATAGTTTTCAACATGTTGAAGTTGTGAGTCTAGAAAAAAGTATTTTGGGTAAATTTTGACCATTGTGATCAATCTAAAGTGTTTGAAAAAAGGTGATGGATTGATTATTTATCACACAAGGCATGAAGGTATCCCATTACTATCAAACCAATATAATAAACATTTATATATACATGCCCTTCCTATATACCTGTCAGTACATGAATAAACTCGCCCTTTCTATATATCTATAAGTGCATGAAACAAGCATTAATAGACATGAAAAAGAATAGCGTGTGGTACCTATACAATAATAAAAGGGGTTCATGTAATCAATATCACATAATTATATTTGATTCTACACACATGGGTGTAACTTACCTATATACTTTGAATTTATGCACATTAGGATTGACACCTTTCGATTGGATCGAATGGTTAATGGAGGGACGGCTTAGTGATTTTTGAGACTTATTTATTTGATAGTTTATAGGGATGATTCCCATATGTCATTATTATAACTATATTAGGCTATTTATGATATAACTCAAGTATGATGGCATTACACACAAACATGAACTAGAGGCATTGCTTACATCAAACATTATGATTTGTGTTTGAGCTCAAAGTAAGTAGATGATGGATATACAACATAAATTATATAAAATGTGATAATTGTAAATGTAATCCTTTTTATTGTCTTAAGCAATGACTAGACTTATGACAACTTCATAGTACATGCTAACTCAAATCAATATTTGATTGATGCATATCTCAAAACAAATCTTAAATATAATGTGATATTTGTATTCTCCACCAATGTAGTTCTTAAATGTTGGCATGCTAATTCATCATTTAGGCTTCTATCAATAATTTGAACACTAAGCATTCTAATTATGACCAAGCTTAGATAGAAAGATAGAGGGTGCCTTCGGGTTCTACTTTTTCTTTATGTTTTCCTTCATATTATTAGGTTTAAAAATTTATTTCCACTCTGATACCAAATCTTAAACAAGAAATATACTTATTCATCTAACCAAATGTATAATATAAAGATATATTTATATGATTTCATATTCTCATAATAAAATAATAAATAACTAACAAGAATCCATAGATAGTAGGACCATAACAATATAAGTTAGTCATATCTTACCCAATAAATAAACTAAAATCATAAGTAATTCATGTGTTAATTTATATCATAACAACCTCACTTTTACAATTTATTTAGATTATGGTGAGTTAACCATCATATTTATTCTAACAAATGCTATATGCAAATTGATATGGATACATATAGTTTTAAGTTTTTTCCATTATTGTTCTTAGTAACACTAATAAAAACTATTCTATTTGTGATAATATTTCTCATTTCTCTTTATTTGGTGAATGGAGGAAAGGAAAAACTGCCATCATAACCATAAATGATGCCAATTTTGGGTAGTATGCTAGTCCTAACTCAAATCCCCACCAATATCTACATATTATCTCAAATATCTATGCTAGTTTGATGTATCTCAAATTAGGCACCACCTTATCTTTAATTACTTCCTCTATGGAGGCTACAAATACCATATTGAAGGATTTTGATTATAATTTATATTAATAATGAAGAATGATGGAGCTTTAACAAAGGCATTATTACAATAGAAATAACATGTGATGGTCCTCTAAATGGATAATGTTGTGAAACCCTTCCATTTTCCATCTGTGAAATCCTAAATGTTTGGATGACCATTGGAATCTAAAGAAGATTTGGCACTTTTTATTTCCTTCACCTTCAAAAAATAAGGTAAACATATTTCTCTTAACATTGGATATTTTTTCAACGCCTTCACCTATAGTCTTATTGTACATATGATGTTGATGATGAGACTCCATTGTATAGGATACTATTAGTTATTTTAAGTATAGACATTTGAAAACAACATAAAATAAAATGAATATAGTTTTTTTTTTATTCTTGATAAACATCTAAGGTACATGTAGAATGTAAAATTGGGAATAAGGTTTTTAAGATAAAAATAAGAAAAAAATTAATCTAAAAATGATTATGTGATGGATTAGAAAAAAAATGTAAATGCTTCATCAATGAAGTATCCAAGTTCATTCATGCATGCTTATTGAAAGTATAACATATTAATTTAAATATGACTCAAGGGTCAAATAAAAATATTCATTAATATGTTTATACAAATAAAAACTCATCCTTGAATCATAGTTCTATTGGCAGAAAGCCCATAACTATAAAAAAATATATCTCACATGTATAGATTGGCAATCATAAATTACAAATCAATTGAGTTAATTTAATCAGAGGCTTGTATATCTATAGGTAATGGGAATACCAGTGTGAAATAAAAAATGTTAACTAATGGCTAATATAACCCATAAACTAGAGAATTTGATATGTCTTCATGATTAAGATGTCCATATTATAGTGTCATGTATTGTAGCCTAGTTTTTGGGTAAGAAAGGTTATTATAACTCAATAAAATATGTCAAATCTAAAACACATTTCCTAGGGATCCAAATATATATATATATAAAACACCAAGTATAAAACACTATATATGTAACACTACATATATTGGGAGTATAATGTCAAGCATAACCTTAATAAAAATTTTAAAGTCTTATCTTTTAGCTTGGTCAAGAGATTATTCCAATGATTTTTGATAGAGAATCCTAAAAATGTATTGTATTTTTTGGTTTATGGAGTTGGTAAACAAATGTACGAGGTTGTCTTCCAATATATTATGTTCAACTTCTTGCTACGGTTTTCCAATAATTGATAAATGCTTAGGCGGTCTCAGTATCTACTTACTTGCAATCAATGAGATGGGATAAGCTACTTTTAGATATAAAATTGGATTAAAATTACTCAACTAATATGTTAAGTAAGTCTTACAAACTAGATATGGAGTTGGAATTGAGTTGGTTGTACCAATGTGGAATATCACAAGAGAAGGTTTTGGCCAGTTTCTTGGTAGCTACAAAGATATTTAGCTTAATATAGAGATTTCAAAAAGCTTTCAAATGAAAATTAGGATTAGTGGATTTATTAAAGGTTATGACATGAGTGATTCTACTTATGATTACATTTGTAATTTAAGGGAAAATGGTTTCTTTTGAAGATGTTTCATGTCTTTATTACAAATTGGCGGTTTTTTAATGAGATCATCATGAGCATATGGGGGGGGGGGCAGGAAATATTTAGATATGATAATACCCAATGAATTTTTTGAGGATGATTTTATATTTTAAATAGTTGGTTTTTCAATTGCATCATCTAGAAATAATATTGGTTTTAAAGTTAGCCATTTGGATCATGGGTTACACTATGATTTATTGAGGATTAATAGAATTTTGATTATAGGTGGAATCTTGAGTATTTTTTTAGGACATGATAGACATGGGATTAGTGTTGGTGTTAATAGGGGTACTTTGAGTAGACTCACTAAATAAAGGTCCCACCATGTTATTAGTAGTATGAGGCATAGTCAACAAGGAATGGAATTAGGAATTCACATATTGACTTTCCCCAAGTCCAATAGAAAAATAGGGGTAGGGGAAGGATGAGTTTCCATATGGGGTGAAATCATGAGATGATACATTAGCATAGGTTCCATGCCCTTGTACTCATGATTTTCATGATGATATATGATCTTTTCATTGGTATACTTAGGGTCACACTCATCCTCCACCTCCCCATTCTTGGGTAAATAACCACATATTGTGGCATTAGGATATTTATGTGGCTCATAAATTTTATATCTATTTGAATCCACATGAAAATTTCCTAGATTTTGGTCATATGTCATGGAAATGTTATAATACATATGGTTTTTAGGGACTTTATGAGAATAAGTTAGTTTTGTGTATTAATGTTGGGTTTTCTCCTTGGAGTGGTAAAATATGTACTCCATAATGGAAGATACAATATTAACTACACTAGGTTGATCGATGCAGTTAATTATAAATAAATACTAAAACAATAGTATATTATCATGGATGATATAGTTTAGAATTGAGAGTGAGAAAATTAAACTATATCAAGTTGGCTAGTATAGTATGATAATAAAAAATTGTACCATGTTGGATGATATATTTGGTAGGAATATGGTAAAATTAGACTTTATAAGGCTATATGATGAAATTAGAGAGACACATAAAACTATACCAAACTAGCTAATTTAGTTTACAAATATAGGGAAATGTATCAGGATGGCCAATGTAGTTCAAAATCACATAAAACTATATCAACCTGGATAAATTAGCTCATAAACACAACATATAATAATAAAAATTCTAACTAATATAATATATAAGCAAAATAAGAGTAAATTTATTTAACTATTATCAAAAATTAAGATAGGTAAGTAGACTAAAAATTATTTGATTGATTTTTTAGATCTAGGATATATTAATCCCAGTCATATATAGTGAATAAAGTTACAGAGGAGATAACCACAAAGGATTCAATTGTACCCATGGCCATACTATGACATCTCTAAGGTACATTAGGAGTAACTTCCCAAGGCTAACCATTTACCTAAGCACTAAAAAATTAAATGGATCATTGGATTCCTAAGGTTGATAAACATGGAATCTTAGGTATTTATGATATAATGTGAGGCATGTAGAAACTAAATTCCTTGTTTTGTGCTATGTAATGGCTTGAATATTAGGGTAGTACCCATCACACCATGACCTAAGTAAAAAGGACAAGAACTTGGCCTAGATTAATATGTCCTATTAGTGTTAAAATCATATAACACAATTTTTAAGAAAACCAAAAAAATAAAGAAAGATAAAAAAAATGATATTTTTTGAAAGCTAAATTTTTAGTATGAAATAAATTTAAATAGTCAAATGGAATGGTATCAATTTGGCCAATACATTAAATTTTTGATAAAACTAAAATTGATCACACATAATTATATCAGCCTAGTCAATACAATTGTAAACTCAAATATAAAAAATATTATGGTGGATGATATAGTCAAGACAACTAAATAACAGTACCATGTTTTCCAATTTAATTATCAAACATATAATAAACTATATCAGGCTAGTCAATATAATTAGGTTGATGGTTTAGAATATTTTTCTAATAAGCTAGAATGATAAACATGAAATTGATCCAACCAAAGGAGGTATATAATATATGCTAGGTTCAATAGAATGTATGCATGGGATAGGATTACCTACAACTATCCTCTTTCTCTAAATAAACTAAGACTTGAATAATGTCAATCAAATAGAGCCTATGTTACTTGGATAATTAGTTTAGGATGAATTAATTTTACATATCTAGAAAGGCTAACCTAAAACTCAATTGTGAAGAGGAAAGGGTTCCAAATCTTAAGCCTATAGCACAAGGATAGAACTCTCACTAGATCTCAACAAAGGTACATGCTTGAAAATTATAGTTTTAAATATCCAAGTAAAGTAAATGGTTGTAAAGGAGTAAAACTAAATTAAAGGATGGGTTAGAATGGTTTTAAATGGGTGAGGTAAAATGGTCAGCCAAATGGGGGTATATGTAACCTAGATTAATTTATGATAAGTCTAAGCAATATTATGTGTACACTAGCCTATTCAGTATAAGGAAGAGCTTAAACAAGGATACACATACATTGACTTAAAAAATAACAAGAAATATATAATCTCCTCTATAAATAAATGAAAGTGTATAGGGATAGAAAAAATTACTTTGGGGTGGACCCATCGATGCTTCAATATCTTCCTTGGATCAAGTGGAGCTTGTTGAAAGAATGATGTAGGTTCAAAACCTCAAATGGTTGGATGCATACTTATATATCCTTAGTTAGGAACTCCCAGTGACTCCTATTGAGCTTCAATGACACATCAAGATAGGAGTCCTAAATATATTTGTTTAATCTACCAACTCTCACAAATGGTACTTAGGGCATAAATGTAATAAAAATTATAGTGAATAAGTGTGATTTGATATGATATAAATGAAGTATGACCCAATATAGTGGTAAAACACCCAAAATCAACCCTAGACTCTAAACTAGTGTATCATCTTAGCCAATACAGGTGGAATATGTTAGATGACATAGAATGATATCATTCAAGTTGTCACAATGAAAATTTTGTAATATAGGATTAGAACTATTTCATGTTAGTCAATATTGTCTAGGAAGGATAAATGCACAAAACAAATAGTATTGATTTGGATGATACCATAAGATATAGGGAATCTATAATATGGATAAGAGATAATAAAAGAGATAGAAATATAGACACTTAGAGGAGATCAAAATGATAACAATAATGATGTAATCAGGTTAAATTTATAACATACCTAAAAAATCACATGAGCATTTCTAACCCCATTTCCAATGCCCAATTTAAGGCATGCACTCAAGGATATATATGTGTTGACAAGACGCTGCAATAAAAACCATCAATAAATGATAAAGTGAAAAATATTATATGTATTAAAAAACAAACAAATATTCATTATAATTGTCCACATTTTCACTCCCTTCCTTCAATAGACTCAATTTGAATGTTTTACAATTCTTCACAAGTGTATAATTATTTTTTATACCATTATGCACATCCTTTCTATCTAATGACTATTGTCATTCTAACAACACATGACATACATACATGGGAATTATTTCACATAAAATTTCATCCTTATATTAAATCTAATCTAAAAAATAAAAAAATATAAACACTCTTTATGACCATTAAGAGATTAAAAAAAAATTATGAATTGGGATTTACCATTATTAGTCTTAATTTTGGTTGAGGGAGAAAAAGTCTCCTCATATAAATTGCCTTCCCTGTGAGCATACCCTTTTGCTATGAGTCATGCCTTGTGATTTTCAATACTTCCATCTATTTTGTATTTTATTTTGAAAACCCATTTACAAATGATAGGCATCTTCCATGGTGGACGATATTTAGGTTGTCATGTGTTATGTTTCATAAATGATTGATTTTATGCATTTATGGCATTCTTCAAGGGTTGTGACTCTAGGGCTTTTGGAACCATATAGGGCTCAATTTGTTTATCATATATGCTTATAAGGGAAAAATTAATCTCTTCTTGAGTCATGTTGTGAGTCTTTGGTCTAGTGGTGGATGTGTGTAGTGTAGAGATGGAATCCAAAGTGAGTTAGATCAAGCATTAGTCAAGAAAAGTCAAAATATACATAAAAAACATAACTAACTAGTCCAAATCCTTCATGGGGTTTTAAAAATATAAATTAAGATATATTGAAATAAATAATACACCAAAAAACCTTCCTAAGAGCATCCCACGTCCAAATGTAGCTCAAGATATGATTTTCTATTTCTGATTTGGTCCTCAATTTTTTTTATCAATGATGAGTGGATTGCTCCTTCATCATCTCTAAATGCACCAATGAAACTAGGCTCATGATATTTGATCAAATGTATGCCAATATCAAAGTTACCCCATTATAAATCAAGCATAATAACACTACACAAAGATGACTTGTGAAGAGAATTTTGTATAATAAGTTTACATGAAATAAGCTTAAAAATGGTGGTCTTGGCCCTCATATTTATAGATTTTTAGAAATGATCATAATAAACCATGACCATCTATCTTGAGATAAATATGTGTCCATGAATCAATTTAATTTTGGAGGCTCAATCCATAAATAATCCCATTAATATTTAGAAGAAAGGGGCATTAAAAAGGCATGGGAGGCCTTAAACCAAATATTTGTTCTATTTATGTCTTATGGATGCCACCCCACAAATGATGTCATTTGATATTGTAGATATTAGAAATAAATTTCCAATTAATAAATATTCAATAACTTCCATGGATTTTACACTTAAGATCTTGATTTGAATTAATTTGCTTAAGTGAGGTTAATTAGTTTTTGTGCAATTATTTGGAAATTGGTGGACCACTTAATCAAACTGGTCAGAATGTCAATTTACTAGGTCATAATTTGATTAGAATATAATTAGGAGAAGGTGTCAGTTGCATATGAACCAATATCCCATTAAAAATATTGTCGACGTGAAATAACACATGCACGTGTCATGTGCTTTGGAATTAAAAGACTTCATTTGTTCAGAGCATCAAATTACATTTTCATTATTTTGAGTCAAAATGATTTGAGAAAATTTAATAGTCACATAAAATGCACTGTCCCATTCAGGGATACATTAGCCTAAATCAACACTTGTTTACGACAAACATGAACTATTTAGTGTGTTTTAGTGATTTTGGCCCAAATTATTCATTTGAAAGAATTTTGAGTAAGATTGACAATTTCAACACAATGGTGTTAAGAATTGGATGTCTACATTTTGTCCCTATTTGATAAGGCATAGTGAGACATTCATATGAAGCAAAGTATTTTCAAAGAAAATAGTTGTCATGAAGAAGGTTAATTAAATTTTATACAATTCTTTAGAAATTGGTGGCCCCCTTAATCAAACTGGTAAGAGTGTCAATTTACTGAGTAATAATTTGACTAGAATATAATTAGAGGAAGGTGTCAGTTGTGTACAAACCAATATCCTATTTATGACATTGTTGACATGAAATAACACATGCACGTGTCTTGTGTTTTCAAATTACAAGAATTCATTGGTTCAAAGTTTCAAATTATGTTTTCATCATTTTGAGTCTAAATGATTTGATAAAATTTAATAATCACATACAATGTATTTCCCCATTTAGGTATACATTACCCTAAATTAGTACTTATATACGACAAGATCAAACCATTTAGTGTGTTTTAGTATTTTGGCCCAAATTATGTGTTTGAATGAATTTTGAGAAATATTGGCAATTTTAACATAATGTTGTCATGAATTAGATGTCTACATTTTACCCCCATTTGAGAAGGCATAACGAGACATTAAGATGAAGAAACATCTTTCCAAAGAAAAGAGTTATCAGGAAGAAGTTGGAAGGTGACCCGTGATTCCTCCTCGAGAGGACATGTGAGGATCAAAGAGAGGGATGGATTCTCAAAAAGAGAGAAAGAGTAAAATTAACCCATGAAGGAGATAATTTCCATATTAAGCTAATGCTTTTATGTATTAATTCTCATGGGTCAAAATATAATATACTATAATGGGCCCCAAGTCTAGGGGGAAGTGGGAAGGATACAATCCAAAGATATAAGTGAAACACTTTGAACACAACCCCAAGAGGGTGAATGTCGCACACTTAGAGAATGATTGATCCTGAAACAAGTTGCATACTTTAAAAAATGCTAGAATAAGGGAAAAAGCTACAGAGCTTAGAATTAGAAGAAAAATGATTGCATTTCTCTAGAGAAAGGAAAAAATCATGTGTCTTAGTAGAGCAAATTTGATCTGTTTGATAAAGAAATTGTGCCCTAGTAGGGTTGATTTTGATCACTAATAATTAATTTTACCCCATTAGGGTTGATTTGATCAATGATTAGTTTAAATGTTGTTCCCCAGTAGGGAAAATTGGCAAGCATAGATTAAAGATGAGAGGGCACAAACATATATGGGATGGTTTAAAGACTAAAAAAACCATAAAGACCAGGCATATGAGGATGCACAAATTTACGAAAGAGATGAAAAGAATAATGAAGGTGGTTGAGCTGACTCAAGATATGCCATGTAACCAAGTGCTACATAAATAGTCCAAATGGACCTCAAGATAATGTAGTTCACCTATAAGTGGGAGAAAATGAAATGGGGAATGAAGAATAGAAGAAAAATGGACCACTATTCAATTAGACTCATAGTATATGCCAAGAGATTCATGTCTTGCATAAATTATTACATGTAAGACATTGGTGTGTAATTAATTTATGCATTGAGATCTAATTTTAGATCTACATTGACATTTGGACTTGGAATCCAAAGCACTTGGTGCTTACTATAACAAAAGTGAAATTATGCATCATAAGTATGAGTAACCTATAATGACATTATATTTTAATTGTGATGAGTAGGTTCAAATGTGAATATTTATAACTAAGGATAATGATAAGAACTACCAATACCAAAGTTACAACTTTTACATTTAAATAAAAACAAGAACAAAGATAAAACCAAAACATAAATGTCACCTAACTTAAAATAAAGATATGAAAAATTAGGTCTTAAGTGGGAACAAGAATGTATAAAAATAAAACAAGAACAAAGCACAATGAAAGAATATTAAAAATAAAATAAACATACACAAAAAACAGTTAGCCACAATGTTAGTGCAAAAAGATAATAATTGTTCATGCACTTATAGTAAAGGCATTAATTTCCATGGTAGTGTGATCCCTAATCTAAAAAAGAATGAGGCTAGCACAATAGAACAAGAAAAAAAGAGACAAAGTGGTCCCCAAGTGATAGGGAATTAACAAGACAAAATAAAATGGGGGAAAAAGAATAAAAGGAAAGGGGTGGTTGAGATAACTCCAAATGTATGAGACAAGTGGACATTACCTATATAGTTCTATGGATGCAATATCCAACATGAACTTTCATAAAAATGTAGTTCTCCCAGGAAATGGGATAGAAGAAAAGTGATGATAAAAAACATGATTGATGTTATAGAAGAAATAAGGAAAATGGGCTCTTAAAATTGTGAGAGAATTCAAATGAGTACTTTCTAAAAGGAAAGAGCATGGGATCAGAATAAATAAAAGTGTAATACAAGGTTTTTGTTTGTTTGTCAATCAGTTTCTAATGTATTTGTGTTTTTGGAATAAGTAATAGAAATAAAATAAAAACAAAAGGCCCAATAAAACACCTAGTTGAGGAGATATACATCCATAAGTAAGAGTTAACACTATAGCTAAACTGGTTACAATAGTGATTAGGAATATAAACAATAAAACAAGGAACTAACTAATCAAGGAGATGCATGTCCAAGAGTAGAAGTTCCAATAACAACTAAATCTAGCTACAATAGCCCTTGCTTGTAAATTAGAAAGAGCAAGATCCTACTAAATAAATGATGCCTACCAAACAATATCAAAATAATAATAGAACAATATAAAATGCTAGATAAATATGAAAAACCATTCAACAGGCAAAAATCATGAGCTGATGTATCTATGTTCACTTGTCTATAAGAGGAAGCTACAAACTCCTATTTAGGCTAAAATACTTTATAAAAGTGCATTAAATGTGTCCAAAATGCCTATGAGTCATAATCAAGATCATAATTGGTCAAGGGATAAAACTATCTAGGTTACAATGATCTAGAATATGAAAAGAATATGGTTCTAAATAGAATGGTCGAGGATAAAACAAAATGAATAAGGTCCAAAAGGGCATAGTCCAGGGTGGGATAAAAAGAGTCAAGCTAGAATATAAATGATCCAGAGTGCCAATGGTTTAAATATTCAACTATCCAAAGTCTTAAAAGAATATGGTTCTCATGAGAACAATCTAGAGTATGTCAAAACATAATGAATGTGGTCCAAGATAGGACAGTCTAGAATATAATAGTGTGATAAATGACTTCAGCACAATACCCCCTAGTAAGGGGTATTATAGACAATGGTTTATAAGCTATCAAGCATAGATTCACTTGATATGTAAAATGTTCATGGACTCTGGAAATTCTTCACCACCTGGAGTAGCCAATTGATATGGCCCTGATCTATAGTTTGTTGTGATAACATAGGGGCCAAACCAATTGGGTTGGAACTTACCCCTCTTTATTACATTCAAAATTTATGTTCTTCTAATTCACTTTCAAGACCACATCACCAATTTCAAACTCTTTAGGGAGAATACACTTGTTATAACTTCTAAGCAATCTATTCTGATAGGATTGCAAGTTATCTAGGGCAACCAAATGCTTACCATCAAGGAGTTCTAGTTATTAAAACCTAAAAACTTTATAATGTTTATCATCTTCAATATTCTCCAAAGATACTCATAATGAAGGCAGCTTGATCTCAATCAAGATAATATCTTCTATGTCATAAATAAGGGAATATGAAGTGGGTCATATGGGGGTTTGATAATTAGTATGATAATCGCAAAGGTTAGGAAAAACTTTCAAGTACCAATTATGGCCAATTTCATTGATAACATTCTTAATTATGGAAATAATGGTTTTATTAGATGCCTCAAATTTTTCATTGCCTTGTATGTTATATGGTGTGGATTTATTGTGCTTGATTTTGAATTTTTCACAAAGAGATTTAACATCTTGGTTTACAAATGATCTACCATTATCTGATATAATTTGGGCTGAGATACCATATTGAAAGATGATATGGTAATGTATAAACTTGGAAATCTACTTCTCAATAACATAAATGAGAGGAATGGCCTTAATCCACTTAGTAAAATACTTGTTAGCCATGAGAATATGTTTATGGCCATCAAAAGTTGTGGAGTTTATTTTATTTATGAGATCGAGGCCCCATGTAGAAAGAGGCCATGGTGTAGTGATTGGTTGTAGTGGAAAGGAAGGTGCATGTACCAAATTTCTATGATGTTGACAAGGAACACATTTCCTGACATAGTTACAAGCATTTACCTCCATTTTGGGCCAATAGTAACCTATTTTAAGGATATTTTTAGCTAAGACTACACCATTGGTGTGGGCCCCACACATTCCTTCATGAACCTCCTTAAGTGATAACATGGATTCTCTCAAAGATATATAATGAAGTAGCATTCCATCATAGACTTTATAATAAATCATATTTCTAAGGAGGGTATAATAGGCTATGCGATGAAGGAAAAGTTTCTAATTATTATTAGAAATGTTAGGTGGAGAAACATGATCATGAAAATAATTATAAATATCTTGAAACCAAGGAAGTTTGGGTGGGGGTTGGGACCAGAAATGAGACATACCCTTTCTTAATTTGGAAAGACATGAGAAGGCTATAGAAGATTTTCAATGAGAAACTAATACTCTTTAACACTGCTATTAATATGTATCATGGACCCAATTATTTTCATTGCATCAGTGGATATGTTATTGGCCCATGGTACTTGTTCAAACTAAAGAGATTTAAAATGAGACTTGAGATTATCCACAATATTATTTTAGGGTAAGATCTTTTCATCTATATTATAATATTGATCTGTGGTTTGATTAATAATCAATTGGGAATTTGCAATCCCCATAGACCACTAAATGTTGGATACCCCATTGTACTACAAGATAAACTACTACAATAAGTGCTTCATACTCATCCATATTATTGGTATAATTAAAATTGATATGGAATGATTTAGGAATCAAATCCCCTTGTAGTTTAATCAACAAAATGACATTTCTAGATCCATGAGATATGAAGGAACCATAAAAATATACTTCCATTGTTTAGGTTCATGCTTTACTTGTACTATCATGATATAATCATCTAGAAAAGTAAATATCAGTGGTTGAGTGTCTATAATAGGAGCCTCTTCAAGTTGATCAGCAATAACCTACCCCTTCATAGCTTTCTAATTCTGTTACTTGAAAGGAATGAAGACTTAATCATTCCAAACCACAAAGATCATAAGTGATAATAACAAAACATCACATGACAAGCAAATGCAAAAAACAAAGAGCAATATCATATATCTCCATATTACTTCTTCTAAAATATTATCTTATGGATTTGATTAAGATCTTTGCTTATGATATTTGAGATTTAGAACTTTAGAACTTGTCTAATACAATATGAGCTCTGAGCTTTATAACTTTAGAACTTGTCTAATACAAAGAAAGAGCCTTGCATATATAGGCAAGGAAGATCAAGAAGCAAAACATCCTAACCAATGTGGGATAAATCCATAATGGAAGAATTAGATAGTTTTAAATAGTTCACTTGGTAAACATGATCTAAGGTAGGTAAATAACCTACTCTAACACCCCCTCAAGTGAAACTAGGGGCTAAAAAAGCCAAAATAAATAAATTAGCATATCCACAATATGAGTCCTAGCAACAAGACCTGATCAGGTACTCATGTACAATATATCCATGAAGTGGAGAGATAAAATAGATAGGAAACAAAAATCCCCCCAAGGATAGTTCATCAATACTAAAGATATTGATAATCCAGGTCAGGCTCGCATGATGACTAGTGTCGAGGTTGAGATCCTTGGATAGAAGATTATAGAATCTTCATCTACATCAAACAATGTTTCTTATTTTTTCCAAAGGAAGAACACAAATGGTGTACTTGAAGTCTACCCATTCCATAATGGAAGATGAAGAAGGAAGCAGTACAAATATCTCTGAATCACACCAAAATTTAAAGTGTGGTATAGTTCTGTCAAGATCATGCACAAGAAATGAATGTAATGCCATAGAATTTAATCGATCAAAAGAAAGACATGAAACATTAATTGAAATAATGTCCATGTAAATTGAAACATAATTCTCAACAAGTGTACTCTCAATGGAAATAATAGAGTCCTCCAAAGTGATAATCTATGGTAACTCAACATCTTGCATACAAACAATGGTAGGTTCTAAAATTAGACATCCCAAGTTTGGAAAAAACTTATCCCATAGAGGTGGCTCAATAAAAAGAAGAGAAATGTCCATTAAGAATGTGTCATCACAATAAATTATAGTAGGAGGAGATAGTACATCATCAGTATAGAAAACCTTGATGATAGGAGGAGAAGAAAGAAGTACCAATAGTGCTTTGCCCATTTTAATTTCAAGACTAAAATCTTGAACAACATTAGTGTCATCATCAAAAGATAAATCCACACTAACAGGAGGAGAGGGAAGTAGAAAATAAGGACATAGAATAAAAGAGGGTGCAAAAGACCTAAAATACTCAGTATCCTTCTCAAATAAGGCTACAATAGTATCCCAATATTCCTTTAGTGATGTGAGTCATGTGACATAGCACTAAAAACTATCTAAAATATGGAGTAAAATCAAAGAAAGAGCATCATTTTTCTTAGATGAAATACAAGCAAGAACTTCCTCATCTATATAGTGGAGAATGCCACCAAGCATAACTCTCCATAGACCTTTCAGCTAAAGGTGTGTCTTCACTTTTAATTTCCAAGTCATGTAATTTGAGGTGTTAATGGAATCCATTTTAAATACACAAGGAATAATCAATGAAGAATAAATAATGATCCTCCCAAAAGAAGAACTCCTGATTCAAAGAATGATAATCAACAAATAAACCCCCAAAAATGTGTAAGCCCCCCCTCTCCTCTCGCCCCCCCCCCCCCCCCCCCCCCCCCGCGAGAATTGGCATTTATAATTGAGTGCATTTTTACAAAGCAATGACACAAATGAATATAGAATTGAAAACCATATAATTTTAAAACAAACTGAACTCAAATATGAGTTAAGGTTTAAAAGTTATAGGCTTTACAAATTCTTGTAAAATGGGTTGATTTCAGTGACCAAAGTGGGAAATAAGATAGCCTTACAACCACTCTTTGGAACCAAAATTGAACAAATAATAATTAAAAAGACTCATACAATTATCTCATACACCCACTTTAATGGAAAAACAATTCCACCTAAGGGTCAAGAAATTAAAACAACATATTTTCCACTTAAGAAAAATTAAAACCAACTCTTAGTAAAACTACCATAACTTTTGCATCACTCAATGAAATTAAAAATTAAAAAATGATCTAGAATTCTGAAATCAAGGCACACAAAACCTATTAAAATGTTGACGTGATTCATCAAAGATCAAGATCAATTAGCAAAAAATAATACATTTTTAATATGATAGAAAATGAGCACCCAACTCACTAAAAATGCCTCTATGAGATAAAACTATAGATATGGACACCACGAGGGAAAAGAACCCAGCTAAAAAATAATATCCACAACAAGGATATAAATTGAGAGTGAGGATGCAAACCAAGAATGCCAGGGATACGAACCCAACAATGACATAGTTAATTATGGGTTTCTTCCACAACTAGGCACACTTTGACCTACAAGAAGATAGAAATAAACAATCTATAAATCCTCCAATATCTGATCAATAGAATTTATTGCAAACTTTTTTTATTCTTGGGACCACCCAAAGAGGATACAAGATAATATCATACTTAGTATGATGAGAAAATCTATGGAAAGAAGATCTAAGAAAAGAAGAAGATCTATGGAATGATCACAAGTCCTTACTAAAAACTCTAAATGGATGCCTATAACACATCCCACTTTGATACCATTAAAGGAATTAAGACTAGATCACTCTAAGCCACAAAGATCACATGTCATAATAGCACAATATCACATGACAAGTAAATGCAAAAAATAAAGAGCAATATCATATATCTCCATATTACTTTATCTATAAGCTTAGTTTATATCTTTGCTTAAGAGCTCTGATTATGAGCTTTGAGATTTATAACTTTAAGACTTGTCTAATACAAAGAAAAATCCTTGCATATATAGGCAAGGAAGATCAAGAAACAAAGCATCCTAACCAATGTAGGATAAATCCACAATGAGAAAAGCAAATAGTGTTAAACAGGGCACCTAGTAAATATGATATAAGGTAGGTAAATGACCTAATCTAATAATAATCAACATCAAAATCACTTAATATAATGACCCATTTGGCCATGTGGGCTATGAGAGTTTCTTTGGATAATAAAAATTTGAGGGGGTTCACTTTAGCAATAACAATGGTTTTGTTATTCAACATATAGTGTCATAACTTTTTGGAAGAAAACACCAATGATAAACATGCCTTATCAAAAGGTGTATAATTATGCTCATAAGACACTAGTACGTGACTTAAATAATAAAATATATGATCCTTGTATTGATCATTATGTTGGGCCAAAAGTACCCCAGTACATGTTCAATTGCTAAAATGTCAAGAAGCAATGGTTGTCTAGGTGTTGGTGGTCTCAAAATTGGTAGATTGGCCAAATATATTTTGAGCTTCAAAAATGCTAATTAACACTCATTATCCCATTGAAATGTGAAATGTGATCCCTTTATTCAAGAGATGTGTAAATGGGTGACACTTATCTGATAGTTAAGAAATGAACCTGTAAATAGACTAAATCTTTCCTTGTAGGCTATAGAGTTGTTTGAGATTGGAAGGTGGAGTCATTTTAATAATGGCCTTGACCTTAGCAGGGTCTACTTTGATCCCTCTTTGTGATAGAATAAATTCTATAAATTTTATTGAAGTTACAACAAATACACACTTCTTAGGATTTCGACGGACCTTGTACTCATGAAGCCTCTCAAGATTCTCTGTAGAATGTCAGGATGTCCATTATGTGTTTTTGATTTAGTTAAGATGTCATCAACATAGTCTTCAATAATATCATGCATCATATCATGGAAGATGATAGTCATAACACCGTGATAAGTGGCTATATCATTATTCAATCCAAATGAAATGATTTGATAGCAAAATGATCCCCATAGTGTGGTGAACACAATTTTGTGATGGTCTTCTTGAGCTACCTTGATTTGATTGTATCCAAAAAATCCATCCATGATGGACATCATCTTATACCCAACATTAGAATCAATAATCATGTCAATATTGGGTAAAGGAAAATCATATTTTGTGCATGCCTCATTTATATACCTAAAATTATTATAAATACATATACCCTATAGATTTTTGCTAACTGAAACTATGTTTGATATCCCTTCAAAATAGTCCAGTGGTCTGATGAAGCCTACTCGTAATAATTTTTCCATTTTTACTTTTACCAAAATAATGATGTATGGATGCATCTTCCACATTTTTTAAAATGGATTTGCATCTAGATGAACAACAAGTTGATGCACAACCAAGTCAGGATCTAAGCTTGACATGTCAAAATATACCCATGTAAAAATATCAATAAAATCCTTCAAAATGGATATAATATGATCTCACTCTTCCTCAATGAGGCAAGCTCCAAGGTAAACAATTTTGGGATCATCATATGTTCCCAGGTTCACTTTAGTAGTGTTTTCTACAAGAAATGTAGAACCATCTTCTAGAATAGTAGGCCGTGTTTGATCCTAATCATCTATTTCTTCTACAACTTCTACTTGTTCTTACCAAATCTCTAGGTAATGTGATGAATCTGAATCTGCTATTTCTAGTAATGTCCAAATATAAAATATCTTAAGAAAGTTAAGAGCAAGATACTCAAAGACTTGATATTGCTATGATGTGATGCTGGTACTAGCTATAGAGCTGGGATATGATGGACCTTATGCATCCTTTGGAGATGATCAAACTTACCCATATAAGAGTGCCTTAAATAGGTTTTCACTCAAGGGCTTGTCTTTTTATTTACTATTTCCCTGACCAAAAAGTGCCTTAGAGAGGTTTTTCACCTGAGGATCTTAATGTTTTATTTTTTCGTGACCAAGAAATTTGGCTTTTTCTCCAAAGTAGTTAGAAGGATCCAAATAAAAATAAAAGACTTATTTATGATCACCAACTGGAAATCCATCTCTAAGGCCCATATACTCTGCAATATATTCTTCATTTTGGAATTCATCAAGGTGTATGACTGAATTTTGCTGGTCCCAATCAATGAGTTTTGGATGGCAAAGACAAAGTGAACAATAGGGTGTTATGGTCATAATGGAGTTTGAATCAAATAAGTATGTTTTAGCAAGCTCATCATAAATACTATAATTGGATGCTACATCACTACCAAGAGTCTTGTTGATATTTGATTCATAAGAATCACTATCAAAAGTCATGAGGTAACCCCCAGGTGGTATAAATCCAAGACCTTGATTCATGTTAGGTTTACTAGCTAATAAAGGTTACATGATTCTTTGCTCTCGTGGCCTGAGGCCTTTTCTTGTATAATAAAAATTATCCATAATTCAATCAGGGATAATATACTTTAGATTTTTAAAACAATTAGTAATATCATCAGAATATAACCAATATCCTTCCATGAAAGCTTCTTGATCTTGATTTGGTGAAGTAACGGGTATAACTACCATTGGTGGTTTATGTGTTTCTTTCTTCTTTTGCCAAATCATGTTGGATATATAGAGGATTTTTAAAGGTTTAGGTTTGAAAAATAATTTGGGAGACTTGTTCAACTTAGTAATATGTAAGGCATCTTTAAGATGGTATGTGAAAATAAATTTTATAATGACATGTTTTTCAAGAGTTGTGAGAAGTAGATTAGCTAAAGTGGAAGAAAGGTTACTAGGGTTGATATAATTGGATTTAGATGGTTACAAAACTAGTTTATTACTCTTCTTTGTAATGAATTTAGAACCAAGATAATAGTTATAATTACAAAATTTAACCTCTAGGTTCTTGTAATACTGATAAGGCTATAGATCGGTAGGAATGGTGACTTCAATCCCATCATAGGGAAACTTGAGATATTGATAAAAAGTGGATAGAAAAACATGTACTTCATGGATCCATGAATGACCAAGAAGTATGTTATAAGGAAACTCAATATCCATAATATGTGATAAGGTATTATGGGACACAAACCCAATAAATATTGGCAAACAAATAATATCAAAAGATTCCCTTTCAACATATTCATATGCCTTTATGGTGATTGTCTCTAGCTAAATGTCATTAGTAGTGTAACCTAATATCTGAACCAATTTGAGGGACACTATGTTTAGCCCTGAACCATTGTCTATAAAAACCTGCTTGATTTTATGGTTTTCAATAATGACCTCAATATACAAGGGGTAATTATGGCTAGGACCAAGAGTGAACATGTTTTTTTATCAAATGTGACCTATCAAAATGAAGGAAAATGTTATACAAGCGTTTGGAACTATTTAGGGTTGATGTCTTGGGGAATAGTGGATTGTTGAAGAAGGTCATTCAAAATAGTTCTATGGACTTCAGACATACACAAAAAATATAAAATATAAATTTGCATAGGGGTTTTACTTAGTTGGTTTGAGAGACTATAAGGATTTTAATTATTAGGATGAGATGGTTTAGCCTTGGCTGGTATATTGTTCAATTTTGGATCCAAAGGCATAATGTTGACATTGGATTTAGTGTTAGAAGAGGGTAAAGGGACTTGAAGGGTAACTCACAAGAATCTAGTTTTGATTGCTCAATCTAGATGTGGTAAGGAGCCCTTATAATTAGACGATGAATTCAAAGGGCCTTGGATGGTGAGTCATGGGTGTCTAGTTAGATTTACACAATTTTGAGTCGTCAAGGAGCCATTATAATTAGAGGAAGGATGGGGTTTAGAAATAGTAACCTATGAAAATTGAGGCACAATAGAATTACTTGTACTTGATATGATGTTACTTGAAGGAGAGGGTGTTGACCCTATAATAATGGGCCCAGTACTTCAAGAAGCATGATATGGTTCATGAGCTTTAACCATGATAGTGGTAATATGGTTTGCAAAAATGTGTGCCATACTATTATTGTAGTCGTAAGGCATTTTATTGTAACCCAAGTTATTAGCATGAGTATTATGATCCTAATTATGATCATGTCGATTATGGTTCTAGGCTTGGTTTTTATTTTGTCAATGATTTTATCCTTAGTTCTGATTTTTCCTTATTGGTTGTTGATTATGTCTATGACATGGAGTTTTGTAGATGCCCATATCTCGATTATTGTTTTGTGAGGCAAGTTTTATTTTAACTTCACCACTTTTAATCAAATATTCAATGAGATGTCATAATTGAAAACATCTATAATCACCATGACCAACAACATGATGGAAGTTGTAAAATTAATCTGCCTGATACCAATCAGGTTTGGGTTGATCTTCAAGAAATGGCCTCGGTATAGGCCATACAATCAAATTATCTCCTACAAACTTTTATAACACTATCTCAATAGGCTCTCCCAGTTTTATAAATATTTTGTATTTTTTATTAAATACCCTTAGTGGAGGGGCTATTTTCAAAGTGGTTAGGGGATTAGGTGGAGCTAATGCACATTTGGATTTGGTAGAGCCTGTACCATTTTTATATGTCTTGATTTAGTTACACCATTCCCCACCATGTTATTGTTCTTATTAAATCCCTTAGTTTTCTCTATTGCAATAGTTTGGATAGGTGAATGGGTCTCATTTGATGTTCAACCCTATGAATAAATCTTGATAAGGCATTTAGTAATAAGCAACTTCTCAATCTACAAACCCTTGTATATAATTTCTTCAAATGTGTTTGTGCAAGCAAGTCATAGATTATGCACCACCTCAGGGTGTCAGTTTTGTGTAAATATATCATCTAACTTTTTTTTAATAAAAAATTATTTTGAAAGAGTCTAGCTAAGGCTCTCCACTAATATATACATACTAAAAAGCTTTCTCCATCTCATTGTTTGACTTTACACAAGTCAACTATAGTTAATTCATGTTTAATATTGTACGAGAAATGGTTGACAATTTTTTTAGAAATATCATTCCAATCTACCATTTATCCCTTAGGTAACTTAAGGGGCCAATCTAAATCTTTTCCCACTAAAATTCATGGAAACAAGTGAAGAAAATAGATGTTTTTATATGTTATCTCTTGGCACAACACAAAAAATGCCTAAATATGCTCACAAGGGTCACCCTTCCCTTTGTAATTGTCAAATTTGGGTGCCTCAAAATGAAGTAGAAAGGAGACTTGGAGAATAATCAAATCAAATGGATATGGACATATCTCATCAAATTTGTACTTCTTAATTTTGTTTCCTACCTCCAATTGTGACATAATTTCTTTCATCAAATTTCACTCTTGCATGTTTAGTGCATTGATTGGTGGAATATAATTCTATTGGGGTGGTATGTACCCCTATTGTATGTATTTTTTAGGGATTTCCACCCTAAAATATATAAATTTATTTTGGTTTCCTCTTTGAATCAAGTAAGTGACATGTTAATTATTGGGTTGATAATCATTTGCTGAAATTGATTGCATTGAATTGTAAGTGTTTTGCTGATTTTGGGGAGTCCATGGTCATTTTACCAATGTTCATGTTGGTTGAGAAGACTTGTTAGATTGTTTTGAAGAATTTCCTCATTACATATTGAGTGTTTCTTTCCTTCATTATTTTAAGGAGCAATAGGTTCTTGATGATTGAAAAATGTATGCTTCATGTCTAGTGAAACATGTTATATAAACTTTTGAGGCTTGGTTTGTTTAACTGAGATGTCATGATCATCATAGGTGTGTTCTCAACTAGAGTATGTTGAGTTGGTTCTACCAAATTTCCTTATTCTTTAAAATCATGATTGTGTATTGAAGTGGTAGGTAAAGATTCAATTAAGTCCAAAATAAGTTGGTCTACATATCATTGACTTATCTTCTTGATCTTGGTGTCAAGATCTTGATCATTAGGTGTTGACTCTATGAGCACTTCCTTTCCTTTGCTAGAAGAATCAATGTTTTATTTTATAATATGAGTGATGAATTGTTCTATCTTTTGTTCTTCCACCCTAACCAAGGATTGTAATAATTTCATAAGAAAGTCTAACATCAATCTAGTGTATGATTCAATCAACCTTAGGAGTGCTTCATCCTTATCCTCTACAGGCTGATGTTCAAAATAGTCTTGTTCTGACCCTATGGTCATGTGAATGTCTTAAAATACATCAAGATTCAGTTTTAAATCATAAAATTTCTCTTCCTCATATCTAGGGCCATAAGAGACCCCACTAAGAGTATACCTTTACATCATGTCTAAAAGATTTTTATCTACATTTTCTAAAATTTGGAAAATGTTAAAAGATGTGTTATGTATTTATCTAAATAAGTGATAAGGTAAAAAGAGATTATAATAACAATCAGTGGCATAATACCAAATAATTAGAAGAAATGGTCATGAATTTACTCAACTTTGGTGGGTTAAAATCATCAAATTGGAAGAGAGTATGATAAATCTGAAACCTAAAGTGTAAAAAGCATTAAAAACGTTGGTTTAAAGACACTTCAATATCCTAAAAACTATGTACAATTTTTATGAGTTATGATTATAAAATTAGAAGAGATTCTTTCTGATGAAAAAGGTAACAATGTGAACTAAGAATCTCACAATGTGAAAACACACAAGAACTCCTAAGGATAAAACTAAAACCAAATAGGCAGAACAATGCCACCACATGGTAATAGGAAGTATAATGGTTCTAAAAATTATAACGTGAGTGAATGCAAGATAACCTAAGTTCAAAATGATGAAAATGATGTGACTCTATATAATGGCATTCAACCCAAATGGGAAATCATACACAAGTTAAATCAAACCAAGTACAAACAACAAACTGATTAACACCTTGGTTTAGAACTTAGAAAGGTGAGATTTCAAAATTGAATTAAAAATGAAGGACTTGGAGATTTTTGAAAAATGGTCTAGAATAAAATGGGCAACATTACAAAACTTCTTGGATAACACAAACATAATGTTTCAAATGAGGATTTAAATAAGGCAACAAGAGTTTTTGATTTGGTCAGTGTAATGCCTCCTTGTTCAAATAAAATGGTGGATAAAAAATGTGTTTAGTTGTGACATGTTTTGGTTTTCAAACAAGTTTTAGAAACAGTAAGACCAAGAAAGTAAAGGATAAAAAGACAAATATAATTACGTATAATGTCTAAAGTCCTAAAACCAAAAATGTTACATCATATCGTTGAATTCCATATATATATACATGCTCTTGGGAGGATTTTAAGTGTTAATCCAAAAATAAAAGTGCATGAATTAGTAGGGTTTCTAAATCCCCCTTATCCCAATATATTGTATAGTGACATGTAATTTTGGGCTACTCACCTACACAAATAATATGCTTGTGACAAGTGGGGTTGTTCTAAAACTAAATTTTTAAATGTCTAGATGGTCCCAAGTGTGGTTAACACTAGATATGTCTCACGTAAATTGAGTTAATACCAAATAAATTACTATGCAAGGGTCTATTCCTTTTCATATAAATTCCATGCATGTACTTCTTAGTAGAATCGCCTAGTTAGCTAGACCTAACTCAGGTTTTCATTATGATTAGAGAGGCTAGCCACTCAGCACCTTAGAAATTGTAGTATATTTGACCTCATTTATATACCCTACTATGGAATGGGGTTGGTATGATGTTGGGAGATGAAATCCCAGGTCAAATCACCCCTAAAGAACTCATTAGGAGGATATGAACTCCCGTTCACATGCCAAGCTGCATAAAAATAAAAGATAAAGTGAAAAAAATTTAAGGTTGTGTTTAGATCACCCAAACCATAAAAATTTGGGGAGAGCCTTAACTACATTATTTTCATGTCTTTGGACCAAGGAAAAAATTGAAAAGGAGTGCTTTTGGTCACCTGAGTTCCCTAAAGGGGATAAGGGAGAGCATACACATACCCTTCATTTTACAAAAAATAAACATGTATAAAAGATCTAGCATTAAAAAATAATTATTTACTTTAATACACCAAATGGAAGTGTTTATGAAATTTTTGTCCCTTTGGCTTAAGTTTAAAACTTGTAAAAACTTTCACAAAATAAACTTAAGCATAAATAATCTAAATTCCTTTTAAGCACCAAATGAGAAGTTTAAGACATAACCATTTTCTAAGTTGTGCTTTTCTCCAGCTTGTGTCCTAAAAATTTTAGAGGGTTTATGTCTACCTTTAAGCACAAATATCAATGAGAAAACAAGATTCAAAAACTTTCTCTCAGGTTTCTCTATTTTTGTTACACGTAGACCAACATCAATCCACAGGGATCAATACCAGTTACCAAGAAATTGATGTTGGTTGCAATAGAATCAATGTCAAGGGAATTAAAACTGATGATAATTACCTATAAACTTGTAGATAAAATAAAATTATTCCACAAAAAAGGTTGTTATCTAAAACAAGAATAAAAATAAAATAAGTCTTAGAATCCTACAAGAAAAGAACTAGATAGAGACTTTACAAGTTCTAAATCCAAGAATAATAACCTGCAATTTTCAAGAAAACTCAAAAACCAAGTTTTTCTTCCATGTTTTTCCCTACATAGGGACCGATACCAGTTATGATAGGATCGATGTCAGTTAGGGTAAATTGATGTCGATCACTATGTAAACTGGCTTCAAAAGAATAAAAACACAAGAAAAATAAAGATAAAACTTGATTTTTAGAGATTTTAAGCATTTTTTAGAAGATATAAGAATGCTATATTAATCTCCTTATTTATATGGGATGTGTGTCCCATCGGGTATGCCAAGATAGAGATATAGAGTCCAAAATGAGTTAGATCAAGCATTAGTCAAGAAAACTCAAAAAATTCAAAAGAACATAACTAACTAAGCCAACTCCTTCATGGGGTTTCACAAATAGAAATTAAGAGAAATTAAAAGAAATAATATACCGACAAACCTTCCTAAGATCATCTCACCTCCAAATGTGGCTCAAAATGTGATTTCCCCATTTTGATTTGGTGCTCAAGTCTTTATCAATGATGAATGTCTTGCTCCTCCATCATCTCTCAATGCATTAATAAAACTAGGCTCATGATATTTGATTAAATGTATGCCAAAGTGAAGCTATCTTATTCCAAATTAATCATAATAACACTACACAAAGATGACTTGTGAAGAGAATTATACATAATAAGTTTACACCAAAGAAGCTTAAAAATGGTGGTTTTGGCCCTCCTATTTATAAATTTTTAGAAATGATCAGAATCAATCATGACCATCCATATTGATATCAAGATCTGTGGCCATGAATCAATTTTATTTTGGAGGCTCAATCCATAAATATCCCCATTAATATTTGAAATAAAGGGGCATTAAAAAAGCATGGGAGGCCTTAAATCAAATATTTGTTCTATTTATGGTTTATGGATTCCACCCTACAGATGATGTCATCTAATGATGTAGATATTAGAAATCAATTTACAATTAATAAATATGCACTAACTTCAATGGATTTTCCACTTAAGCTCTTGATTTGAATTAATTTGCTTAAGTGAGGTTAATTTAATTATATGTAATTCTTTGGAAATTGATGGCCCACTTAATCAAATTGGTCAGAATTTCAATTTATTATGTTGTGATTTGACTGGAATATAATTAGAAGGTGTCAGTTGCGTATGAATCGATATCCCATTTAGGACATTGTCAACACAAAATGACATATGAATGTGTCGTGTGATTCTAAATTAGAAGAATTCATTGGTTTAAAATGTCAAATTGCATTTTCATCATCTTGATTCGAAATGATTTTATAAAATTTAATAATCAAATAAAATGCATTACCCATTTTAGGGATACATTAGCCTAAATCATCACTTGTATATGACAAACTCGAACCATTTAGTGTGTTTTAGTGATTTTGGCCCAAATTGTGCATTTGAATGAATTTCAAGTAAGATTTATAATTTCAACACAATGGTGTTAGGAATTGGATGTCTACATATATAACTCTACTTAGTTTCGCATCTTGTATTGTACTTATATACATTTTAGGCATATGTTCAACTATTATTGTGGGTGGATGTATTGAATTTAACTAATTTTCCCCATCATCTTTGTCACCATTATTATTTTCATGACCTTCTGAATTATCTACAAGTCTAATTTTTGGATCATGTGAGTACGTGGAAGGCAAACTAGAGTTACCTTTCATATCAATCCCACATCCCTGCTTATGTATATTTTCATTATTTTTAGATCTATAAGTCTAAAAGCTTAGATGTATAAGTCTAAAAGCCAATGACTCTTCATTGTACCCTAAAAAGATATAAGTCATGGATTTGTTATCCAGTTTCTTTCTCTTCTTTTTAGGAACATGCATGTATTCCCTACATCCAAAAACTTGAAGATGAGCAATCAAATGTTTATGTCCTATTTATGATTCTTGTGGAGTCATATTATCAAGAGCTACATTAGGTGACATTTTTAATAAATATAATGTTATTCATATGGCTTCTACCTAATCTATATGTGCCAAACCTGAATCCTCAATCATGCAATAAACCATTTTCATGATACTGTGATTATACCATTCTACAACACAATTATGCTAGGGAGTGTATGGTGGAGTCATTTTTTGATGAATACCATGTTATTTCAAATAATAAAATAATTATTTACTGGTGTATTCTCCCCCTTGATCTTAGTAGAGAGCTTTTATTTTATGGATAGTTTCTATTTTCACAATGTCTTTGAACACTTTGAAAGTGTCAAAGGATTGGTATTTGGTATTTAAACAATATAACCACATTTTACATGAGTATTCATCAACAAAGAGTATAAAATATTAAAACCCATTATGACTAGGTCTCATTTGCTTGCATAGATTCCTATACAGTAGATCTAATTTTTTAGATGTTCTATAATAATTTTGATCGAATGACGCTCTATGTTGTTTCCCTTCTATAAAACTTGGGTAGATGTATGCATGTTTATTTAACAAAGGAAGACTTTGTACCATATAATGATGGCTTAGGGAAAATATTTATACAAAACTCACATGCCCTCCAAATACTCGAACATTGCTAAAAAAAATTTATAGGTGGTAAAATGTTCCATCTTGACTTTTTTGAGTTGAATAATTAGGAACTTATTGGCAAATATTCATACTCAACCAATTTGTGGAATTATATATATATATATATATATATATATATATATATATATATATATATATATATATATATATATATATATATATAATTCCACAAATTGGTTGAGTATGAATATTTTCCAATAAGTTCCTAATTATTCAACTCAAAAAAGTCAAGATGGAACATTTTACCACCTATAAATGCTTTTTTAGAAATGTTCGAGTATTTGGACTTATCTATGATCAGACATAACTTTTAACTTCCTTTAAAGTAAAAATAAAACTTTAAGTAGTATTCAAGAAATGGAATAACATGGAGTATATACTTAGTTAGTCTTGGGACATACATGACATCTGATATTTGAAAGTATGTTGTCTAACTGGTAAGGAAATGTTACCAAAAACCTTAGACAAAATATCATGAATCATCAACCAAATATGCATGAATTTTGGTTTCTCATTATAATAATAGAACCAATATTGTCTCATAGTTATGTGTTGAGTTACACCAGAGTTGACATACCAGATAGAAATTTGTTAACTAGATTCCTCATGAAACTATGTAGCATATAGGAAGTCCTCATCTAAGTGGGTGTCTTCATGTTTTATAATGTTACCTTGATGATGTGCTTTATTTTTATAATTACCCTTATTTTGACCTTGTATTTAATGTGGATGTGATGATTATTAGTAACTAAGATTCATATTACTTAATGATATATGTGTGAATGAGTTTTACAAACAATCCTTTAGGTCATAGCTTTTCTTTCCAAAAATAAGGAAAACATTTTATTGTTTACTCCCATGTGTATTTTGTTGATGACCATAAATTTTTTATAAGACTTTACCTATCTCTTATCTTTTTGGTATTGAGAGGAAAGAACAAGCAATTCTAATTCAATTTCTTATGCATGCATGTACTCTTCATATTATAACATGTTGGCCAATATATCAAATGATAGTTAATTTTATATATAGTCAAGGTAGTCATGAATATCCTATATAAGGGTGGAAGTTCTCTCAAGGTAATATTTACAAGAGAGGTATATGCCACTTTCTTTCCCAATGCTTAGATCAAGACCCTCAAAGTTACAAAATGTCTTACAAAATCTTTCAATTTTTCACTAGACTTTAATTTGAGGGAATGAAGTTGACTCTATAGATGGAGAATTGGGATTTAATTTTTAACCTCATAAACTATTTAGAGCTTATCCCAAGCTCCATTGACTATTGTATCCTTATATATATGGGGTCATACCTCATCTAATACCCCAAACATTATAATCAATTTAGCCTTCTAGTTTTCCTTATCAAACTTACAATGTTAATCAATGTTAGAGCCATGTCAGGTGAATGCACCACTAAAAATTAGACAAATGTCCTCAAATTCTAGATGTGTTTTATCCTTAGTTTTCCAAGTAGCATAGTTGTCACAATGTTGAAGCTGTGAGTCTGGAAAAAAGCATTTGGGGTGATTTTTGGCCATTGTGAAGAATTTGAAGTATGTGATAAAAGGTGATGGATTGTTTTCTTATCACACAAGGTATAAATATATCTCTTTACTATAAGAAAAATATACTAAACCTTTCTATATACATGCCCTTCTTATATACTTATTATACATTGAAGAAGTTCTCCCTTTCTATATACCTGAAAGTATGTGAAAGAGGTGTTAATAGACATGAAAAAGAATATGTGGTACCTATATAATACTAAAATTGGTTCATCCAATCATTATCAACTGCTTATATTTAATTCCACATACATGTGCATAAATCACCTATATACTTTAAATTTCCACATGTTAGGATTTATGCCTTTTGATTGGATCAAATAGTTAATGGAGGGATGGCTTAGTGATTGTTTTTAGATTTATTTATTCATGGTGGTTTTTAGTGACGATGCCCATATGCCATTATTGTAGATATATTATCCTATTTTTGATGTAACTCAAGCATGATGGCATTACATGAAAACATGAACTAGAGGCATTGATTGCACTGAACATTGGGATTTGTGGCCAAGATCAAAGCAAGTAGATGATGGATATACAACATCAATTATACATAATGTGACAGTTGGAAATGTGATCCTTTTTTGTGTCTTAAAGAATGACTAGATTTATGCCAACTTTTTACTAAATGATAACTCAAATGAATGTTTAATTGATGCATATCTCAAAATAAATCTTAAATAGAACATAGTGTTTGTATTCTCCACCAATGAAATTGTTCAATGGTGGCATCCTAATTCATCATTTAGGCTTCAATCAATACTATGAACACTAAGCATGTTAATTCAGACCAATATTAGATAGAGAGATAGAATGTGCCTTGGGGCTCCACCTTCTCTTTATGTTTTCCTTGTACCATAGGTTTAACTATTTATGTTCACTCTAATACCAAATCTTGAACAATAATTATATTTATTCAGCTAACCAAATGTATAATATAAATATATATTTATATGAGTTCATATGCTCATAATAGGAGAATAAATAGATAGCAAGAATCCATATATAATAGGATCATAATAATATAGGTTAGTCATATCTTACTTAATAAAAACACTAACATCATAAATAATATGTGATTCATTTTATAGCATAACAACCTCACTCTTACAATTTATTTAGTTTATGGTGAATTAACCACCATATTTATTCTAATAAATGTTATATGCAAATTGATATGGATACATATAATTTTAAGTTTTTTCCATTATTGTTCTTAGTAACACTAACAAAAACCATTGTATTTGTGATACTATTGCTCACTTGTCTTTATTTGGTGAATGGAGGAAATGAAAAACTACCACCATAACCAAAAATGATTCCAATTTTGGGTAGTATGCTAGTCCAAGGTTCAAATCGCCACCAATCTCTACATATTCTCTCCAAGAGATATGGTAGTTTGATGTATCTGAAATTAGGCACCACCCTAGCTTTAATTAATTCCTCTATGGAGGCTACAAATACCATATTGAAGACTTTTGATTATAATTTATATTAAAGAATGTAGAATGATGGAGATGAAACAAAGGCATTACTACTAATAGAAATGATATTTGATGGTCCTCTAAATGAATAATGTTAGGAAACCCTTCCATTTTAAATCTACAAAACCCCAAATATTTAGAAGAGTATTTGGAATCCAAAGAAGAAGAACTGACACTTTTTATTTCCTCCACATTCAAACAAAAAGGTAAAGGTATTGTTCTCAACATTGGATATTTTTTCAACATCTTCACATATAGTGTTATTGTACATATGACATTGAATATGAGAATACATTTTATAGGATGCTATTAATTATTTTAAGTATATACATTTTAAAACAACATAAAATCCAATGAATGTAGATTTTTTGTATTCTTGATAAATATCATAGGTACATACAGAATGTAAAATTAGGAATAAGGTTTTTTAGATACAAATAATTAAAAAAATAATCTAAAAATGATTATGTGATGGATTAGAGAAAAAATGGAAATACTTCCTTAATGAAGTATCCAAGTTCATGCATGCATGCTTATGGAGAGTATAACCAGTTTATTCAAAGATGACTTAAGGGTGGGTCATATAAAACTCTTCATTAATATGTTTATATAAACCAAAAGTCATCCTTAAAGCATATTTTTATTGAAAGAAAGCTCATAACTATAGAAAAATATATCTCACATGTTTAGATTGGCCATCATATATTACAAATCAATTGAGTTAATTTATGTGGAGGGTTGTATATGCATAGGTAATGGGAAGACTAGTATGGAATAAAAAATTATAACAAATGGCCAATATAACCCCCAAACTAGATAATTTGATATGTATATATGATTAAGATGTCTATATTATGATGTCATATATTGTAATCTAATTTTTGGGTAAGAAAGGTTATTATAACTCTCAAAAATATGTCAGATCTAAAAACACATTTCTTAGGGATCCAAGTACTATATATATATATATATATATATATATATATATAGACACACACATATCACCAAATATAAAACACTATATATGTAACACTGCATATGTTGGGAGTATAATGTCAAGATTAACCCTAATAAATTTTTTAAAGTATTTATTAACATTTTTATAGTCCTAGACCTATAGATAGGTCAACCCAATGTTTTGGATCCTTATCTATTATTAGTCTCATGAGTACATCTTGTCCTTATGAGTTTGGAGGGTTGCTCAAATAGTCCATACTCCTAACATGTTATAGCTTTGCTTTGGCAGTCTTCATATCTCATTTATAACTTGAATCAATTATTTTCATGATGATCAAACATGCTTAGATTATACTTTATCACTTTTATGGATCTCCAACATGTGAAAAATCCCATGGCAAAGGTGAACTAAGGAGGCAGTTTGATAGAGGATCATAAACACATTGGTTTTGCTCAGTCACATGAGGTATGTTCACTATAAAGCCTTCAAAGAACATTAATTGAACTGTATTAGGATTAATTTAAGGTCCCTAATAGGTCATTAAGGTATTTTCAATTAATATTAACATGATATGCCTCTTAAGGTCATATATGTGTGCCAAAGTCAATATTTTTGGTCATAATGAGACCTAATTTGGCCTTTATGGGTCCTTCAGTCACCCCACATGCCTTAAATGGACCTCATAAGCCTCATAAATACATAAATAGACCATTTCATACCTTAATGAATCCATTACCATCATGGTCAATGCCTAATTCCCCCAATGGGCCCCACATGTCCTAAATAATGACTTTTCAACTCCCTCAATTTGTACCATAAATTTTAAAGTGTCACATGACCCCTATTTTTCATCCATAACTCATAATAATCATGTATTTAGGTTTGAACAAGAATAATTATATAGAAAATGGTAGGTTATAGAGGTTTTTAAAGTGGTATAGATCCATACAGTATGGACTGGCTCAAGTGGGGTCATGGTTTTGTAGAGGGAGGTTAGCAATGTCAAATGGAGAATAAAGAAGTGTTTTTCATCTGGATGGAAGCTCAAAATAGTCTGATATCTCCATTGATCTCATTGGAAGATTCAAAGAGATCCTCAGGTTTATGCTTGTACCATATGGAGGAGAGTGAATGGGGGTCCAAAATCATAAACATAGATATTACACTCAGGAAACTTCCACCCATGGGAATTTATCTAAGGATTGGTCTAATGAACTTTATGAACATTCATTAATAATTTAAGGAATTTTTATGCCATTCTCATCTACATAGGACAAGTTAGACTAAATGGTTTATAAGGATTCTTGACTTGTCTACTCAAACTAATGATGGATGTTGTTTCCTTAGGTCATGAAGAATATTTACATATAATTTTTAGCACTTGAATCACATGATTGAGCTCATATGACAAGCATACCTTCAAGACTAGATATTATGTGTGATCTGTAGATACACCTATGTAATAAATAGAGTGTTTAGATGTTTTTATAGAAGTATTTAACTAGATTCAAGAGTTGATAGAGTGTTTCAAGGTTTAAAATGTATTTCTTATGTTGGAAGTCTAATTATCCCTTATCACCTAATAATATCTCAAGGATAAAGGGCTTGTGCATAATTCATAACCTCTGTATGGTAAAAATTGTATGTAGCTCAATAGCATCTATAGAACATCAAATACAACTTAATAACATGTAATAAGGTGTTGGAATCATAGTGGAGTGTCATCATAGGCTTAAAATTAACTTTCCAATATTTCATGGTGGCAACATAGGCCTATAAACCATCTTCCTTGTCGACAAACCCACACAACCACTTTTAGTAGAGTTTAAGGTCTTTTACAAAAATTAAGGTTTTTCTATGTTTTTGAAGTTTTAGTTTATAGATGTATATGCTTCATTTCTACCTCCAAATTCACATATTTTCTTAGGTATATGTGTAAAGGTCTAAAAAATCCATGTGGTTGGTTTTTTAAGGGTTCTTATCTTCCATTTCATGTCATTTTCATGCTCCTATTATTTCATAGTGTTTTCACTACCATTTATGTTATATTCTAACCTTGTTGTCCATGCCTCACCCTCATTCATCCCATTGTCATTTTCATTCACTCATCCACCCTTACTTCAAAGAATCAGTCATTCTAACAAACCTCCATACCCCATTGAAACACTCAAGATCAATGAGATTATGAGGTGTTGGTTATACATGGTCATATAGTGAACTGAGAAGGCCAATGACCACCTATAACTAGCTTTTAGGCCTATTATAGTAGGGTATCCAAAAGTCACCATGTATACCATTTAAGGCATGGAAATTGATGTCAACATAAGAAGATATGAATTACAAGGTATGATTGGAGATATGAAGTTGTTAATATGGTTTGAATAGATATTGATTATGAACATAGGACTGAAATAGGGGGAGATTAGTATGGTGTTAGTGAATGAAATCAAATTCAAAAAAATAACACACTAAGATAACATCCTAATCCTATCTCAAGGGGGAGCATATTAACAAAACCAAATTATAAACACAAATATAATGTAAAGGCAAAGAAACCCTTCACCTTCCTTGGATTCTCCAAATAGCTTATTGAAGTGGCTTACTCAGCTTGTGCTCAATGAGTATTCATCAAAGGAGGCTTGGATATCTCCTCTTCTCCTTGGCAATTTTGTGATGGCTTGGATCAAAAATTTGGCATTATAAAACTAATTACAATGGATTTTAGATTTATTTCTTCATTATAAATTTACACTATCCAAACTTCAATTCATGTTCATGGCTCTTCTATTCATTGGTCATTGATTTTGATTCCTTCAAACATTGAGATAAGGTATGTTTTTAGCCTCTAGGAAGGAAAGTGCGACCATGGATGGTAAATAGGGATAAATTTTGGATGATAGGTTTGATTGGGAAATGGAATGGTGGATGATAATAGAATGTGGAATGTTTGGAAAAAAAATAAAGATCAACACTTTCAATCATACATAATATTACTGATGCCATATTTGACATAACTTTAGATGTGGTAGGGATGAAGACCGCTAAAGATGCTCTCAATAGGACCACCATATTTTTATATTGTTTGATCCTGAGAGTAACTACCATATGATTATGTTGTAGACTAGAATATATTTTGATTTGATTTGGAATAATGTCTTCTTTAAGTAGTGAATAAATTTTGTGCTCAACTATCAGTGCCTTGATGAGGTTTTCACCAATGAAGTTGTCTTGATTATCTCATAGCACCTTCAATAAGGTTTCACTAATGAACATTAGATTTTGACTTTGATTATCTTTTAGCAACTCTAAAAAGGTTTCACTAGAAGATGTTGAGTTAAAACTTGGATTATCCCATAGTGCCTCTGAAAAGGTTTCACTAGGAGATTATTCTTCTTCTGCATGAATTTGGTCTTGGCCTCTTTGTTGTTATTCAAATGATATGTCATCATGGGTGTATTTCAATAAGGTATGATTCTATAAATCCCAATCAACACTTATGGGAGATGGAATGCCAATGAAATGGCTAGATTGGTTAGTATTAATAGCCTATGGAATGATAATGGAATGGAGTTTGGTATCACAATCCTTGTAGAAGATACTAGGATAACTTGAGTCAATGCTAAATTAATTGTCCTCAAAAACTGTAGAAGGATCATAAATGTATTTAAACTGATCCACAATGCATGCATAACTAATTTTGTAATAGTCAAAAATGTATTCTATTTCTAAATTTGATTCTAACTCAAGGGATTCTAAATCTGATGTTGATTCTAATATTGATGCTAAACTTGATGTCAATTCAAAAATAGAACTTGATTCTAACTCTAATTCTTCATCTGATGGGTACTCTATTACAATGATGTCTTGTTGAATGTTTGGTATTGGACAAGTAATGACATGTGATGGCATAATGGGCTCCAAAAAAATTGGTATGTCAGAGTGGGACTCCTCTAGGATGGGAAAAAGGTCAAGAGACAAATCCTAAGAGATTGAATTGTGAAAGGGATACCCTTGAAAAATAGATATATGGTTGAGGTAATTATTTACCCAAAGGTGGTTAGAATCATTAAGAAGTGACTCAATAAATACTGACTTATCATAGTGAGACTCCTCGATAATATCTATAGGATTGAAAGGTGATTATTTTGAAAAATCTAGTGAGACAAAATGACTAAATAACTTTGTCATAGTGAGACTAATTAATTTTTGAACATCATAGATGGATCAATTACATATACTTTTAATCAGCATACAAAATAAGCACATGTCATTTGGGTCCACATCAAATGGCTTGATGTAAAATGGTCTTTCCCTTTTACAACCACTACATCCATCACTTGATCAGTGTAGTGCAATGTCCAACATGCTCAAATGCCTTAGGCTTAGCCTCTATTAATATAGATTGTTTAACCACTCAAACCATCATTGTAGTGAGGGGATCCCAATTTATATATCCCCTATGGAGAGGGGTTGAATATGATTCTTGGAGATGAATCCCTAGGTCAAAGCTTCCCTAAATAACTTATGGGAGGTGATGAAATCCACCTCACAAGTAAGGATGCATGAAATAAATGACAAGTAAAATATCTTTAAAGGCTATTTCTAGGTCACCCAAGCCATGCAGGTCTTGGGGAGAGCCTTAAAAAATCATATTATATGCCTTTGGACTAAGGAAATTTGAAATAAAGATGGCACTTTTGATCCCAAAATTTCAATAAAGGGGACAGATGGGAGAGCATACATGCACAATTTTTCTTTTTGCCAAATAAAACTAGTTAAGCCATGATCTATTGAATACAAAATTTGAAAATGTGTTTAATTTTAAAGCACTTAATTTAAAAGTGTGGTGGTGTGATTTAGACTCTTGGATTTAAGTTGTAAAAACATGTAAATATTACACCAAAAAGAATAAATGAAATAATAAGCACCTAAGTTCATTATAAACCCAAAGTTTGAAGTGTTTAAGACTTAACATGCTAAAGATTCATTTTAGGTACCAAATTTGAAGTGTGCATGATTTCAACTAAGTTATTTTTAAAACTCCAAATTAAAGTGTATGATTAGTTAAAAAACCTAAATTAACTTCAAAACCAGCCTTTTAATATGCAAAAATAAGATTAGGACTACCTTGTTTGAAACACTTATGAAATTGCGCAAATAACTTTATAAAGTAAACACCTATCAATCTGAAAGCAAACCCTCAAGAAATAAATGCATTAGATTAGACTTGGTTAGCAACTTGATTTTGTTAAAAAACTATGGAACTTGAAGGTAAATTGATAGTATATTCTGAAAATTAAAAAAAAACATGTGATTTTAAAAAAAATCATCAAAAATAGAGTTTGTATGACCCCAAACCAAGCGCCAAAATATGGCTTATTAGTTTGTTTCCCTGCATAGTGACTGTCAATGGTTATACCTGACCGTTGATGGTTTTACTTGACCATCAATGGTTTAAAATGACTATCAGTGGTTGTGCTAATTGTTGATGGTTGAAAATGATCTTTGGTAGTTGTACTAACCGTTGGTAGTTACTATGTAAACACATGATTAAAAAAATGGTAAAACAAAGTTATAAAATCAAATTTAACAAGTTTCAAGCATTCCAATCTTAATTTAAGATTTGTATATTGATCCTCTTGGTATGTAGGATGCGTTAGGTCCCACTAGGCTTTCCATTATGTAGACTTGGAATTTTAATGAAGAGAGGATGGTTAGTATCGTGTTAGTCCCAAAATTAAAACAAAATGAAAGAAACACACTAACTAGCATAACATCTATAGGCCTAGTCTCTAGGGGGATCTTAGTGAGGAAACACCATTTGAAAACACAACAATAAATATAAGGAAATGAAAAATATGAAAACAAAACACAAATTTCTTACCAAATCCTTGATTGCTCCAAAGGGATCCTTCATTGGCTTGCTTAGCTTATGCTTTAAGATATATTATTCAATGGAATGTGGCTACCTTCATCTCCTCTTGGCACCTTTGTGATGGCTTTAGATTTGACTTGGCTCAACAATTTGGAATTATAACAATAATTGAAATGGCTTTTGGAATTATTTATGCATTATAACTTTACACAATCCAATCTTCAAATTCATGTTCATGGCTCTTCTATTTATAAATTTTCAAAATGGTTCAAGATGACCCTCCATATTAAGATTGAGATGTGTGGCCATGAATAAATCCAATTATGTAATTAAATTTAAAATATATCCCATAAATATTTGGGATAGAGGGGAATTTAAGAGGCATGGAGGGTCTTAATGAGGAATGGGGTGGCTTACTCCTGATATTTTATGCATTTATGGCTTGTGGATGCCACCCCATAAAAATGATGTCATTTGATGATGCAGATATTAAATATTCATTTCCAAAAATAAATATTCCAAAAACTCCATGAAATTATTAATTAAGATCATTATTTGAATTAATTATATTTTAAACATTACTAGGTAATTTTGATGCAAATTTTGGCCCTTGGTGTACAAATTAATCAAATTGGTCAAAACGTCTTGTTATTAGCATGAAATTTGATTAAATTGGAATTAGGATGTGATGTTAGATGTATTGGATTAATTATACCATTTAAGATGTTCCCAATGCAAAATAACAAAGGCACATGTCTTGTATAAGAAATTTGATTGAAAAGAGTAATCCAAATCACCCAAGTGTAGAAATGTTTTTTTGACTCAAAATGATATGATCAAAGTTAGTTGCTTCATAAATTGCATTACCCCATTTAATGACACCCTAGAAAATATTGGCACTTGAATAAAAAAAATTTAAATCTTTTGATACATTTTAGTGTTTTTAAGCCAAATTGTGCACTTTGGTTTAAACTAACCAAAATCTAGGTTGGAGGTTATCGCTGGCCAATTTTAGGTGTCTAAATTGATCACTCTTCCCTCATACAAACATGACACTTAGACCCTACACATAGTTAGCATGTATGAGTATACACCTATAGTAGATTAACGCATATGAGGAACCATACTTTTCTTATGGTATAAGGGAAACATTCATGTAAATATGATTAGGTTTCATATTGAATGAAAATGCAAACTTGATGGTTATCACATCTAAGGAAGTCAAGGAACACCTACATAAGATTGAAAACACAAGCATACTTAGACATGAGCCCTAAGCCTAAGTAGGGGGTGGTATGTAAAGGAATAAACATTGGTAAATAATCATCTAAGTATGATAATAGACCTAAGGTACATAATGGACACCTACATGATCATAAATACCTCTAGAGACAATGATGAATGAAGGACATACTTAGAGTCTTGATGTTTAAGCACATAGTCAATAGTCAGTTTACTATTAGTCTGAGCCAAAATGATAGTTTGATGACTTTATAGGCATGCCTAAGCCCTTAAAATTAGTAAAAATAGTCATCATGACCCATTTAAGGTACCAATGCCTACATTTGGTATATACAAATAGTGGGTATACCCACTATTTTGTCTCAGACCAAGCCTTGTCTATGGCAATTATTTTATGGGTTGAAAGGTGCATCCATGCCATGAAGGGTCTGTAGATAGTTGGGGATCCAAATGAGGTTTTGTTTCAATGCAACATGATGGATAAGGTCCTCATAATTTCTCTAAATTTTATAACACCTAGAACTACAGTCAAATGATTTAGAGATAGGTCAATGCAGACATTCATACAAGATTGATTATAGACCCTAATGCCATTTTAAGGTACCTCCAAGCTCTTTGAATAAGTTAGATGGTTAGGGTGAGGTGTATGAAGATGTTTAAGACATAAAAAGGAGGATTCAAGTACAAAGAGGTTATAAAGTTGATCAAGGTGTCCTAAAATGCTACTTAAGAGATCCAACCTATATACAGTTAATTCAAAGCTCACATTCAAATGCTCACCCTCTTCACCACATACATGCTCAACTTACAAGCATCTGAACAAGCCCTCTAGTAGTAATGAAAGTGATCTCCATGACTGTTTTAGGAAGTAGAAAATTATAGGTGTTAGAATTCATGGATAGATACATTCAAAGGGGGTTAAAAGGCTTGATCAAGTTAGTGATATTTCCTCTTGAGGTACCTTAGATAATTTTTAGGTTTGGGATGATGTAATAATGCCTTAGAAACCTAGGGTTTAAACCAAAATTCATGATTCATGTCTATAGATAGATCAATCCATGGCTTACACTATGACTATGTTATTAAAAGGTGGATCAAAAGATAATTTGAGTGTTAATAACACTTTAAGCCTTCAAGAAAGTAATCATTATGATTCCCAAACACATTCTTGTCACCTTTAACCTCAAGAGGAGTGTCTATAATAGATCATTGTACCTACAGACACACAAAGATTAATTAGTGTATGTGTTTCTCCCAAAAATGGCATCTTCAAATGCACAACATAGCTTGGATGTTATGTATGTGGAGCCTAAGATTTCACAGATGGTGGGGAGGTCTATTTACTTGAATTTAGAATAATTAGTTTAGAGGTCCAAGCGTTGATTTCTATGAACCATCCCTAAGACCTCCAAACACTCTTAAACCACCCTTAAACCTTAATAGTTACTTGAATAGATAGGTTTAAGGAAAAGTGCATTCAAACACTCAATAATTTCATGTCTAACACTTGTAAAATGTTTCCAGCTTAGAGGGGTTCATAGTCATGGCACCTAATGGTACATAAACTATATGGTTACCTCCTGAAATTGCAATTTTGTAGGGTTTTGGGTATAATATCTATTATAGAGCCTAAAAATGAGTTAAAAATTATCAGAGAGGTAAATTCAAGGCTTATTATACCTCTCTAATTCAAAATTGATGCATGAAGGTGTTTTTAAATAACAATGTTATTTCTTTCTAAACTTTCAGTTTGTGAAGCAGTTTAAGAGGCCTAGTCATGCAGGGCTAATATGTTCATAGGTGAATAAAACGTAAGAGATATTAATGTCAATAAATATGGATTGATATAAAGATGATATAAGTCTTCTCAAATGAATTGGGATCTTAGTTTAGCTTTTATTTCATTCAAATAGTGAATATGAGAAAAAAGATGAAGGATAAGTAGAATAGGTCTACTTCTCTTTCAAGTAGAAGACTCTAGTGGACGTGGAACAATGTTATGACATTGATGAGTCATTTTGAGGCATGGAAAACTATCATCTAGAAAATTATAACCCAACTAGAGGCCATTATGATAGGGTAAAGGTAGTTTCAAGGATAATTATGCATGCACATTGAAGGAGAGGCTACCCAATGCCTTTATGTTGTCTATCCACACTCCATATGCATTATATAACTACCATTGGAGAGAATATTTGACTATTTTTATCAAGTTTAAGGCATACATAAAGTCAAACTTGGGAGTTACAACCTCCATGCTTGATATTGATGAACTCATTAAAGGAGTGTCAATGCTTGAGGAGGAATATGCCTATCATAACTTCCATGCAACACATTGGTCTCATTCATGGCCTCTCCCACACCTGGAATCTTCCATTTTCTGTCTCAAACTTATATTTAAGAATTCATTAAGCTCTTACTTTGGCATCCTTCAGTTGGTTGTAACAAAGATTTGCTAAAATTTCCTCATGCTCATTTGAATCAATAAGAGAATACTTACAGATTTATGTTGAATGTGTTGTTCCCAAAATCTGTGACTCATTTTTGGGGACAACATATGAACTATTTTGGTCTTACAGGCCAAAATTCTCTCTTCCATTCTCAAAAATTGTTCTGAGCATTCAAATTCTTCATTATTCAAGCTTTTTTAGCTAAGGGACTAGCAGGTTCAACAGGTTTAATGACTTCAACAGTCGAGCTCTCACAAAGGAACACATTTCTAACACTTAGGCAATTTTAAGCTTGGTTCGACACCGAGGTTCAACTCAAAGGTCCATCAGTAGGCTTAAATCAAAGGATTGAACCATTAAACCATTGAACTATTGAACCCTACTTTTAAAGGTTCAACGGGTTCAAAGGTTCAACGACATCGACATGCTTAAAGAGTTAAGTGCTTCAGAAAAATTTCAAAGTTTAACCACCTCGGCAAGTTCAATGGCTTCAAAATAATTAGAAGAAAAGAAAGATTGAACCCATTAAACCATTGAACCTTGAACCAAAATGGTTCAAAGGTTCAAGGTTCAATGAGTTCAATCGAAGTTCAAAGAGTTGTTCCAATCAGTTAGTTCAAACAGTCAATTGAATGAGCGAAACACAATATTGAACTATTGAACCATTGTTTGTTCAATCGATCAATTCAAAGAGGTCCCCCAAAGTTGAAAGGGCAAGTGCCCTTGCAGAGGTAAGTGAACAAAAGGTAGGTGCCCTTGCAGAGGGTAGGGAACATTTGCTCAAAGATCAAAGAGAAGGTCGAAAGGGTAAGGTTTCCTTCAAAAAATTTGTCTGAAGAAATTACCAATTAAAGGAACCAAAAGAATTCCTTCAGAAAGATTTTCTGTGGAAGAATTTCACAAAGGAAATCCTTCAAATAAAATGTCTGAAGAAATTCCTTCAGACATTTTGTCTGAAGGAATGATCAAAGGCCTGGCAGAAAACAATTAAGGTGAAGGAATTCCTGGACATTTTGTTTGAATGATTTGAAGCAAAAGGCTGCTTGAAGAATCTTGAAGGATAGGTACCCTTGCGGGGGGGCTCTCGGCACCCAAAAAATGGACCTTTCTCAAAGACCTAAAGGGACACCTTCCCTTTAGGGTGTTACAAAGACATAAAGCTGAAGGAATTTCAAGGCTTCAAAAGACTTAGCCAAAACAAAGGATTCTAAGAAAGAGATTGAACCATTGAACCTTAAACCAAAATGGTTCAAAGTTTCAAAGAAATCTCCAAGGAAAGGAAGGAAGTGGAAGATTCTAGAGACCAGTTCAAAGAGATGGTTCAACCAAAGAGCAAGGAAGTGATTGAACCAGGGAAGTGATGGAACCATGGAACCAATAAAAACCACCTGAACTATTGAACTATTAAACCAATGAACTTTCAAAGGTTCAAATGTTCATGGTTCAATATGGTTTAAACAACCAACAACCATTGACATCCCCATGGACATCAAATTTAAGGTAATGGAATATCCATTAATTTTCAAATATAACACAAAAATTGAAGGATGAACCGAGTGACCAGCTGAAGAAGATAGCTCGAGAGCTCCAATTGCAATAAGAAAGAAGAGAAGGCTACAAAAGATATTTAAATATTTATAAGAGAGTTATTTTTAGTAGGTGAAATAGTCCACCAAGTAGTCATCTGAGCACACCAAATCAAGGATGTAGCCTATTTTTCTTTCATGAAGTAAAGTCAAAGTGGATAGCTACGTAAATAAGAAGGAAAGGACCAGGCAACCTATACTTTGGAAGAGACATATGAGATGAATTGACACACCATAGTTAAGGTTGATGCACTATTCCAAGCATGCTCCCTTGATAGAACTAAAAATGCATTCAAGACATTGAATGCAGCATGGGTTGTTCCATAGAACAAATCACCAAGCCTTTTTGGCTGGTTTATATTTTAATCTCTTGTTTGGTGCAAGGGAGATCTCTCCATTAGAGAAGCAAAAACTCTGGCTAAATTGAAAGGTGATTATTGAGACTTTGAGCTCAGATTGTTGATCATATTTCTTTATCTGAATGATAAAGCAAGTTACTTTTAGACTTTGTGCTGTTATAGCTTTAGGAAATTGTTCTTACGTCTATTTCCTAAGAGCATTATTGTTTATTTAATTTAACAAGTAGAACTAGTGGAAGTAATTAGGAAGGCGTCCTGAAGCTAATTATGGAAAGACTTTGTGTTATCACAATTGTCTTGAGTGTGTTTTTAAGTTTCTTTATGTGTAAACGATCTTGGGATGACTTTGTGCCCCCATTATCCTTCGTATTTCACTCTTTGGGTAGTTGAGGTGGATACTTTGTGTTACACCTCATTATGCTGGTTACTGCACCATTATTACCTATTGGTTACCCACCAAAAAGAACTCCTGAGCCCTATTGCAAGACCACTTCTAAAAGAAGAGAAGTGCCTTTAGTAATATAACCAAGATTTCTCCTTTGTCTGTGAACATCATCTCTAAAAAAAGAGAGATAGATGGTGTAGTCCTACCCCTGAGTGTTATTTTCTTCTTATATATGTAGTATATAGCTCCTCATATCTATAGAGAACCTCCCCTTGATGAGAGGAGAGATTTGTCCACCTTTGATGTGGTAAACCTATACATTTGGCTGACCAATTTCTTTATGTTATGGTTGAAGAGACCTATTTTGTTCATCAGTTAGCTAGTGACAAAATATTCACCCAATAATTTTTGGCGACTCCACTGGGGAAGAGCATGCAGTTTGAAGCCTCAAGCTTCAAGCTGAAGCAACACCAATTCTTTCCCATTTTTATTCTACAATATGGCAACTCCATACTATACTAGAAGCTAGAGAGCCCAAGGTATTGTTGACCCTATTTTTGAGTTGGTGCAGCAAGGCAGTTTCAATTTGTTCCCTCCCCAACTTCAAGTTCAATGATCTAGGAGTTTTCCTCCTACCCATACCAGGTCACCAACATAAGGTAGAGCTTATTTTTTTGCTGTTAGCAGAGCTTTGCCTATACATACTCCATCCAAATTTGTTATTCCCCTTTTCCATAATCAAATCATGGCAGTTTAAGGCCCCTGGGGTAACTCTTTCAACCTACTCAATTTAACCCCACCTCTACATGAGCTTCCACACAGTTTAAGGAAGAATTTCCCCAAATTATTTAGTGATGGGAGAATTCATCCTAATGAACATATTATTGCCTTCAGCATAGCCTGTAGTGTGATAGGCATGAAATATGAAGATGTACTAGTCAGGTTGTTTGGGGAAACATTGCAAGGCATTGTTGTAGACTAGTTCTACCATCTATAGGCACAAACTGTGACTGACTAGAACACTCTAAAAGATAAATTTCAAGTTAGGTTCAAGCATGTAGAAGATGCACATGCCTTGTTGGCATAGCTCACATAGATGAAGAAGGAACCTCATGAACCTATGAGGGACTTCATTACCAAGTTTGACAAGCTGAGGAACTAGATTCCTACAATTGCTCAGCCAACACTTGAGAACCTTAAATGCTTCTTCATCAACTCATAGCTACCTGAAGTGAGTTTTCTGCTGAGACAGGCTGGCCACATAGACCTTACTGCTACTCAAGATTTGGCTACTGAGGTAGAAGATGACCTTATCTTGGTAGGAAATATAAGGAGAGATCCTAATAGAGGTAAATCCTCTTCATCTTCTGAATACTCACCTACAGTCACCACTGATCTAATTGTGCAAAAGATGGAAAACTAATTACTAGCTCTTAGAAAGTAAATGGCACAAGGGATGTCATCTGCTCTTCATACAGAGATATACCAAGGAAGACATTCCCCAATCAATCATACTAAGGCCATGCTGCCAAGAATCAAGGTCAACCAAATTGTCTTCCTCCCCCTCAAGGGAAATTAGCCATTGAAGCTCCTCCAACTAATTCAACAGTCAGATATCTTGAAGTAGAATCAGATTTCTCCTTCTAGCTTGAGTTGAACCCATAAGATGATGTTAATCTCTTCACATAGGGAGAAGAAGAATTAGCTAGTGACTCCAACATTAGTTTCTTAAATTACCAAGATGAACCCAAAAGTGAAGGTAAAATAGTTGATTGAACATATGCTGTATTCACCCAGTCTAAGAACCAATTAGCCCAGCAAGTTGATAAAGAAAAAATAGAGGAGCGACCTCAAGCAAAAATTTCAATTGCTAAGTGGGGAACCACTCTACCTTTCCAGCCAAAGGACCCAGTGATTGTAAGAAAGGTAAGTACATCAAACATCCCTACACTTTCTACTTCAAATTCATAGACCAGTCCTACCCCTCCCAAAAACCAAAAGGATGAACTCCCATCCTCTATTTCTAGCTCATTTTAGACATTTGAAATAATTGACCATATAAAGAAAACCAAAATTCAAATGTCTAAATTTGAATTCTTACAATCCAACCCCGAGTAGTTAGATAAGTTGGTTCAATGTGTAAAGAACCAAGCCATCCCTATAAGACAAGAAATTTTGAAGGTAACTCATGATCCCCCAAGAACACATCCACCAAGAATAACCTTGTCATTACTCCTCCTATCCTAGGAAGACTAAACCATTTTATGTCTCCTTGTAGATAAATGGACACCAACTGAACAATTTCATCATAGATTCTAGTGCATCTGACAATGTCATGCCTGCCAAAGTGGTGGAATCCCTTGGTCTCACACTGACCAAGACATTTGGAAGATGTTTCTCTATGGAGAACAAATAAGTGCCACTACTGGGACAAATCAAGGATGCCCAATTTACATTTGTAGCATTCCTAGACAAGAGAATCAAGATGACTGTCCTGGTGGCTGACATCCCAGCATCATATGGCATCCTTCTTAGGAAATTTTTTTGCAAGGATATTGGTTGAAAATTAAGCATGGACCTATCTGAGGTGAGGATCCCAGTCAAAGGTGTTATACAGAGATTGCTCCCTGAGAAGGAAGCAAAATACGTGGTCACTAAAACATTAGCACCTGAAGCTCAAATTTTCTTTGAGTCTTCAAGCATGGGTAATTAATTTTTATCCACAGAGGAAGTCCATGAGGTGTCTAATGAAATTCCTAAATGTGTCAACCTAAAAATTGGTTTAGATGGAATAGCAAAAGGATTGGTGGAGTGCAGTGCAAATATAAAAGAATCTTCCCCTCCAAATGAAGAAGAATCTAAGGAAAAATTAGTGTCTGATGAGGTATGGATTTTGGAATTTGATGGTAGCTACTCCTCTACTGGTTCAAGAGCTAGGATTGTGTTGATATCTCTTCAAGGAGATATTTTTCCTTCTTCATACAAGTTGTAGTTTAGCAACACCAACAACACAGCTAAGTACAAATCTATATTGCTTGGATTGAAGGCTGCTCGAGATAAAGGCATCAAACTCCTTCATGCCAAAGGAGATGTTGAACTGGTGGTTTTTTAGGTAAGGAACCTATATCAAACCAAAAATGAGAAATTGTGCCACTACTGCAATCTAGTCTGGGATCAAATTGAAAGCTTTGATAATTTCAACATCTCTACCATACCCAGGGAATTTAATGATCGAGCTGATGCACTAGCTATTTTAACAAATCTATTGGTTCCTCACCTTGATTTTAAGGGAGACAAGTACACTATTGAACTGGTCTTTTGACCAAGTGTGCCTGAAAATGCCAATCATTGGCAAGTGTTCAATGATAACAACCAAATCATTGCCTTCCTTGAGAAAAAAGATAGCTTTAAATAGTTTCATTTCAAAGGTAGTGAGCCTCAGTAGCTTGAACCAGTCCCTGAATCAAGTGTAGATGTAGGTGAAGGATTCATGTAACTTAAAGTAAATAAAATCCCAAAAGGCCTAGTTTCCCTAGAGAAGTTGTTTGACAAACACAACATGTTCATCAAATAGCAACAAATGGATTCAAGCTCTTCTCAGGAGTTTGATCAAATAAATCTGGGTACCAAAGAAAATCCCAAGATGGTGAACATTAAGAAGTGTTGCATTTAGGAAGAGAAGTTCATGTTCATTGCTCTGCTTCACCAGTACATAGATTTTTGGCGTACTCTTATGATGATCTGAAGTCACTCAGGCTTGAATAAATTTTCCATGAGATTCCTCTCAAGAGTGATTTGGTACCTCACAAGCAAACATATAGGCAGTACAATCCAAAGATATTAGGTACTACTCTATCTAAAATACAAAAAATGCTGAATGCTAGGATAATTTTCTCAGTCCATCATTCCACATGGATTGCCAACATAGTACCTGTGAGGAAGAAGAATGGAAAAATTCACCTCTATGTGGACTTTAAAAATTTAAATCAGTCATCCTTAAAGGATAACTATCCTCTGCCCATCATGGATCAAGTCTTCTAGACAGTGACTAGTTTAGAAATGTTATCAATGCTGGATGGCTTCTCAGGGTACAATCAAGTTGAAGTTAGTGAAGCAGACCAACATAAGACTGCCTTCACCACACCTTGGGGCACCTTTGCCTATTGAAGAATGCCATTTGTCCTGATAAATGCTAGCACCACTTTTCAAAGAGCAATGGACCTCACTTTCAAAGATGAAATGGGTAAGTTCATTATAGTGTACCTAGATGATTTAACAGTCTTTTCCAAGCATCATCCTAATCATGTACACCATTTGCAACAAGTGCTAGAATGATACCACTATAATGGCATTTATGTAAATCCCAAAAAGTCCATTTTTGGAGTAATAGAAGGGAAACTTCTTAGGCACATTATATCTCGAGAAGGCCAAAAGATTGACTCAGACAGAGTCAAGTCCATCCAGGATCTTACTCTGCCCACAAGTAAGATTGTAGTTCACTCTTTCTTTAGAAAGGTAATTTTTTTATGAAGGTTCATTCCCGAGTTCACTGAGAAGACTTGCCACATTGTGGACATGATGAAGGGCAAAGCCACTTTCTAATGGATTGCAAAAGGCAAGTGAACATTTGAAGACGTCATAAAAGTGATTGCCCATGCACCAATTTTGGTTTATCCAAATTATACCAAAGATTTCACCATATACAGTTATGCTTATGAGCACACACTTTCAATAGTTCTAGCTCAACAGAATGAAGAAGGTGTAGAATCTTCCATATCCTTCATGAGCTATCCTCTCAAAGCTCATGAGCTACAGTACTCAAACATGGAGAAGCATGCTTATGTAGTGATAAAGGTAGTGAAGCATTTCCACTTTTACATCCTAAATTCACACACTACTGCCTTGGTTCTTGACACCATAGTCAAATCCATATTAACTCAATAGGAGTTTGGAACAAAAAGAGGCAATTGGATTTTTAAAATATAGGAGTTTGATCTAGTCATCAAATGAAAGAAGCTGGTGTAGGGAAGGGGCCTATGCCAATTGATTGTTGATAATAGACTAGAAGAAACAGAGCATGGAGAAGAAGAAATTGAAGACACATTAATAGTCCTCTTTGTCTCCACCATGAATGAGTGGTATTCAAGTATTGCTCATTTCCTTACTTACAGTGAGTGTCCTACTCACCTGTCTCATAAAGAAAGGAGGACTATCAAGTTAAAAGCTACCAATTTTGTCATGTGGGACAACAACCTATATAAGAGGAACCTTGATAGAGTATTCTTTCACTAAGTAGATATAGAGCAACAGAACCAACTTTTGAAGTCCTTCCATAATCTAGCCTGTGGAGGACATTTTTTTGCTCCTATAACTGCTTATAAGATTCTACGAGCCAGGTATTATTGGCCTACTCTATTTCAAGATGCATACAAATGGTAACAGAGATGTGAACTATGCCAACAGTTTGTTGAAGGACCCAAATTAGTTGCTCTGCCTCTTAATCTAGTGGTGATAGAAAAGCCATTTCAGCAACAGGGAATCAATTTTATTGGTGCTGTAAACCCATCTTCAAGTGCTAGACATTGTTATGTCCTCACAGCCATAGATTACTTCACCAAGTGGGTGGAAGCTATTCCAACCAAGCATGCTACTTCAAAATTAGTGTGAGATTTCCTCAAGGAGAACATGATTTCTAGGTTTGGGGTCCCAACTAAGATTGTCACAGATAATGCAGCTTGTTTCTCTTCCCAAGAGATTACGCAATTCTATTTTTACTATGGGATTACCCTCTCTCACTCTTCTGATTATTTTCCACAAGGGAATGGCCAAGCTAAATCAAGCAACAAGAACCTGGTGACTATCATCAAGAATCTGGTAGATGACAACCAATGAACATGGCATAAAGCATTGGTTGATGCTTTATGGGCAGACAAAATTACACCTAAGAGGGAAATTGGTATGTCACCTTTCCAACTTCTTTATGGTCTCAATGCTGAGATACCAATCACCCTAAAATTTATAGCATTGAAATTAGCTAAGGGAGTCGAAGATCAGATATATGAAAGCTCCATCGATAAGAGGATCATGTGATTGACTGAGCTAGATGAGCAATGAACTATGGTGGTAGACCGAATTGATGCACATCAAAGTTTGGTGAAGAATCTCTTAAACTAGAAAGAAAAAACTATGATTTCTAGATTAGAGATCAAGTCCTATTGTGGGACAAGAGAAGAGAACTAAAGGGAATGCATGGGAAATTCAATTCCCTTTGGAAAAGCCCATTTACTATCCATCAACTCAATGGTGAAAATAGTTTTCTATTGAAATATCAAGATGGTAAGCCTTTTCTTTGCCTCACAATGGGAAACATCTAAAGCACTTCAATTCTTGAAGTATCAGATAAGATCACCTGTACATATGTATATTTGTATAGTCTTTGGTTCTATTTTGTGTTGTTCATTTTCATTTTTGGCACCTTTCTTTTTGGGTAGCATGACTTCATAACCCAATGGCATAATTGAAGGCACTAGAGATTTTGGTTTCTACCCCCCTCAACTATTTCAAAAATTCAAACTGAAGGAAGTTCCCCAACTGGAGCTAGCTATTGTTCCCAAAATCTGTCACTCATTTTTGGGGACAACATATGAACTATTTTGGTCCTGCAGGCCAAAATAATCTCTTCCCTTCTCAAAACTTGATCTGAGCATTCAAATTCTTCATTATTCAAGATTTTTTAGCTATGGGACTAGCAGGTTCAATAGGTTCAATGACTTTATTAAGCGAGCTCTCACAAAGGAACAACTTTCCAACACTTAGGCAATTTCAAGCTTGGTTCAACACTGAGGTTCAACTCAAAGGTCCATCGATAGGCTTCAATCAAAAGATTGAACCATTGAAACATTGAACCTTGCTTTCAAAGGTTCAAAGGTTCAATGGGTTCAAAGGTTCAATGACGTCGGTAGACTTAAAGAGTTAAGTGCTTCGGCAAAAGTTCAAAGTTTAACTACCTTGACAAGTTCACTAGCTTCAAAAGACTTAGGAGAAAAGAAAGATTAAACCCATTGAACCATTGAACCTTAAACTAAAATAGTTCAAAATTTCAAGGTTCAATGAGTTCAATTGAATTTTAAAGAGTTGTTTTAATCAGTTGGTTCAAAATGGTTGGTTTAAATGGTCAATTGAATGAATAGAACACAGTATTGAATCGTTGAACCATTGTTGGTTCAATCAGTCAGTTCAAAGGGGTCCCCCAAAGTTGAAAGGGCAAGTACCCTTGTGGAGGGAAGTGAACAAAAGGTAGGTGCCATTGTAGAGGGCAAGGAACATTTGCTCAAAGATAAAAGAGAAGGCTAAAAGGGTAATGTTTCCTTTAGACTTTTTGTCTAAAGAAATTACCAAGTAAAGGAACCAAAAGAATTCCTTCAAGAAGATTTTTCATGGAAGAATTTCACAAAGGAAATACTTCAGACAAAATGTTTGAATAAATTCCTTCAGACATTTTGTCTAAAGGAATGATCAAAGGCCTAATGGAAAACAACTAAGGCGAAGGAAATGTTTGAAGGATTTGAAGGAAAAGGATGTTCAAATAATCTTGAAGGGCAAGTACCCTTGTGGGGGGATCTCGACACCCAAAAAATGGACCTTTCTCAAAGACTCGAAGGAACACCTTCCCTTCAAGGTGTTCCAAAGACATATAGCCTAAGGAATTTCAAGGATTCAAAAGACTTAGCCAAAATAAAGGATTCTTGGAAAGAGATTGAACCATTGAACCTTGAACCAAAATGGTTCAAAGGTTCAAAAAAACCTCCAAGAAAAAGAAGGAAGTGGAAGATTCCAGAGACTAGTTCAAAGAGATAGTTCAACCAAAGAGCAAGGAAGCAATTGAACTAGGGAAGCGATGGAACCAAGGAATCGATAAAAATTTCTTGAACCATTGAAATATTAAACCAATGAACTTTCAAAGGTTCAAAGGTTCATTGTTCAATATGGTTCAAACAACCAGTAACCATTGACATCCCCATGGACGTCAAATTTAAGGTAATAGAATATCTATTAATTTTTAAATATAGTGCAAAACCTGAAGGATGAACCAAGTGACTAGCTAAAGAAGATAGCCCAAGAGCTCCAATTGAAATAGGAAAGAAGAGAAGGCTATAAAAGATATTGAAATATATACAAGAGAGCTATTTTCAGTAGGTGAAACAGTCCACCAAGTAGTCATCTGAGCACACCAAATCAATGACGTGGCCTATTTTTCTTCCATGAAGTAAAGGCAAAGTGGATAGCTATGTAAATAAGAAGGAAAGGACTAGGTGGCCTATACTTTTGAAGAGACATATGAGATGAGTTGGCATGCCACAATTAAGGATGATGCACTATTCTAAGCATGGTCCCTTGATAGAACTAAAAATGCATTCAAGGCATTTAATGTAGCATGGGCCATTACATGGAACAAATCACCAAGCCTTTCTTGGATACTTTATATTGTAATCTCTTGTTTGGTGAAAAGGAGATCTCTCCATTATAGAAGAAAAAACTTTGCCTAAATTGAAAGGCGATTCCTGAGACTTTGAGCTCAGATTACTGATCATATTTCTTTATCTGAATGAGAAAGCAAGTTACTTTCAGACTTTGTGCTATTATAGCTTGTATTATTTTAGGAAATTGTTCTTATGTCCATTTCCTAGGAGCATTCTTGTTTATTTAATTTAATAAGTAGAACTAGTGGAAGTAATAAGGAAGGTATCCTGAAGCCAATTGTGGAAAGACTTTGTGTTATCAAAATTGTCTTCCGTATGTTTTTTAAGTTTCTTTCTATGTAAAGGATCTTGGGATGACTTTGTGCCCCCATTATCCTTCGTGTTTCACTCTTTGGGTAGTTGAGGTGGAGACTTTGTGTTACACCTCATTTTGTTGGTTACTACACCCTTGTTACCTATTGGTTACCCACTAGAAAAAACTCCCAATCCCTACTGCAAAACCACTTCTGAAAGAAGAAAAGTGCCTTTAGTATTATCACCAGGACTTCTCCTTTGTTTGTGAACATCATCTCTAAAAAAAGAGAGATGGATGGTGTAGTCCTACCCTTGAGTGTTATTTTTCGCTTATATATGTAGTATATAGCTCCTCATATTTATAGGTAACCTCCTGTTGATGATAAGAGAGATTTGTCCACCTTTGATGTGGTAAACCTGCACATTTGGATGACCAATCTCCTTATGCTATGGTTGAAGAGACCTATTTTTCTCATTAGTTAGATAGTGACAAAATATTCACCCAACAGAATGCTAGTGTGATTCATGAAAGTTTGATTTGTAGAATGTATGCATTATGATTTCATCTATAGGTCCTTTCATGCACCTAAATTTAGCTTACTAGTCTATTACAAGTTGTATGAAGTGTTGGCAAGTAGAATTATTCTTGAAGTATCATAAGTCAATAGTATCTTGTGTAGATCTAGGCATTTGTCCTTCAAGTTTCATAGTCCTAATCAACCTACATATGAAATATTTATGCTTAGAACACCATCAATAAGTCTGATTAGTTATAGTCTCCATTAGGTTCATTAGTGGGTGTTAAAGGATAAGACTGAGAGTAGATATATAATCAATTGGTGAAACACCACTTAGAGTATGTTGTTTCATCAATTTTCATCAATTTTCCCTTTTGATTTTAATAAGATTAGGTTATAGAGAGATTTCAATTTAAAAATTATGGGAGAAATCCCCATAGAATCTAGAGGCTTGACATGTATATTATCCATCCCATAGCCTATAGGTCACTCCAATGTTGGTCTAGGTTTAAGGTAGATGTGAACAATATTTTCCTCAGTAAGGGTATAACCTAGTTTCCTAATAGTTCTAGCACACCTAGTAAGACTAGATATCAAGTCCCTTGGAGACATTCTTTGAAAATCTTGACAATGTTGGAAGAGATATGGAAGACTAAGGATAATCAGTGGTAGATTGGAAGGTAGTTTCATGCAAAAGGTGTCCACTAAGTCAAATTCAAAAGGTAAGTAGATTAAGTTTGTTGAACTATCTTTAGATATTTCAAGGATAAAGAGGGTTCTTATATTTAATCCAAATCCCACATCACCTAATTCCACCAATTCTATCCATACACAACCTTCTACAAATCTCCTAATTCCAATGGCAAGGCCTAGAATGAAAGCATTTGTACCCTTTAATGGTGACATTCCTTTAAATCTAAACCAATTTGAAACCAATTTGATGATATAATATTTGTTTCCTTGAAAAAAATTCATATTTCACAAGGGAATGAACCACCTCTCCTATGGAACACATAGCTGATATTGCCAACTTATGCTTAGTACATAACATCACCCAAGAAAATGTAGCCATGAGACTCTTAGTAACTTCCTTGAGATGAAAATATCTTGATTGGTATATAGGTCTTATTCCTACCTCCATAAACACTTGGGATGAATTTAGTGATTTTCTTTTTAAACACTTTGAAGATAAAAATGATCATGCGTCACTAGTTGATCAACTCACCTCAATTAAGAGGGCACCCTAAGAATCTATAGTTGATTTTAACTATAGGTTTCAAATGACTTGGGATAGGATCCATGTCATTATCAATACTACACCTAATTATGACTTTCTATATTACCTAAGGGGCTTCAATTATGATGTTTCTATAATGATACATTCCATGGGTGGGACCACATTCCTAGAGGCATATGAGATATCCATAATAGCATAAAATTACTTGATACAAGCATAAAAGTTGACTCCTAGACCCTTCATGACCCTATTTCTAGAGATTAAACCTACTTCCCCCACAATTTATCCATTTATAACTCCAAGTAATCAAGACCAATCTGATGGCAGTCAAGTAGATAGGCTTGGAAAGATTGAAGGTTTACTAAGACCAAAAAATAATAAATGGGTAGCCTTATAAAGGTAGTTGCATACTTATTATAGACCCTATCAACCCCTATATCAATATCCATATCTATATTATTCTTATAATATACCCCCTTATCCACCCAAACAACAAGCATAAGGTTAGATAACACAAGCCAGACCCTACAATAATTACAACATTGATGTTGTAAGTAATCCAAGAGCTTTGGTGGCAACACAAAATAACCTTACACAACAAGGTCAATGGTCTAATCCATGAGGGAAATTAGTGGAGATGGTGATGTATATAAGTGGGGAAACATATCATAATTATTGTATGCAATAGGGTCCTACATTTAAAGTTCATGACACCATGCCTCCTCCATAATAAGGTCCTCTAATGCCTCAGGGTGATATTCCTTCCATGACACTAGTAGAAATGCCAAACCAATGAGGAGGGAGTATGAGTAACACACCAACTGAGACCACATTTGAGAAATTACAAGAAGGTGAGCACACTTTTGAGAAAGTGGTAGCAAACCTATGGTAGAATGTAGTAAATTTAAATGATTCAGTTGTATCCCACACAAGGGATAAAAGGATAATGATTGATGATAACTTGGGGTAGTTTAAGGTCTCTCCCACACATCCCTAAGTAACTCAGAAACCAACCACTCAAGGTATAGTCAACAAGACCTCTTCAATATAGTAGACATCTCAAACACATGGGAAAAATCATAAGAGTCCATTCATTCCATAAGTCACTCAAGTCAAAAGTGATTTCTTCACTTCCAAGTTATAACCCAAGAGTGCCAATTCTCCCTTCAACATTGTGGACTACATGAAAATATCCAATGTTATCATTCCCATGTGGGATCATCTACTCATTCTAGGGTAGAAAGATATTCTCCAATAAGAGCTCTCTAAGATCTCTCTAATGAACAAGCAAGTTGATAAGATGAGTATAGTTTATGCTAATGATAGTCATCCTAGTGATGTCCAAGCTCCCAAGGTAGTTAATCCACCTTTATTATACTTGTTAGTCATAATAGGAGATTGTCTTATCCACAATTGCATGATAGATAGGGGTGCCTCTACTTCATCCATGCCAAAGGCCATAGCTAATAAATTAGATCTCAAATATGAACCTAATGAGAAAGGAGTATTACAATTAGATGGATATCCCATAAAGATAGTAGGTGTGTTTAAGGATCTAAAAATTGTGTTATCCTCCTACCCCAATTGCACTATCTTACAACATGTCATGGTTGTTGATCTACCTCCATACTTTGCCTTATGCCTATCCAGAGATTTTACTACAAAGACTGGGGGATACCTTTCATTTGACTGATCATACATGGTCTTTACAACTAGATATGGGATAAGTGTCACTTTTAGGTCTAAACCTATTTATAGGTTTTACTTATAACCCTATATTCCTAACCTCTCTAATGTAAAATGCACTATACTAGATGAGGATGAGAATATTGGTGAGAAATAACCCAAGGATAATATTGAAGGCATATTAAACCTTTTCCTTAATGAATGGGTAGTTGATAAACATGGTTTTTATCCCTATAAGACCATTTAGGAGGTAGGCCTAGGCGTATACTGCATACATGAGGAAAGAGTTATTGTACCTAGTCTCACAAGCCCAATTCAAGAGCATGATGGCATATGGAGTATGTTATTTGATGGATTAAGGTCAAATAATGGGAGTGGGGATGGAATAATTTTTATTCCCATTCAAATCATGAGTACTAATAATTAGTGAGGTTCTAATTTAGTTGTACTTGAAACACAATAGAGTATGAAGCCCTAATACATGGGCTATAAGAGGCTAAGAGAAGAGGCATCAAAATTTTGTAAGTGAAAGATGATAGTGATATTATAGTGTAACAAGGGAGGGGTTTTAGTGAAATTAATAATCATCTTTTTAAGTGCTACAAGCATTGAGTGTGGGACCTATTATAGGAATTGTTAACATTTGACATTCATTCTATACTAAGAGAGTCCAATCATAATGTAGACAAATTTGTATTTATTGGTGCCCACTATTACATTGATGACGGATTTAAGGTCACTAAATAATATTTACAAATTAAGGTCATATATAGGCCTTCTATACCTAATAATTAGGTGATTTTGAAGGTCTTTGATAGTGATGATCATATTGCTTGCTTTCTCATGCATGACACAAAATTTTGTCATAAGAATAAAGGTATGTTGTAGCATCCATTTGATGATCAAATAGAATAGCTAAGGACAAATAAATTTCCAAATAGATTATTTACATTATAAATCATCTTCAATGAAGATGATCAGATGAGAAGGGATAAGGTGAGTATCTCAACTAAAGAAGAACATTATGAGAAGATAGTTATCTTTAAAGATAAATTGCTTATGTTGGGAAAAGTAAACATAGAAGAAGAGAAAGATACCTTCATTGCCTTGTTTTAATAATATGTTGATGTGTTTACATGGGAATACCATGATATAAAATGATTTAACCCCAAGTTATCCCAACACACCATAGAGATGGAAAACAATGCAAAATCAGTAAGGTAGAAGCCATGACTAGTCAACCCTAAGGTAGAAGAGCTCATAAGAAGAGAGTTATTCAAATTGATTGAATCTAGGATCATATTCCAAATTAATCATTCTTCATGGGTGGAAAACCTTGTGTTTATTAGGAATAAAAATGGAGAGATGTGCCTATGTGTTGATTTTAGAGACCTTTAATAAGGTGTCTTTGAGAAACCACTATCCACTACCCTCCATGGATCAGATCCTTCAAAAGGTTTAAATATCTTATAGGTTTTATTTGATTGATGGTAATAAAATATTATTTAAAGTGCAGGATATACATAATACTGCCTTCACTACAAAGTGGGGTACCTATGCACATATGATAATGCCCTTTGGATTATCTAATTTAGGGGAAACTTTCTAAAGGGAAATAGATGTTGTCTTTGATGGGTTAATTAATGATATGGTGATAATATATATTGATGAAATCATTGTGTTCTCAAAATATCCATCAAACCACATGGCACACTTGAATTTTATTTTTGAAAGGTGTAGGCATTTTGTAGTGTCCTTAAATCCCAAGCAGTGCATCTTTATTTTTCATGAAGAAATAGTTTTGGGGCATGTGGTGCCAAAGTATGGTTTCTTCATAGACCCAAAAGAGACATTTTAGAGGCTAGGGATTGGATAGGACCAAAAAGAGACATTTTATAATATAGACCATACCCTATGTCTTGATATATAGAGTATTCTTTAAGAAAGATGTGGGAGGTATACTTTTGAGATGTGTTGAATCAAGAAAAGTTGACAATATAGTTGAGAAATTTCATGATGGACCTACTAGTGGGCACTTTGTTGCTAATACCATAGCCTCTAAAATCCTTAGAGATGGACACTTTTGTCCTAAAATATTTATATATTCACATACTTGGGTCATAAGGTGTTCAAAGTGTACCTTGTTCACTATCAAACATAAGTTAGCTGCCCTTCCCTTGTAACCAATCCAAGTTGAGTAGTCCTTCATGCAGTGGGGCTTAGAATTCATATCCATAATCCATCCCCCTTATATTTCTTGACATAAATGGGTCATAACATCCATTGACTACTTCACAAGGTGGGTGGAGGAAACTTCACTTAAGGAGGCCAATGAGAACTTAGTCTTAGAGTTCTATGACAATCTTGTGACTAGATTTGGCATACCTTCAATAATCATCTATGATAGTGCCTTACCCTTCAGTAGTAGTAATGTATGTGAGTGGTCCCTTACCCATGACATCTACCTCAAGGCATCCTCCAACTATTACCCATATGGAAATGGACTAAAAAAGTCTAAAAATAAGAATTTGATAAGGATCATCAAAAGAAACATGGATGACAGTCAAAGAGAGTGGCATACAAGATCAACAATTGCCTTATGGGAAGAGAGAGTTACACATAAATGGTCCAGTGGACACTCTCTATACCTCCTTGTCTATGGTATAGAGATAAGGCTACCTATTTCCCTTGAATTAACTGCCTTAGATCTTGCTCATCAACTTGAGCTCTTGGAAGATGATGCAACGCAAGTGAGGATGAATGAGTTGAGACATTTAGAGGAGATAAAAGACAATGCCATGCATATAATGTGGTATAATAAAAATTAATTCAAGAACTAATTTGAAAAAAGTGATTCATCTAGGACATTCTAAAAAGGATATGTATTCCTCAAGTGGGATGAGGATTGTGTAAAACCAAAAAAACACTACAAGTTTGATAGCCTTTAGAGTGGACCTTACATCATCACCAAATTAAAGTAATGTAATGAATTTAAAATTTATATATTTAATGGTGAGGAACTACCCATATCTTTGAATGGTATGTTCCTCAAGTTTTGATATTAATCTATATCATGTTTTTCTTATACATAAGTAGCTAGAGTTTGTCTTTTCCTTTCAAGTGTTTATACAAATGTGTTATGTTTGTTTTTTGGTCTTGTTATTTGTATTTGCGTGTGTATTTTCTATGTTTCCCCTATTTTAATTTATTGTGTCTCATTTTTTAAAACTATACAAGGTATAAGGCATAATCCATTTGCAGTCATGTCCCATCTACTAAAGCCATCAAGAGAAGGTTAAATTTTTTTGAGTTATTTGACCAGCAAGATGGTCAAGCCAGTTTAGTCACAAGAAATGTTGACCAATTTATAGTATTTGACATATAAATGGGTAAACCTAATGCCTCAAGTCTTGATATATTATTATTCTCATGATTGTATCTTATCCTTATGAGTTTGGAGGGTTATTCAAATAGTTTATTGTCCTGCCATGCTATAGTTTTTCTTTCTCAATCTTCATATCTCATTTATAAATTGAATCAAGTATTTTAATGGTGATAAAACATACTTATATGGTCCATGATCACGTTTATGGAGCTCCAACATATGAAAAATACCATGGTGAAGGTGAATTAAGGAGGCAGTTTGATAGAGTCTCATAAACACAATAGCTTTGCTTAGTCACATGAGGTATATTCACTTTCAAGCCTTAAAATAACATCAATGTAAGTGTATTAGGATTCATTTAGGGTCCCTAATGTGTCATTAATGTCTTTTCATATGATATTAACATGATATTCCTCTTAAAGTCATATATGTGAGCCAAATTCAATAATTTTGGTCATAATGAGACCTAATTTGGCCTTGATGGATCACTAAGTCACCCCACACACCTTAAATTGACATTGTAAGCATCATAAATCCATCACTAAACCATTTCATACCTCATTGAATCCATTACCATCATGGTCAATGCCTAAATCCCCCCAAATGGGTCCCATGTGTGCTAAATAGTGACTTTTCAACTGCCTCAATTTGTACCATCAAGTTAAAAGTGTCACATGATCCATATTTTCCATCCATAACACCTAATAATCATGTATTTAGGTTTGAAAAAGAAGAATTGTAGAGAAAATGGTAGGTTATAAAGGTTTTTTAAGTGGTACATATATGTACAGTATGGACCAGCTTTGTTGGGGTCATGGTTTTGTAGAGGGAGGTTAGAAATTTAAAATGGAGAAGAAAATAGTGTTTGTCAGTGTCATAGAAGTTCAAAATAGTCCCATCTCTCTATTGAGATCATTGATAGATTTAGAGAGCTCCTCAGGTTTATGATTATATCATACAAAAGAGAGAGAATGGTGACCTAAGCTCATAAACATAGAAAGTACACTCAAGTAACTTGAAACCATGGGAATTTATATAGGTATTGGTATCATTAAGTTTATGAACATTCCTTAAGAAGTTAAGGAATTTTTATACCATTCTCATCTATATAGGCTAAGCTAGACTTAATGGTTTTTAGGGTTTCTTGAATTGTCTACTCAAACCAATGATGTATGTTATTTCCTTGGGTCTTGAAGGATCATACCATAGGATTTTAAATACTTTAATCACATGTTTGAGACCATATGAATAGAAGAACTTCAAGACTAGCTCCTATGTGTGATTTGTAGACATGCATGTGTAATGGATAGAGTGTTTTAGTGTTTTTCCAAAATTTGTTAATTGGATTAAAGATCTAATAGAGTGTTTCAAGTTTTCCAATTCCTTCTTACTCAAGTTATAGGTCTAGTTACCTCTTCTCACCTCATAATATCTCAAGGAGAAAGGGCTTGAGCATACTTCAAAACCACTATATGATGAACACTATATATGGCTCAATGGCATCTATAGAACCTTCAATGTAACTTAAGAACATGTAATAGGGTGTCAGAGTAATAGTGGAGTGTCATCATAGACTTAAAATCAACATTAATAGCTTTCATGGTGGCCTCATAGGCATAAAAACCATCTTCCCTATTGATAAACCCACACAGTCACTTTTAGTAGAGTTTAAGGTCTTATGCAAAAATTAAGGTTTTTTTGAGTTTATGAGGTTTCACTTTAGGGCTATATATGCTTCACTTCTAACTCCAAATTTAAATTTTTGCTTAGGTATATGTGTAAAGGTCTGCTAGCTCCATGTGGTTGGTTTTGGAAGGGTTCTTATCCTCCATTTCATGTCATTTTCATGATCATATTATTTCATAGTGTTTCCATAACCATTCGTGTTATATTCTAACATTGTTGTCCATGTCTCACCCTCATTCATGCCACAATCATATTTGTTCACTCAACCACCCTTCCTTATAAGGCTCAATCATACAAAGAGACTTCCATACCCCCTTGAAACCCTCAATAGCAATGATAACATGAGGTGTATACATGGTCATATAGTGAATTGAGAAGGCCAATGACCACGTACAACTAGCCTTTTAAGCCTACTATAGTAGGTTCTCCAAAAGGCACTATGTATACACTTCAAGGCATAAAAATTGATGTAAAAATAGGAAGATATGAATTCCATTGGATGAGTGGAGATATGAATGTGTTACTAGGGGTTGAGAAGATATTGATCACTTTTTCCTCATACAAACATGACACTCAGACCCTAGATACAGTTAACATGTATGATTATACACCTATAGTAGATTAATACATATGAGGAACCATAATTTTATTATGGTATAAGGGTAGAATTAATTCAAGGATGATTAGGTTTCATATTTAATGAGAATTCAAACTTTATGGTTATCAAATCTAAGGAGGCAAAGGAAAACCTATGCAAGCTTGAAACACATAGGCATACTTAGACATGAGCACTAAACCTGAGTAGGGGGGTCATATGTAAAGGGAAAAACATTGTTAAATCATCATATAAGCATGATAATAGACTTTATACACATTATGGACACCTCTATGATCATAAATACCTCAAGATATCATGATGAAGTCCTTACTTAGAGTTATCATGTTTAAGCACATAGTCAACAGTCAGTTTACTACTAGTTTGAACCAAATGATAGTGTGAGGCCTTTATAGGCATGGAAATTAGTAAAAATTGTCATCATGACCCATTAAAGGTACCCATAACTCTATTTTTCTATAAAAATAGTGTATATACCCACTATTTTGTATCATACCAAGCCCTGTCTATGATACTTTAGTTATGGGTTGAAAGGTGCATCCATGACATAAAAGGTTTGTAGATAGTTGGGGATCCACATGAGGTTTTGTTTTAATTCAACATGATGGATAAGGTAATTATAATTCCTCCAAAATTTCTAAAACTTATAAATATATAAAAGTAACTTAGAGATAGGGAAATGCAGACAATCACAGAAGCATACTTAAAGACCTTAATGCTATCTTAAGGTATTCCAAGATCTTGCAACAAGTTGGATGCTCAAGGTGAGGTGTATGAATATGTTTGATACTTGTTAAGGAGGATTAAAGTGAAAATATGTGATAAATTTTATCAAGGTGTCCTCAAACACTACTTGAGAGAGCTAGCTTATATACAGTCAATTTGAATCTCACATTCACATGCTTACCCACTCCACCACATACATGCTCAGAGACAAAGCTCCTAGGGAAGTTTAAGTCTCCCTATGGACCAAATATTCATGAAATATTAGTTTTCAATTATGGGCTAATATTTATGAATGGACCTTAAGAACATAACCACTCAAAATTGCATGCAAACAACCCTAATATCACCTTCCAACATCCATATCTCTACACATGTTTTTCATGGGAACCCAAGCCATAAATGAAAGATGAGGAGGTTAGTCAAATATATATTTATGGAATTTGTTTTTGGTTTGGACATTTGTATGTTATGAACCATCATTAATATGGTGGACATCTCAAACCCTACACAAACCCCAGAAGTGACTTCATAGTGGAGTTTGGCCTCAAAACCCATCCAAATGAGGTAGTTTGACCATGATATGACCTTTAAGGTCTCCTAAGGTCCCTTGAGAATAAAAATGACTCACTATTTGGCATGTTCAGGAGTTAGAATATACACAACATATATATAAATATTAATTTGAGATAAAAAAAGAGGATGGGGAGTATTTGTGTGTATAATGAAATTGGGGAGGAAGAATGAATCTTAGAACATCTAAGAAGGCCCTCTGATAGTTAGGAAAGTGACCTAAATGATTGGTTAGAAAAGAAAAAAAATTAAAAGTGTTGGAATTCATGGATATATTCATTTAAAGGTGTTGAGTTATGGAGCTAAAAGCTTCACCAAATGAGTAGAATGCAGGTTGCTGGAGTTACACAGTCACTGGCATCGATCAGGAGCGACCGATGTCAGTCAAGGATAGACTTGGAGCTAATAGCATCAGTTATAGATCAGCTGACGTCGGTCATGTGCAGATAGGCAGGGACCGATGTCGGTCACCTGTGCGTCCAAAAAGGCTATTTTCGTGGACAGAACAAATTGTTTGCATGATAGGATTAAGTGTTAGTCTTAAGTCCGCATCTCTATCTTTAGTAGAACTGTTATGAGCCCTTGATTAGGAGGTACATCTAAGGGTTTTGAATGCATGCTCATGTTTCCTAATATTATAAATAGTATTAGATCTTCATAGCTTATTGTAGAAGTAGAGGACAATTAATTGTAATTGTAGAAGCAGTACAATATTTTGTATATGCGTATCATTCTAGGTTGTTGGAATTGATTGTAATTGAGAGAGAGAACTCTTGAGGGAAAGAGAGCTATACATCTAAGAGAGGTGTGGAAGAAAATAAGTTTCTTCAATTGTATTCCTTCTAGAAGAGTTTAATACAAGTTTTCAGGGTGGTTTCTTGTATCTCTTATTCTTTGTTATTTTTGATTCTAGTTACTTATCATTCTGATTTAATTCTATGTTTAATTGCTTTCACATAGTAATCAACATTGTTGGTTGATCCCCAACAAGCCCCAACAAGTGGTATCAGAGCCAGGTTCACTAACAGGTGGTTCAGATCTGTTTAGTGTGTATTGATTACAGGTTACTCATAGGTGTTTCTATTTGAGTGGGAGAAGCAATGGCAGAAGAAAGTAAACTGAGAATGGAGAAGTTTAATGGCAAGAATTACCAATTATGGAGAATGCAGATAGAAGATTATCTGTATTAGAAAGATCTATACTTACCATTAGGTGGGGTTTCAAGGAAGCCCAAAGACATGGATGATGAAGAGTGGGAAGTTCTTGATAGAAATGCTCTTGGATCTATAAGATTGAGTCTAGCATCTACTGTGATATTTAATTTGTCACAAGCAAAGTCTACGGTAGAGTTAATGACTACTTTAGCAAATTTATATGAAAAGCCCTTAGCTTCTAATAAGGTATATCTTATGAAGTAGTTATTTAATTTGCAAATGCAGGAAGGTGGATCTGTATCTAATCATCTAAATGATTTCCATGGAATTGTAAATCAATTAAATTCAGTCAAAATAGTGTTTGATGATGAAATTAAACCTCTATTAATCTTATGCTCATTACCTGAAAGCTGGCATAGCTTGGTAATGGCAGTTAGTAATATTGCATCTGCTTCAAATATTTTAAAAGTAGATGATGTTGTTAGTGTAATCTTGAATGAAGAAATTTGCAGGAAAAGCACAGAGGAAACATCAGGGAATGCTTTAGGTTTTGAGAGTAGGGGGAGGCAAAAAGAGAAGAGAAAGAAAGGGAGATCAAGGTCTAAGTTAAAGATGAGAGGTAGATCTAAATCCATAAATGGCAGGAAGCCAACCTGTTGGAATTGTGGAAAGATAGGGCATATAAGCAAAGATTACTGGTCAAAACCTAAAGAAGATAATCAACATGAAGACAAAGAAGAAGCAAAAGTTGCAGGTATTGTTGCACAAGATGATCTTATATTCTCTTTGCATAATAATATAGAATCTTGGGTCTTAGATTTTGGTGCCTCTTTTCATGCAACCCCTAATAGAGAATATTTTAGTGACTATGTCCATGGAGATTTTGGAATAGTTTATTTATGGGATGATGAGCCTTGTAAAATCATTGGCAAAGAAAAAGTGCAGCTGAAGATGCAGAATGGCAACACATGGGTGTTGAGAGATGTCATGCATGTTCCTAGCTCGAAGAGGAATTTGATTTTTGCAGGAAAGTTAGGGGATGAGGGTTATACAGTAACTCTCATAGCTGAATCTTGGAAGGTTACCAAGGGTGCACTTGTATTGGCCAGAGGTAAGAGAGTAGGTACTCTCTATTTATGTAATTGTATTACTGATAATTCTCCTTCCGTATTATCTACTTCAGATGTAGATGCAAAGTTGTGGCACCACAGGCTTGGCCACATGAGTGAGAAGGGAATGTCCATTCTTAAGTCAAAAGGTAAGCTTTCAGAATTGAAAAGCATAGATCTAGATTTTTGTGAGCACTGTATTTTTGGGAAATAAAAGAGAGTGAGTTTTTTCAAGACTGGGTCAACAAAAAAGAAGCGCAAGTTGGAGCTTGTTCACATAGACGTGTGGGGACTAGCTCAGGTTGCTTCTATTGGAGGATCACAGTATTATGTTTCCTTCATTGATGATGCTACAAGAAAGGTATGGGTCTATTGCATAAGGAAGAAATCTGATGTTTTTGACACTTTTAATATTTGGAAAGCTATGGTTGAGAATGAAATAGGTAGGAGATTAAGGTGCCTTAGATCTGACAATGGTGGTGAGTTCTACAGCTATGAGTTCAACCGGTATTGTTATATGCATGGAATACGTAGGCAAAGGATGGTTCCAAGGACACCTCATCAAAATGGAGTTACTGAAAGGATCAACAAAACAATATTAGAGCGTGCACGGTGTATGAGGTTGCATGTTGGTTTGCCCTTACAGTTTTGGGCAGAAGCTGTAGATACTACAATTTACCTAATTAATAAAGGACCCTCTACAGTGCTAGATGGTGGAATTCTAGAAGAGGCGTGGATAGGTAAAAAGGTAGATCTCTCATTTCTCAAAGTTTTTGGTTGTGAAGCCTTTGTGCACGTTGATAAGGAAAATAGAAAGAAGCTAGATGCTAAGTCTATGAGGTGCACATTTATTGGCTATGGCTCTGATGATTTTGGATTTAGGTTTTGGAATCTAGGAACTAACAAGATAATTAGGAGCTGTGATGTTGTTTTCAATGAAAAGGTGATGTATAGTGATCAGCTCAAGCAGCTAAATCAATTTGAGCAAAGGAATGGAGAATTGGATGAGGTGACGGTCCAAAATGAGCTCGTGGGAAGAATTAATCACAAACAGGAAAACACAGAGACCAATGTCAGTCAGGTAAGAACCGACGTCGACAATATAGGAATTGATGTCAGTTAGATAGAGACCGACATCGATCGGGCAGGAATCGACATCGGTTAGGTAGAACTGATGTCAGTCAGTTACAAGCCTGGAGGTGATCGAGGTCGGTCACTGTCAGAGAATTTGGGTAGACAGCATTTTGTGAATGAGTCTCAGACACCCATCAGGAGGTCATAAAGGGTAAGTAAACCCCAAATTCAATATTCCCCTTCATTATTCTATTTATTGCTAACTAATGGTGGAGAACCAGAGAGTTTTGATGAAGCAATACAGGTGGATTCCAAGAAACAGTGGGAGCTAGGCATGAATCAGGAGATTGATTCCTTGAAAGAGAACCAAACGTGGGATTTGGTTGAGTTGCCAGTAGAAAAGAGGACACTGAAGAACAGATGGATCTATAGATTGAAGGAAGGTGAGAATGGACAGATGAGATATAAGGCCAGGTTGGTAGTGAAAGGATTTGCATAGAAACCAGGTATTGACTTTAGTGAGATTTTTTCTCCTGTAGTTAAAATGACTTCTATACGGACTGTATTGTCTTTATTTGCTATTGAGGATTTGCATCTTGAGCAGCTTGATGTTAAGACAACATTTTTTCATGGAGATTTAGATGAAGAAATATATATGGATCAGCCGAAAGGATATGAGGTCAAAGGTAAGGAGAAACTTGTGTGGATTAAAGAAAAGCTTGTATGGCCTCAAGTAAGCTCCTAGATAGTGGTATTTGAGATTTGACAGGTTTATGACTGAGCATGGCTACAGTAGATGTCAATTTGACCATTTTGTATATTTTAAGAGATTGGATAATGGTAGATTTATTATTCAGTTATTATATGTAGATGATATGCTGGTTGCAGGATCACACATGCAGGATATCTCTGAGCTTAAGGTGAAATTAGCTCACACATTTGCCATGAAGGATTTGGGAGTAGAAAATAAAATCCTTGGCATGAGTATTAAGAGAGATAGGAAAAATCATAGGTTGATTTTGTCTCAAGAGGATTATGTGAATAAGGTGTTGAAATGGTTCAATATGCAGGATGCAAAACAGGTAAGCACACCTTTGGCTGGACACTTTAAGTTGAGTAAAGAATAGTGTCCTAATTCACATGATGAGGTAGAGTACATGAGGAAAGTTTCATATGCTTCTGCAATAGGGAGTTTAATGTATGCAATGGTATGTACTAGACCGGATATTTCCCAAGCAGTGGGAGTTGTCAGCAAGTATATGGCCAATCTAGGGAAGGAGCACTGGAAAGTAGTTTAGTGGATTCTCAGATATCTGAGAGGGACTAGCAGTAGGCATTTGTGCTATGGTGGGTCAAACACTTCTCTACATGGTTATGTATATTTGGATATGGCAAGTGACTTGGATGGTAAGAGAAGCACCATAGGATATGTTTTCACTATTAGTGGAACGGCGGTTAGCTAGATTTCAAAGTTGCAGAAGGTTGTTGCCTTGTCAACTACGAAAGCAGAATATATTGCAGTCACAGAGGCTAGCAAAGAGATGATATGGATGACATGGTTCATGGAAGAGATAAGAAAGGAGCAAGAGAGTTACAGATTATACAGTGATTGTGTTACCAAAAGGTGAATTAGAGGCTCATTTTAGTGTCAATAACACTTCAAACCTTGAATAAATGAATCATTATGTTTCCCAGACACATTCTTGTCACCTTGGACCTCAGGAGGAGTCTCTACATTAGATCATTATACATGCAGACACACATGGGTTACTTAGTGAGTTTGATTCTCCCACAAAGTTTATATTCAAATGCTCATTATATATTGGATATTATGCATGAGGATCCGAACATTTAAAAGAAGGTGGTGAGGTCTATTGGCTTGAATTTGGCATAACTAGTTTAGAGATCCAAGATTTGATCTCTATGAATCATCCCTAAGACCTCCAAACACTCTTAAACATCCCTTAAACCCTAATAGTGACTCGACTAGAGAGGTTTAAATAAAATTACATTGAAACACATTGGAATTTATTGTATAACACTTAGATCATGTTGCCAACTCAAAGGGGTTCATAGCTATGGCACCTGATGGTATGTAAACTATACGGTAACCTACTGAAAGTGCAAGTTTATAGGGTTTTGGGTATAATATGTGTTATAGATCCTAACCATGAGTTTTAAATTATGGGAGAGGTAAATTAAATACTTTTTCTACCTCTCTAATGTAAAATTTATGCACGAAGGTGTCAAAAAATATCTCTACTATCTCTTTCTAAACTACCAGTTTGTGAGGCAATTCAAGTGGCCTAGTCATGTAGGTATAATGCATTTATATGTGAAGAACACTTGAGACATATCAAAGAAAATTCATAAGTTTTAATATAAATATTATCCAAGTCTTCTCAAATGAGTTGGGATCCTAGTTCAGCTATTTGATCATTCAAGTAGTGAATATGAGCAAAAGGATGAAGGAAAAGTATAATAGATCTACTTATCTTGCAAGTATAAGACTCTAGTGGATATGGAAAAACATTATGACATTTATGAGTCACCTTGAGGAGTTTATAATTGTCATCTAGGTGAGGATATCCCAATTGAACGCCATTATGATAGGGTAAAGGTAGTTTCAAGGATAATTCTGCATGCACATTAAAGGAGATGTTGCCTAATGCCTCTATGAGGCCTATATACACTCCATTGGCATTGTGTAATTAATATTGGAGAGAATATTGGACTCTTTTGATCATTATTAAGGCTTATATGGATTCAAATTTTGGAGTTACAACATCTCAACCTGATCTTAATGCCAAAGTGGACTCGTTGAGGGATTGTCAATGTTTGAGGAGGAGGAATATGCCTGTTATAACTTGCATAAACCACATTAACCTCATTCATGGCCTTTCCCATGATTGGAATATTCCATCTCCTCTCTACAACTTCTTTTTTAAGAAGGCATGGATCTCTTTCTTTGGCATCCCTTGATTGGGTATAGCAAAGCTCTACCAAAAATTGCCTTGTACTCATTTGAATCAATAAGAGAATACTTGTAGATTTTTATTGAATGTTAATGTGCTTCATCAAAGTTTGATTTATAGAATGAATGTAGTATATTTTCATCTATATGTACTTTCATGTACCTAACTTTATGTTACTAGTCTATTGCAGGTTATATGAAGTGTTGGAAAGTAGGAGTGTTCTTGAAGTGTAATAAGTCAATAGTATCTTGTGCAGATCGAGACCTTTGTCCTTCAAGTTGTAAAATATTACTCAACATTCATATGAAATATTAATTCTTAGAACACCATCACAAATTTTTACTATTTGTAGTCTCTATTAGGTTCATTATTGGGTGTCAAAGGATAAGAATAATAGTGGATCTATAATCTGCATCACCACTTAGAGTAGGTTCTTTAATCATTTTTCATCTCTTTTCTATTTTCATTCTAATAAGATTAGGTTCTATAGAGATTTTAAGAGATAAATTATGGGATCTATCCCCATAAAATATAAAGGTTTGACCTACATATTTGGTAGCCCATAAATTATAGGTCACACCAATGTTGGTCTAGGTTTGAGGTAGATGTGAAAAATATTTTCCTCAGTAAGGGTGTAACCTAGTTACCTAATAGTATTGTATTTTATCTTGGGTAAGAGCTTATTCCAATTATTTTTGAGAGAGAATCCAAAAAATGTATTGTAGTTTATGGTTTAAGAAATTGTTAGACCAATGTAATAGGTTGTCTTCCAACATGTTATGTTCAACTTTGTGCAATGATTTTATAATACTTGATAAATGATTAGGCAGTCTCAATATCTACTTGCTTGCAGTTAATGAAATGGGATAAGATAATTTCAGATATAAAATTGGATTACAATTATTTAACTAATGTTTTAAGTAAGTCTTCCAAACTAGATATGGAGCTAGACTTGAGTAATGTAGAGCATCAACAAATAATGTTTTATCCAATAGCTTGGTAGCCGTAAAGATATTTAGATTAATATAGAGATTTCAGAAAGCTTCTAAATGAAAATTAGGATTAGTGGATTTATTAAAGGTGATCACATGAGTGATTCTAACTATGATTATGTTTGTAATTTAAGGGCCAATGGTTTATTTTGAAGATGTTTCATGGATTTATTACAAAGTGGAGGTTGTGTAATGAGATCATGATGAGCATCTTAGGGGGGATACTTGGATATGACAATCCCCAATGAAGTTTTTGAGGATGAATTTGCATTTTAAAAATTTTGTTTTTTAATTGCATCATCTGGAAATAATATTGGTTTGAAAGTTAGCCATTTGGATCATGGGTTACAACATGATTTATTAAGGATTAAAGAATTATGATTAGAGGTGGAATCTTGAGTAGTTTGTTGTGATGAGGTAGACATGGTATTAGTGTTGGTGTTAATAAGGGTACTTTGATTAAAATCACTAAAGAAAGGGCCCACTATGTTGGTAGTAGTATAAGGCATAGTGGACAAGGAATGGAATGAGGAAGTCAAATATTAACTTACCCCAAGTTTGATAGAAAATATTGGAGTACGGGAAGGATGAGTTTCCATATGGGGTGTGATCACAATATGATACATCATTACAGGGTTTATGCCCTTGTGTTCATTATGCTCATGATGATATATGATCATTTCATCAGTATACTCAAGGTCAAAATCATCCTTCACCTCACCATTCTTGGGTAAATAACCTCATCTAGTGGTGTTAGGATATTTATATGTCTCATAAATTTTATATCTATAGAATCCACATGAATTGTTTTTGGATTTTGGTCTTATGTCATTGAATTGTTATAAGATATATGGGTTTTAGGGACTTTATGAGAATTGGTTAGTTTCATGTATTTATGTTGGGTTTTCTCTTCAGAGTGGTCAAATATGTACTCCATAATGGAAGATAAAATATTAACTACACTAGGATGATCAATGCATTTAATTATAAATAAATATTGAAACCATATTCTATTAGCATGGCTAATATAATTAGCAACTAAGAGTCAGAAAATTAAACTATATCAAGTTAGTTGGTATATTATGATAATAAATTATACCATTTTGGATGATATATTTGGTAGGAATATGGTAAAATCAAAAATATTAGGCTAGATGATGCAATTAGAGACACAAAAAACTATATTAAAATTGATGATTTAGCTTACAAATATAGGGAAATGTATTAGGATGGCCAATGTAGTTCAAAATAACATAGAATTATATCAAGATAGCTAAAGTAGCTTGAAACACAAAACATAATAATAAAAAATCACACTAATATAATATATAAGACAAATAATTGTAAATTTATCTAACTATTCTCAAAAATTAAGATAGGTAAGTATATTAAAAAGTACTTGATTGACTTTTTGGATCTAAGATATAGTAATACAAATCATATATAGTGGATAAGGCTATGAAGGAGGTAACCACATATGATTCTATTTTACCTATGGCCACACTATCCCATTTCTAAGGTATGTTGAGAGTATCTTCCCAAGGCTAACCACTTACCCATGCACTAAAAAATCAAATGGATGGTTGGGTTCCTAGGGTTGATAAACATGGAATCCTAAGTGTTTTTTATATAATGTGAGGCATGTAGAAACTAAATTCCATGTATGGTGATATCTAATCGATTGAATATTAGGGAAGTACCCCTCACACCATGACCTAAGTAAAAATGTCAAACACTTAGCCAAAAATGATAGGTCCTATTAATTTTAAAATCACATAAGACAATTTTTAATAAAACCATACACATTAAAGAAAGCTTAAAAAATGATTATTTTGGAAAGCTAAATTTGAAGTATGTAGTGAATTTAAATAGGAAAACAAAATTATATCGGGTTGTTCAATACATCAAAATTTTGATAAAACTAAAATTGATCACACATAAATGTATCGACCTAGATGATACAATTATAAAATAAAATAAAAATATATTATGGTGGATGATATAGTCACTATAAATAAATAATAATACCAGGCTATCCAATTTAGTTAGTAGATATACAACACATTGTATTGGGCTAATCAATATAATTAGGTTGATGATTTAGAATATTTTTTAAATAAGTTAGAATGACAAACATGAAATTAATCAAACTAAAGGAGGTATATAATATACGTTGGGTTCATGAGAATGTATGAATGGGATAAGGATTATCTACAACTATCCTCCCTCTCTCAATAGACTAGTACTTGAAGAAGGTCAATTAAATAGAGCATATGATACTTGGAAAATTTGGTAAGGATGAATTAGTTTTACATATCTAGAAAAGGGTAGCCTAAAACTCAATTGTGAAGAGGAAAGGGTTCCAAATACTAAGCCTATAACACAAGGATATAGATCTCACTAGATCTCAACAAGGGTACATGGTTGTAAATTATAGTTGTAAATATCCAAGTAAAGTAAATAGTTGTAAGGGATTAAAAATAAATTAAAGGATGGGTTAGAATATTTGTAAATGGGTAAGGTGAAATGGTCAACCAAATGGGGATATATGTAACTTAAATTAATTTATGACAAGTCTAAGCTATCTTATGTCTACACTAGCTTATTGAGTATAGGGAAGAGCTTAAGTAAGGATACACATTCAGTCATTCAAATAATAATAATAAATATATAATATACTTTATAAATAAATGAAACAGTATAGGGATAGAAACAATTACTTTGGGGTGGACCCATCAATGCTACAATCTCCACCTTGGCTCAAGTGGAGATTTTTGAAAGAATGATGTAGGTTGAAGACCTAAAATGGTTAGATACATACTTATATATCCTTATTTAGGAATTTATAATGACTCCTATTGAGATTTAATGACACAAAATAAGACTCATCAAGATATTGTTTTAATCTACTGACTCTCCTAAATGGTGCTTAGGGTAGAAATGCAAGCAAAATTAGAGTGAATAAGTGTGATATGATGTTATATGCATGAAGTATGACCCATATATAGTGTTAAAGTACCCAAAATCAACCCTAGACTCTAATCTAGTGGTATCATCTCATCTAATATAGTTGGAAGTTGTTAGATGACATAGAATGATTTCAGTTAGGTTGTCATAGTGAAAATTTTGTAATATAAGATTAGAACTATATCATGCTAACTGATATTGTCTAGGAAGGATAAATGCTCAAAATATATAATATTGATATGGATGATAACATAGGATATAGGTAAGCTATAAAATATGGATAAGAGATAATAAAAGAGAGAGAAATATATACATTGAGAGGAAATCAAACTGATAATAATAATGATGTAATCAAGATATATTTCTAACATACCTAAAAAATCACATGAGCATTTCTCACCCCATTTCCAATGTACCTTATAATTCATGCATTCAAGGATATCTATGTGTCAACAATATGCTGCAATAAAAAGCATCAATAAATGATAAAGTGAAAAATATTATGTGTGTTAAAAATCAAACAAATATTTAGTACAATTGTCTAAATTTTCACTTCCTTCCTTCAATAAGCTCAATTTAAATGTTCTCTAATTATTCACAAGTATGTAGTTATTGTTAAGTTGTGGAGCTAAAAGCTTCACTGGTATGCAAATGTGGAGGTTGCTGAGTGACACAGTAATCGATGTCAGTCAGGCCAACCAACGTCAGCTATGTTCAACTACATAGTAATCGACATCAGTTATGTATCGGCCAACATCAGTCAGATAGGAACCAACGTCGGTCACTTGTGTGTTTCCAGAACTGTTCTAATTTTAGACGAACAATGAGTTTGCATGTAAAGACTAATTTTAGTCTTGAGTTTGCATTTCTAGTTATTGTTTGGTTTGGGATCTATTTAAGAGACCCATGGGGCTGTATTGTAATTGTATTGGAGGCAACAACAATTGGGTTGAATGTCACAATCAGAGTAGGCAACAATAACCATTGGGTTGATTGTCACTGGAGGGAACAACTCAGTTATTGAGTTGGTTATAATTGATTGAGAGAGAGAGAACTCTTGAGGGAGAATTATTGTACACCCAAGAGGTGTGGAAAGAGTGAGATTTCTTCATTGTATTTCCTTCTGGAAGAGTGTTAATACAGATTGTATTATTTCTTGTATCATCTATTCTTTGTTATTTTTGAATTCTAGTTACTTATTACTTCTAGTTTAATTCCATGTTTAGTTGCTTATACAATAGTAATCAATTGAGCTCTAAGGTACTAACATTTGGTATCAAAGTGAGCTACAGGATCCTAACAGGTGGTATCAGAGTAGGTTAGTGTTTTTTGATTACAGGTTCACTCTCAGGGGTTTCTGATTGAGTGGGAGTAAAGCAATGACAGAAGAAAGTAAGCTAAGAATGGAGAAATTCAATGGCAAGAATTATAAATTATGAAAAATGTAGATAGAGGATTATCTGTATCAAAAAGATCTATACTTACCATTGGGTGGGGCTTCATGTAAGCCCACATGTATGCATGATGAAGAATGGAAGGTTCTTGATAGAAAGGCTCTTGGAACTATAAGGCTGACCCTGGCAGCTTTTGTGTTTTCCAACTTATTTTAGGCAAGGAAAATGGTAGAGTTAATGGAATCTTTGGCAAATTTATAGGAAAAACCCTCAACTTTGGATAAGGTATTTCTTATGAAGCAATTATTTAATTTGAAAATGCTAGAAGGTGGATCTGTATATAGTCATCTTAATGATTTCCATGGAATTGTAAATCAGTTAACTTCAGTCAAAATAGTTTTTGATGATGAAATTAAGGCTCTCTTAATCTTATGCTCTTTACTTGAAAGCTGGCATAGCTTGGTAATGGCAGTTAGTAATACTGCGTCTGCTTCAAATATATTGAAAGTTGATGATGTTTTTAGTGTAATCTTGAATGAATAAATTCATAGGAAAAGCACAAGGGAAACATCAGGTAATGCTTTAAGTGTTGAAAGTAGGGGATGGCAAAGAGAAAAGGGCAAGCAAGGGAAATCAAGGTCAAAGATAGGCAATAGATCCAAATCCAAAAATGGCAGTATAACCTGCTGGAATTATGGAAAGAAAGGACATGTAAAGAAAGATTGTTGGTTGAAAGAAGATCAACATGAAGATAATGAAGAAGCAAATGATGTAGGTATTGTTGCATAGGATGCTCTCATATTTTCTTTGGATAGTCAGGTAGAATCATGGGTTTTAGATTCTGGTGCTTCTTTCCATGCAACCCCAAATAGAGAATTTTTTCATGATTATGTCCATGGAGACTTTGGAAAAGTTTATTTAGGGGATGGTGAACCTTGTCAAATGGTTGGCAAAGGGAAAGTGCAGCTAAAATTGTAGACTGGCAACATATGGGTGTTGAAGGATGTCATGCATGTACCCATCTTGAAGAGGAATTTGATTTTTGTAGGGAAGTTGGGTGATGAGGGTTGCATAGTAACTCTCACAATGGAATCTTGGAAAGCTTCCAAGGGTGCACTTGTATTAGCAAGAGGTAAGAAAGTAGGTACACTTTATCTATCTACTTGTATTACAAATTCTCCTTCTATTTTATCTACTTTAGATGTAGATGAAAAGATGTGGATCTATAGGCTTGGTCACATGAGTGAGAAGGGAATGGATGTTCTTAAGTCAAAAGGTATGCTTTCAGATTTGATAGATCTAGATTTTTGTGAGCATTGTATGTTTGGGAAATAGGAGAAAGTGAGGTTTCTGAAAACTGGGTCAACAAAGAAGAAGCACAGGTTGGAGCTTGTTCACACAGATGTGTGGGGACTAGCTCAGGGAGCTTCTATTGGAGGATCACAATATTATGTTTCTTTCATTGATGATGCTACAAGAAAGGTATAGGTTTATTGCATAAAGTGGAAATCTGATGTTTTTGACACTTTTAAGACATGGAAAGCCTTGGTTTTCAAGGAGAAGATGATGGATAGGGATCAGCTCAAGAGGCTAAATAATTCTGAGTAGGGAAATTTGGACAAGGTTATGATCCAAAATGAGCTTGTGGGTAAAAATCATCACTCACAAGAAAACATAGTTACCGACATCGGTCAAGTGAGAACTGACATCGATCAGGCAGGAACCGATGTTGGTCTGGTGGAGACCAATGTCGATGATGTTAGGCAGGTGGGAACCAACATTGGTCAGGTAAGAATCGACATCGGTTAGGTTGGTCACATGGAACCAACATCAGTTAGGTGTAGACTGAGAGATGACCAGGATCGATCACTGTTAGAATGAAATTTGGGTGGATAGCAAGCTGTCAATGAGTCTCAAATGCCCATGAGGAGGTCTGAAAGGGTAAGCAAGCCTCAAATTCATTATTCCCCTTATTTATACTACTTGTTGCTCACTGATGGTGGAAAACCAAGAAGTTTTGAAGAGGTAATATGGGTAGAATCTAGGAAACAGTGGGAGCATGGCATGAATGAGGAAATTGATTCCTTGGAAAAGAACCAAATGTGGGATTTGGTTGAGTTGCTTGCTAGAAGGAAAGCACTGAAAGATGAATAGATTCATAGGTTAAAGAAAGGAGAGAATGGATAGGTGAGATAGAAGGCCAAGTTATATGGTCTTGAGCAAGCTCTAGGACAGTGGTATTTGAGATTTGACAGGTTTATGACAAAGCATGGCTTTAGTCAATATCAATGTGACCATTGTGTTTATTTTACCAAGTTAGATAATGATATCTACATTATCTTGTTACTGTATGTAGTGTATATGCTTGTTTCATGGTTACACATGTAGGGAATTGCTGAGCTAAAGGTAAAAGTAGCTCAGACATGTGCCAGGAAGGATTTAGGAGGAGCGAAGAAAATCCTTGGCATGAGTATTTATAGAGATAGGAAAAATCACAGGTTGATTTTGTCTCAAGAGGATAATGTGAATAAGGTAGTGGAGAGGTTCAATTTACAGGATGCAAAACTAGTTAGCACACCTATGGTTGGATAACTCATGTTGAGCTATGAACAGTGTCTTAAATCACATGATGAGGTTGAGTACATGGTATGTACTAGACCTGATATTGCCCAAGCAGTGGGAGTTGTCAGCAAGTTTATGGCCAATCCAAGAAAGAAGCATTGGAAAGCAGTTCATTGGATTCTCAGATATCTGAGAGGGACCAGTAGCAGGTATTTATGCTATGCAGGGTCAAGCACTTCTCTACATGGGTATGTAGATTTGGATATGGTAGGTGACTTGGATGGCAGGAGAAGCACCACAGGATATGTGTTCACTGTTGGTGGTTGATCTTCAAGATTGAACTTGAAGATGGAGATACAAGCTAGAAACAAATTAGAGGATGTACAGGTATAGGTATAGGTGCAACTATTTAACTCCAAGTGGGAGATTGTTAAGTTGTGGAACTAAAAGCTTCACTAGTATGCAAATGTGGAGGTTGCTGAGTGACACAGTAACTGACATTGGTCAAGCCAACTGACATTGGCTATGTTTAGCTACATAGTAACTGACATCGGTTATGTATCAGTCGGCATCAGTTAGACAGGAATCGACGTCGGTCACCTGTGTGTTTCCAAAACTGTTCTAATTTTTGACAAACAATGAGTTTGCATGTAAAGACTAATTTTAGTCTTGAGTCTACATTTATAATTATTATTTGTTTTGGGATCTATTTAAGAGACCCATGGGGTTGTATTGTAATTGTATTGGAGGCAACAACAATTGGGTTGAATGTCACAATTAGAGTAGGCAACAACAACCATTGGGTTGATTGTCACTGGAGGGAACAACTCGGTTATTGAGTTGGTTGTAATTGATTGAGAGAGAGATAAATCTTGAGGGATAATTAATTGTACACCCAAGAGGTGTGGGAAGAGTGAGATTTCTTCATTATATTTTGTTCTGGAAGAGTGTTAATACAGATTGTATTTTTTCTCGTATCATCTATTCTTTGCTATTTCTAAATTCTAGTTGCTTATTACTTCTGGTTTAATTCCATGTTTAGTTTCTTATACAAAAGTAATCAATTGAGCTCTAAGGTACTAACATTTAGTATCAGAGTGAGCTACAAGATCCTAATAGTTATTTTTTCTACCATTATGCATGTCTTTTCTATAAAACTACCATTGCCATTCCAACAACACATGACATACATCGATGGGAATTATATCACATAAAATTTCATCCTTATATTACCTAATATAGAAACTAACCAAATATAGAAACACTTTATGACTATTAAGATATGATAAATTTTTTTTATGGATTAGGATTTACCATTATTTTCAACCCAAGTTTTTCTATCATTAATTTTGAAACATAATTATTTTTATATCACTATCAATAATGACCTTACAACTCTTACCTTCCACATTTCATAAATTATTTAAAATCTTATTTCTTTGCATTAGTTGATCTATTTCTATGGTTGGTTTCAAAAAAACTCTTTTCATCAGAAGATCTTTGCCACATTCCAATTCTTTTATGCTATGTGGGGATGCAATAATTTCTTCATCTATATGAAATTATTAATTATTTATTCATTTCTTCTACCTTTTTTATAATTATTTTGGACATTCAAAATCTATATTCCTAACATTCTCACATTTAAAGAAATTACATATGAATCATTTACCTATTTTTCTTGCAAAGTAACGTCTTCCTCTAAAATAATTCTTCCTCTTTGGGTGTAATTATTATTTTTTGAAGTACTTGCTTCACCTTAATGGTTATTTTATTTTCTAACACTAATTATGTGTATTATTATCTTTATAACCTTAACCTTAGAATTCATTTTTTGTCTTCAAGACAATATTTCCTCCACCTTCAATGCACATTTGTATTCTTATTCAGCTTAATTCAACTTAAACATTTCAAAATCATCTTGAATGGAAATACAACTCCATTTACATAACTTCTTATATTTTCTTGATCATATTACATATGAATAACTATAATAGTTAACATGTATAACTCCTCTATGTATTATTTCACAGTTCATTCATTTATCCTTAAATTTTGTAACTTTTAAAATAGACTCAACTGATAATTAGAAGGAAAAAAATAATTTTCGGCAATGTGACCATCTTATCCTAGTTCTTGATCTAGTGTTTTCATCTTCTATCCCTTTCCACCTACATATGATCCCAATATAATGATACATGAAATTTCTAATTTGTGCATTAAACCTCACTTTATTTGGGTCCTCCATTGATGCATAGTTAAAATATTGATCCATATCTTTCATCCAATCTATAGTATCCTCAGGGATCAATATTCCTCCATAGTAATAGGTGCCTAAATTTTATTTTCTTCATATCTTTTATATAGCTCTAATAAATATATACTCAAGGTCATCCAATATCTCTTCCATTTTAATCTATTGATATTTTCACCATTTATCTTCACTTAAATTAATAAGAGTAGTTCATCTTCTTTGTGTTGTCTCCACTCTAGAAAAGATTTCTTAGATTCCTTTCCATATTTATGTAAAGTTTGTAACTCTAGGTGCCCTACCTCCTCCTGCTATAAGAGTATTTCCTCTGTGTGCCATTAAGTAACCATAATGGAAGCTTCTCTTTCAAAAATTTACAATGATTCAACAAGAATATCATACACAAAACCAAATAATGAAAACCTTGTTTTGATATCAATTGATGTATATGGGAATGAGGGGGACTCAAAATAGACTCACATTCAATGGCCTTTGTCATTAATAAAAATTAAAATGAATTAAAAACCTGAATCTTTTGACCTTCTCAAATGGTAATAAAGTTAAAATTATTCATAACAAAGCTAGATACATCCTTGGTTAGTTATTATCCCCTGAACTGAAGTTTCATTTTTATGGCCCATCATGGAACCTTATAAAGTTTTGACTACCTTGTAATTTGTTTTTATAAAGTAGGGTAAGATGATTGAATTCCAACTCAAAAATGAGTTTATTACTCTTAATCCATGTATCTATCCTCACATCGATAAATTTATAATTCAATTCAAGTGGTTGAGCCTTCTACTTGTTTTCTACTAGTGAAACCAAACTGATGAAAAGGTCACTATGACTATTTTGTCTAAATTAGGTCATCCTTACTCAAATTTCATTTCAAATTATTAAAAAAAATAAGACTCTATGGGTTACGCATATGTGTCATTAAATTTTGACCAGTTTTGTAAGCAACTTTAGAGAACATGAACAAGCATTATTGTGGAAATATAATCTAATGGTATTGATCAATAAGTGTTATTTTTGAATGATACTAGTGCGAAATCAAAATTAGACTCTAGAAAATGAAAGGGCCTTGACAAAAGAATGGGAAATAAAATCATAAGATTAAGGGAAATCAGTTAATTCAACAAAATTAATCCCAAAATAAGTAAAAGGAAAAAGGGAAATTAAATGTAAACATCAAGAAATAGTGTTGCAATTGTTTGTAATAAACCATGTCATGTTAAACATTAATTTTTTAATAAAATGACATAGAATAAGATATAAAAAATACAAGTCCCTCTTGATGAGCTGATAAATCAACCTTTAAATTCATTCCAAAATCTCTTCTATTGAATTTTTTTCCTATAGATATAACATCTTAAAGTTTCCCTTTGTAATATTTTTTACTATATAGTACTAACGAATATGGTTTATATAAATTTGTTGTTTTATTCTTAATGTGTTTTATTTCATGAATGATATTGTATCAGTTACTATAATTACTATTTTCAACCTTAATACTAATCTATTTCATATATTTTATGAAGCAAAAAGAATGAATCAACAATAATGGAATGCCACGATTAGATCAATAACTAGGTTAACCCAAAGTAACTAGGTAGCTATCCAATACCAATTGTATAGGTTAACCCTTATTAACTAGATAGCTATACAATAATAACTAGCTAGGCTAAGGCATATTAATTGAACATGATAGCCTCTACTAATTGGGTAGGCCAAATCATAGAAATAGCAGATCAACCTATAGCAAAAAACATACCAACTTATTGAAATGAATGAGTCAGTTATTCAAACCCATAAAAAAGGCATAAACAAATATTTAAACATGTAGAAAAATTTCAAACCTATATAAATTATTTCAGTAGTTGAATTCTAACTTGTAGCATGTGTTGTTACACCTAACTAAGACTCTAATGATTAGAAAGTAATGTAAGGTAGATTTACTCAATACTCTTCGGAAAATAAAGATCCTAATCTAGAAAAATTATATA